>OY987218.1:10417530-11017530 GCA_963920805.1 Primula vulgaris | reverse complement strand
GAATTTTTTACAGATTTGCACAAGTTGGCAGCTTTTCTTTTTGTGTAGAAAGAAGGTGTTTAAATTTTTCAATATTCAAAAAGCTACAACACGTCTTTGTACATGCACTCTCATATTCACAATTTTCGATTTTATCATTTAAATTATCCAAGTTTTGGGTAAATTAATAATATGTTAGGGCACCATAGCACGAAAGAGATGGAAAACCAAATTTTCGTTACCAATGGACTGAATTGCAAAAAGTTTATGCTGTGTTAGCATTGTTATCCATTACACACTCGCCGACAGTGGACTATTCAGAGTATAGAATTCTTGTGAGGACACTAAACTCACAACATACAACATAATGACATACCTTAAAATTTTCCAGAGAATTAGCTTCCTCATAGGCCTTGGATGTTATAGATACAAGATCTTGCAGACCTTCAATTGGGCATCGTGGATCTTCCTTACCTATTTGTGTAGAACACAAGTTTCAGTCCTAGTTAATATCCTCCAATAAAAGATTTTCGCACAAAGACTACTCTAAGGAATGACAATATCCATATACTTGAGCTATTTACCATTTATTATCAGTAAAGGGCGAGGTGAAATGGTAGGAACTGTAAAAGGCGCATCGAATTGGGATGCTAAACCGGGAGCAATCCTGTCCCAAACCTGCAGAAAAGGAGTAAAAGTAAACTACAGACTTTCACATGAAGGAATGACAAGCATAGGATTTTTTTTACAATAGAAGTCAATTAAAGAGAAAATAAAGTAAATTCAATTCTTTTTAGACCTTCAAAGTTTCGGTTACAAAAATAATTGTTTCATCTCAAAAGTCAATTGAAGATCTGGTGAACATCTACTGTTGCTAATTGAACTTCCACACTGAAAATAATCGAATGAACTTGTAATTTTACCTTCAGTACCACCTCTTTATCAATTTCACTCTTTCCCAAATCAATCTTTGCTTCTGGAGAAAGAAAATAAACAGAGGAGCACAAGTGAGACTGTGCATCTTTATTTCATAAAAAAATTGGCTTTTCACTTTTCAGCTCAAAATGATGAAAAGCTGATTAAATTAAAAATCTGCATATGCGTTAATTGTTTTAATTTTATCATGACCTACTATCTCATCAATAATACAAAACCATGTCCTTCAAGTTTTTACTGAGTAGTCAGATTTATATAACAGCTTTGAGTGCTTGAAACGCATAGCTAACCTTCAGTCAGGTACTACTTATTCTTTATGTCATGTGTGACTAATTTTTAAATCTTCTGTCAGTTACTCAAGATCGTCTAAACAGATTCAGACACTAAAAGCTTTGCAGATGATTAAAAAAAATGACTGTTCGACTGCAGCTATGCTAATGAATCATCAAAAGTATTTTAAATGCAGAAATCAAGAATAAGACTCACAATATTCTTGTATTACCTTCAAAAACGGCCTTGATACTGTTAACCCGAGCCTGCCACTTATCATTATCTACAGCCCACCGAAATCCCTATGATTAAAATCAGATAAGACAAAAGGGCTACAATTTAACATCACATACAAGGATGATTAACAGAGATTTATAAATATATCGTTACAGAGCTCAAACCTGCACCCCAATGATAGGAACCACCACAGCATATCGAGTGTCTGCAAAAGCAGCAAACCAGGCGTGCATTCCTGCAATTAAAAAGCCCATCAAATTCATAATACTTTGCAATGTTAAATTTTAAGTCTCATTAATGTAATTTGACTCATGCATCTCAGCTTGGTTCACGACGGGTTGTTAGTTGTTTTTATAATTCTATGGAAGGATAATCATTTACACGAGGTTGCTACATATTAATTTTATCTAACCTCCAAGAGATTCCCCAGTGATCCCTATCCGAGAAGGGTCTATATCCTCCCGGGCCGAAAGATAATCTGCCAGCTTTATTAAGTCCCATACCTGCAAAAATAGAAAAATATTTATCTTTAATATCATTTGTGGGTGGTGCAGGCCTGGGTATCCCATTTCAGTAAAGTTCGTCATACTCCATAAAAATGAAGAAATAGGAGAATAATTTTTTTTTTTTTTGTACTCATAGGAGAATAAAGTTAAATGTGAGATTAAATACCGTGTCAAATATGAATGGCATTGTTTCACCTTGTTTCCATGCCGATACAAGAGCCTACAGGGTTTGGAAATACATATCAGGTACATCTCAATTTAAGATTTACAAGTATGCATCAAGGACCTGTTTGGGATCATTCTATAAGCTAGCAGGGTTTTCTTAAAAAGATATCAGGCTCTTCTCAATCTAAGATCCACAATTATATACCAAGGACCCTTTTAGGATCATTCTATAAGCTACTTATTAAGTTTTCTTCTGTTCTCTCAACAGTCATTGGGGTGTTTGACATGGCCCTTCGCTAAAATAAACGAGAAATCAGAAACAAATTGCATGTGGGGGGTCCCTTTATTTTTATCATTTCCCTAAAAGTGGATAAACTCATAAAACATAATGAAATTTCCTTTAGGACTCAACCACCCTCCATTGGACATGAAGGGAAAGAGGGGAAGTTGGTAAACAAACCCTTGGTCTCCTCATTAAGAAAATCGAACAACGATACAAACAAAGCACACAAAAGAAATGGTACACACATCTTGGTAAGTAGTCATACTGCTGGCACGCTCCCCATGGTAACGACAATCAATGGCAACAGCAATATATCCTCGTGAAGCATATCCCTTAAAATACATTATAAAAAAAACATGCTTAAATTGAGCCTTTGTACCAAAACAATTAAAAAGAAAAGAAGTTTGGACTGAAGACAATTACCTCGAGCAGTGGCCGCACCCACTCTTTGCACTTATTGGTGCTATGCAGAAATACTATAGCTGGTCGTCTGTCACCAACATATATTTTCAAGCTTAATATCAACACCGGTACCCGTCCTTGTTCTCCTTGCTAAATCCTCATCATGTAAGTCAAGCGCAACACATTAGAAAATGCCAAAAGTATACAATATAGGAATTGTAAACCTTTCGGGCGGAAAGTGTTTAAAAATATCTTTTGGACAGACTTCAACATTAGAACCTGACATTTACTCAAGTAGATAAACAAAAAATGACCAACTTCAGCCAGGTTCCTTAACTTTTTCCAATCAACTTGATTATAGAATAAACATAAGCGGAGAATGAATAATGTGAATAGTTCCAACATTAAAATTCCATTGAAGTTCAACTCCACAAATTATATAACAAATGCATTTTAAAATAAGAAATGAATTATGTTTGCACTTGCAGTACTGACTGCATTCCTAAAATTGTGGTGCTTTACATATTAGTCACACTTTTTGAACTCCATTATCAGATTTGAGATATTAGCAACAGATCTCTTATAATAGATAAGAATACACATGTAGTACCTACCCAACAACAAAAATTTAATTTATTTAATGACTTGCAACTTGCAATTATCAAGAGTTTAGTAATCTTCGTCTGATTTTGTTAATCAAGAAGGTTGGCACGTCCTCAAAATGATTGTGACTTGTAATCACTATTAGCATTTTAAAATCGTGTCGTCTTTAAAAAATATGGGCATCATAGTTCCAAACACATTAAATTAGTAACAAATGACTAAACAATAATGAGATCACTTCATTACTTGCTATTTAAAATGGGTAAATTTGTAAGAGCTAATTCATACCTCAGTAATCAAGTAAAAGTTTTCTTCTCTAAGGAGGTCCTTCAGATTTGGATAATCTATCTTAGGACAGGACTCCATTGCCTGTTAAAATTCATTAATCGTAATAAGCATTAAACTCAGAATGGTACAAAGGCTAACTCCTAGTCCGGCAATTTTGGTGATATTTTAAGGAAATTCCAACCTCACTCCTAGTCGGGCGGGGCGTTTGTTGGTACAAAGGCTCTGTCACAGGTTTTCCAGGTTCTACGGTTAGCGGAGCTGAAAATTCAAAAAACTGATATTAAAACTAGAAAAAAGGAGAAGAATCGAAACACAAAAGGTAAAATCTAAAAAACATACAGGTATTATAAGAAGATTAAGTCGCGAGTTTACTGAAGGCATGTTTGGTTGAATGTTAAAGCAAAAAAGCAGGCGTGTTCACGGCTTAAAAAATTATTCCAATTCACTAGACTTGTAACATGCAAATTCTCTATCAAAAAAGATTTACTTTCAAAGATGGTCAACCAAATGCACTGCAACTTGAGAGCAAAAAAGTTGAGATTAAAGATCTCTAACCAAGCAAACCCCAAATCTTAGTCAAATTTCAAAATCGGATCCCGAATTGGCATTCTAGTTTGATATAAAAAATTAACCTTTAATTCTAGAAATGGAGTACAATACAGACACAATAAAAATCAATAAGTTGGCCCTTTGAATTATGAAAAAGTAATAATTATAGAATCCTAGCCAGTACTCCACCGCACCAAAATATTTATCCTAAACGAAACCACGTGCAACTTTGACCGGCAAAATCTCGCATCTAAATTCTCGAAATGATTTTTTTTTAAATTAATCATAAACTTTAACATTTTAAAGATGTGAATATATATTTTTTTTTTTAATTTCTGCAATTTAGATACGACTTTCTTGTCGGTCAAATAGCCCAAACAAATTTGGGACAAAGGAGTAGTTAATTCAACTATAATTTATAAAGACATTTATCCCAATATTTCGAAAAATTTGCCAGTTTGTTATAAGCAAATTGTTTATTTAAGAAATGCTTGTACCAAATTCAATTCCTTGTGTTAATAACAAAAAAATCGTCAAAATTTCAGCTCTGAAAAGTACGCATAGATGAATCATTAACTTGCGTGCCTGTTAAATATACATACTACATACATGTCTATACAAAATATGATATATATAACGTATAATGGAGTATATATATATGTGTGTGTGTGTGTGTATGTATATATTTAGAGAGAGAGGATATACTCATAAAACCTTCTTCATGGCGCCGGGCAAGGAGGCAATGAATAAATTCTGATCGAAGAAGATCCGCCATTTTCGATTAATTTACAGAAATTTCATTTTTATTTTAGTTATTTTTTGTCACGTTTGAGCTCTCACAGTTACAGTGTCACAGTTTGTGTCTTCATATAAGGTGTTAGAAATTCATTGATGATTTATATTTAATCAGGGTTGGCATCAACTCTTTTATTTTATTTTTAATCTTTTCTAGTTTTTATTTTTATTTTAAAAAGTAAACTACGTTCGTTTTGGTATAACTGTTTATTTTTATTTTATTAAATACAACTATATAACCTACAAGCAAAACAACCAAAAATGTTTGAGATTTTGGTAGTTTTTTCGTCACGATTTTAATAATTGATTCAATTAAAATTTTATTCGTATGCTCGACCGGTTAATTGATCGTTTAAATATGATATTTTGAAATTTTATCAAAAAAAAATGTCTTATTAGTTATTTTGATTGAAAAAACAAAAGGTTGGCTAATGCTAAAAATCAATATGTTTAAAGTTAACTTTTTAATTTTTTGCCAAACACTCATGTGTATTTTGAAAAACATTTTTTTTTCTACTGATTTCTGAAAGTAAGTTTTTGACTGAAAAATCTGATACCAAACGGACCATTATCTTTAGAGTAGTTGGCCTCTGTTTTTTGATTTATTTTAAGTCAACTCCCTTCTATTTCACATTCAATCATTTGGATACATGAACTTCTAGTTAATTTCTTTTTTGCGAAGTTTCTCATGAAAAGACAAATTACGAAAATGAACTAGCACCAACGTTTTATTATTATCTACTATAAATAGTGGTACCCCTCATAAATTAAATTCAGTCAACTTCTAATCGGTACGTAACTGACGTTTCGATAGAGATTTGGATAACGATTTAGATAAATTATTGCATTTAGGGAATTCACAACAAACTACAGTGGCCTTTCAAATAAATTAGGGATTTCAAATAAGCTTGCGTGACTCCACAAAACAATAAATACGTAACACTTACTTCACCATCTTATTTACTTAAATAAAACTAGGGCTGGTGTAAGTTTGGTCCCGATCCGTAAACACTTAACTCGTATCTCGATTGACTACTTTTGAAAATGAAAAAAAAATCCCGATCCCGACCCGACAAAAGTCGGGACCCGACTTTTTCGGAATCCCGTAGGGTCGGGATAGTTTTATCCCGAATCTCCCGACATATTTTTTTATTTTACGATTACGTCATTTTTTATTAACAATTTTTATTTGATAAGTCTAAAAATTTTATTAACACAAAAAATAATATTAGTTTAAAAATAACATTCCTAATTAACTAGAGGTACGTATGTTATAACTTATTTAAGGGTTAACCAAGTGACTTCTTACTTAACAATTTAGATTTTTGTAGCAAAATTTTGTATGCACATTATGAAGTACATATGTGGTGAGTATACAATTCAAAAGGATGAAAAATGCGGTTTTTGCTTCATAGTTTGGGTTTGAAACATTAACCAATTGGTATGCATACCAACAGATATGCACAATCTGAAGTGCACACCAACCAGTATACAACTTTTGAAGGTTATACCTGTAAATATGCAGTTCAACAGTATAATAAACTACTTTAAAAAAAAATTGGTATGCATTTTAACGATAATGGTCGTGCAAATTGTGAAGTGTTTACATGTGTATATATGGAGTTTTAATAAAATGCTATTCGCTTCAGAGATGGAAAGGAAAGCTAAAAAAATTGTTTTGGTGTCATATTACCGCTTAAAAGAACGAGAAAACATTTTTTGCTTCACAAACCCATAAATAAAGATAAATAGTTGAATCTGAAACTGTAAAATTCGGAAGTTAGCTACAAATATTTTTTACGAATAACATGGGTTAAACTGAGAGAGTGAGAGAGAGAAAGAGCGGGGAAAGGATGAATAATACTTTCTGGGACAGTTTGTTCTTGGAAGAAATACAGAAAGAGGTAACCGTCCCATATGCATTTGGTTTGAACTCGTCGAAAATGCTTATTGTAATTATGGATTTTGACGAGGGTTTTTTGGGAAAGCGATCCAAAACTATAATGGCCGTTTTCTCCCTGGACTTATTATAATAGTATATATAACCAAATATATTTTTGTTTTTTCCTTAGCATTACCAAGGCAGTATTCGTTTCATATTCGAATGGGGACATAATTTTCTTAGGGTAGTTCGGTAATCGTTGCATGTTATGATGCAATCTTTACCAGATCAGTTTAACGTTAGCCTTAGAACAAATTGTCGCTGTATTGACAGAACAAAGAAGGAAAAGCTTGTATTTGTCTTTTATGTAACTATTTCAGGGAGTGGTATGGCCGGCTACTAATGTCTAATTATATAAAGCTTAACCAAGATACATTTCACCATCAGTACCTTGAAATGGAGCTAAACATTTCTTCTATTTTCCTTCATGTTTCGCTCATATTATTTGTGCTCTTCATAACCAATATGGTTAAAAAAATTATATTTACTCGCTCAACTTCAGATCGAAAGCTTCCTCCAGGGCCCTGGAAGTTACCACTTATAGGAAACATACACCAACTCATTGGCCCTTTGCCCCACCATACCTTAAGAAACCTGGCTGAAAAGTACGGATCCTTAATGTACTTACAACTTGGAGAAATCCCAACCTTTGTCGTTTCGTCACCTGACATAGCCAAACAGGTCCTTAAAGACCATGACATAAACTTTGCACAAAGGCCTTACCTTCTCGCGTCTAGGATCCTCTCTTACAACTCTACAAACATTATTTTCTCGCCTTATGGTGATTACTGGAGACAAATGCGAAAAATTTGTGTAATGGAGCTTTTGAGCTCGAAACGTGTCCTAACATTTCGGGAAATTAGGGAAGAAGAGGTTATGAATATGATCAAATCGATATCCCAAGAAGGATTGAGGTTGCCAATCAATATTTCTGAAAAAATATTCTCACTGACATATGGGATAACTGCTAGAGCCGCGTTTGGTGGAAAGAACAACGATCAAGTTAAATTTATCAAAATTATAGAGGAAGGCTTGGCGTTAGGTTCCGGTTTTGCAATTGCTGACCTTTACCCATCAATAAAGATTCTACCAGTGATTAGTGGTATGAGAAAGAATCTGGAGAATCTGCAAAAGAGACTTGATTTAATTCTTGAGAACATTGTTTGTGAGCATAGGGAGAAAAATATTAAAAGTGGGCATGAAAATGGGAGAGGGGAAACAGAGAATTTGGTCGATGTTCTTTTAAGAATCCAGAAACAAGGTGACCTTGAATTTCCACTAAGTGATGACAACATCAAAGCAGTTATCTTTGTTAGTATCCCTTTCTTAACTACTTTTTTTCTTAACCTTGCCATCATCAAACAATCACATAAAAAGGGGTTATAATTTAACTATATAGGAGTAGTCCGAGTAGCAATAGTTATACGGACATGTTTTCGTTCCATAAATTATAGACTGTTATCTGATTTTTTAACATTAAATTTGCCTAATTTTCTAACAATTATATAACAAAAATGTGGATCTTATTTGAGTTCACTACATTTACGCCCCAAAACAAATCTGAATTAAGCGCTATATTTCAGGATATTTTCAGTGCTGGAAGTGAGACATCATCAACAGTTGTAGAGTGGGCACTTTCAGAATTGATCAAACACCCGCCAATGATGAAAAGGGCACAGGCTGAAGTGAGAAATGTTTTTGACAGAAAGAAAAACACTGATGAAACAGGTCTTCATGAGCTCAAGTACTTAAACGCTGTAATTAAAGAAACTCTAAGACTTCACCCTTCTGCTCCTCTACTGATCCCGAAAGAGAGTAGCGTTGAGTGTGAAATAAATGGTTTCACAATTCCAGCAAAGAGCAAAGTATTTGTTAATGCATGGGCTATAGGAAGAGATCCCAAATATTGGAATGAACCTGAGAAATTTGAGCCAACTAGGTTTCTTAAAAGCGAAATTGACTTCCGGGGAAGGGATTTTGAGTATATTCCTTTCGGCGCAGGAAGAAGGATATGTCCTGGGATTTTGTTTGCTCTACCAAACATAGAGCTTCCTCTAGCACAATTGCTATTTCATTTCAATTGGAAACTTCCAGATAGAATGGAACACGAAGAACTAGACATGGAAGAGGCATTTGGTGTGACAGTGAAGAGGAAAACTAATCTAATATTGATTCCCACTGTTTATGATCCTTTGGGAAACTAACGTTGACAAAATAACTTGGACGTAGTTGTAAATTGTAATCGTCAGCAAAATTGCCAAATAAGCCTTGCCCAGGCCAAGCCCTATAGTACGTTCATGTGGCTGTAGTCTTCAAGGTACAACGTGGAGAGCTTCTGAAGAAAACATTTGCGCGAATTTATTGTGTGAAGTAATTTTCTTTCAAGAATGTCTTTATGCCTATCAGTCTACTTTTTAATTTCTGGTGCTGATTCTTGTGTTATTTCACGCCACTCTTTGGATACGTATGTTGTGTTGTCACCTTTTTCTTACAAATAAAAAGCCAGTTATTACTTGCACAAGCTAGGTGAGAGCAACCGCATTAGTATTCTTAACAATTTCTTTAAATTTAACACATTTTATATATTTTAATAAACCGTTTACATTTATACAAAATTTCAGTTTCTCTATTAATTTCCTTATAATAACCCTACATTATTTATTTTTATTTGTTTATTATCATTTAATAAACATAACAATATTACAACCACAAAAATATGGATCCCGTGATATTTTCTTACTATTACATTAATCTAGGGAATCATATACATTTATCATAGATGAATTTTGTGTTCCCTTAAATTTAAGTATTTTATAGGGTTTCTGATGTATAACACTTTTTATAACATAATACTCAAATTTTAAGAAAAGATCAAATTTAACACATTTTATATATTTTAAGAAACCGTTTACATTTACACAAAATTTCAGTTTTCCTATTAATTTCTTTATAATAACCCTACATTATTTCTTTTTATTTGTTTATTATCATTTAATAAGCATAACAATATTACAACCACTAAAATGTGAACCTCGTGATATTTTATTACTATTACATTAATATAGAGAATCATATACTAAGATGAATTTTGTATTTTCTTAAATTTAATGAATTTATAGGGTTACTGACGCATAACACTTTTTATAACATAATTCTCAAATTTTAAAAAAAAATATGTTTTAAGATAGCAAATACGGATGCCTTAGATTTGGAGCACATGCATGCATTTATTTTGTTAAAAAATTGGTTATACGTCTTTTTAGTCGTTGTCATGGTCTTTAAAAGTATTTCAAAGAAGTTATTGCATGACTGACTACCAGATATAGAAAATCTATAGCATACAAATTTAAAAGTATTTCAAAGAAGTTATTGCATGACTATACCTCCCCTCTTATATAGAAAAGTCAAGAGTATATAGATGTAAAATTTGAAACGAGTCAATAGGGGAGTAAAGAAGATTGTAGAAAAAGGAAGAATAATTTAGAAAACAAGCGAGGTGTGTAGTTATAAATTATGTCATACTCTAATATGATATTAGAGCAGGTCTAACGATTTTGAACCCATCTCCACCAATTTAATATGTACGCTCTCGTAGTAGTAGGTTTATAAAGAATTAATGTCAATACTATGTAACCAAACAAGACTAAGTTTTTCTCAAATTAATTTTCCGGTGATTTTGTCTTCCATATTGTTTACCCACCAAACAAGCAAACAAATTTACTTCATTTTCCTGTCTTTTCAATTGGATTGTCTTTAAGAAAAAGGCGTCATATTCCTCAAGGTTAACACTAAACGTGTAGCTTATCCAACTAGTGAGCTGGACCTTGCATGGGCATAGTTAAAAGAGACGTTAAAGAACAAAAAAACAATATGATGGAATTTAATATTTACTATTTTTTTACATTTATATATCGGATTGAAGAAGAAGTTGTAGGCTTTACATAACTTTAATGCCCTCCCTCCCATCAATGAAAAGTTTCTATGCAAGCTTACTCCTTAGTTGGCTTTTCTTATTTTTATTTTATTTTTGTAATCAAGCTTTCATTAAAACGGGTAAAACACAATTACAACGACTAATACAGTAGCAGCGACAAACAAATCAAGAAAATACATAATACGAAATCAACTTTCTATTAACTTGGCGCCTCCCAAAATCGCTCCGGTGGATCCAATCCGTTTACGAGCCACCATTCCAGCGTCGGATTTGGCTTTTCTTATTAAGTGCAAATAAGCTGGACGGTCTGAGATTGTAAAAATTGAGTTCATCTTACTTGAAGCTTCTTACCTTTTGTAAGACAGAATTTAAATAACCTCAGGTTATAAGCTAACCAACCAGATGCGATTCCGGTTTATACAGAAAAGTAAATATAAAGCTTAAAAACTGCTACCAAATCAACATTAATGACTATGATCATGAGTATATATATGCATACTTTATACTATGATGAGTATCTACATACTCTAGCTTCTTTATAAACAAACCCATATTGGCAAGAGTACCCTTTGCTAGGACTACAATGCCTGTCCTCTGAGCATATACATAGTCCTTCCAAAGCACACCCATCCCCTTTTTCACCTTGTTTACCAAAAACAATTTCATCTGACCATTCACTAGAGAACACATTGCCAGGATCATATTCATTTTTTGTTTCAATAAACTTTTTGAATTTCGGATATTTTTCATCAACGTCTGCAAAAGCCAAGTCTCTATTTTTGGCCCAATGTGGCCTAGCCCCATACTTGAAAAACGCCATCTGCTCAATTTCTTCCCACAAGTCTTGGTTTAGCCTAGGTGTCAGAGGATCATCTGCCCGATAATAGTTAAAATCGACCACGACCGAGTCTTCTGATTGCCCTAAATAGGCTTCCGAGGCCTTGATAAATCGTACTAAAAGCCCGTTGTAAATATCTATGCCGCAAAAGTTGTTAGGGTTCAAGTCCCGTAGCTCTCTCACGTCATGTAGAAAATTTGTAAAATTTTGGGTTGTGAACATTGCTGTTGATTCATAAAAGAATAGCCCATTAAAGCGTGGATCCCATGCACAGGCAACATCAATTCTGATAGGTGAGGAATATAAACAAGATCCAGAGGTCTGCATTTTTCCTTGGTGGCCCACAACGGGGTAGCCGGTGAAGATTAGGGCATTGTTCTTTAGTCCGTTGGCGATAAGTTTCTTTGCCCCCAGAAATGTTGATGCCATTGTGCATTTTCCTTTTACATTCCTTGCTTTCTCAAATGATTTCTCTGCTCATTTTAGTTTATAAGAACGTTTTTTAACATTTCACTGGATATGAATCGAGGACTTTTATTATACGGAGGTTTTATAAGTAATGAGAATCTTATTTCGTCCTCAAAATGTGAAAATCCTTAATCTTCAAATCTTATCTTCTCCGGTGCCTTAATTAGCATATCCAGATACAACACCATTTGTCACAAATTGAGAAACACTTGTGTTTAATTTTTTTGCCAGATATACAGTTTCAAATTAAAAGAATTTGGAAAATTTTACCTGTTGCTCGAGTTGATTTAGAGATCAAAATAGAATTAGCCTGAAACCCTAAGAAATCGTTCACTCCATTCCCTTTGGTATCCAATAAAACTCGATCGTCATACCTATATACTGCTGTATGTTGTGAAGGGTACCATGTTATATCTGCAAATTCATGTCTTTTAGCATGATCCTGAAAAATATCCTCTATGTCGTCATCGTCTGTGAAATTATACGTTACGCTTCTTTTGAATCCGGATTCTAATGAGAATGTCACCTGCAAATGGCATATAAATATTCTTTCAACACAAATGTTATTGGGAGTAATTGCATCTCATGTTAAATCAAATATATCAAGTCCAGCAGTTCGGTTAGTATTCCTTACAAATAATACGCCATTTTTGTCGGTATTTCTAGGGAAACAATTCTTTATTGGACAACCAAATATAACAATTAATAATACGAATTTTCTTTCAACACAGATTATTGGTATTCCTGTCACTAAATTAGCGATAAACTCTTTAGCATCACAATAGCAACACGTGTTCTGACATTTTCTTGTAGTGATTGCAACTAAAACATACCCTCGAGAGAAGAAAGATGGAAGCTCCTAAAATAAAAATGAAAGCATAGAAAGATACATATCACTTGATTTAGAAAATCAGATACTAACCTTTGAGATAACACCCAACAAGCCCAAGGAAACTTTGGCTGCATTAAAAGATAGGTCTTGGGGTCCTAACTCAACAACCTTAGCATACCCTTCATATTCCTTTGCAGGAACAACAAGCCTGATCCCGACAACATGGTCATGAACCGCCCCTCCCTTACCCCACCACGAGCTCCCGTGGGCCCCTGTGCTAATCACTCCTCCGACACTGACCCCTTCCCAGTAGGGCGCAGGGACCAAACTCAGCCCTGCGCCCTCCACCTCATCGATCAGGGTCCTGAGCCCCACTCCAGAGTCCGATGTAACAGTCATTGTAGCAGCATCGACTTCGATCACAGAGTTGTACTTCTCCGTACTAATGAATACCGTATTTTTTGATGCATGGGCTGTTGGGCAAGCTAGTTTTGGGATTGTGTGGGAAAATTTAGAGACTGTTTTGACCTTGAAATTGTTTTTGATGGCATCGGCAACTGCTAGACGAAGCTCCTCCTCAGTTGTTGGGTAGAGGATTTTGTTGGCGTGACAATCTTTTCGGTCACCCCAAACACCGTAAGAGTTTGAGAGGTCGCAACCTGTTTGGTTGCAGTTGATAGATGATGGCGGTGGAAGAGCATGAATGACTGTTGAAATGAACCAAAGAGCTAAAACCAAGAAATGGAAAGACCAAGAAATGAAGGCCATTGTAGGAAAGATTGTCTTGTTGGGAATTGGGATGGGAAAAGTTTGGAATTTAAAGATGGTTCACCTCGTATACTCAAAGATTATGTAGTTTGTTTGTATGTAAATAAAGCAAAAACTATAAAGAATATATAGAATAATTTGTAAATTTATGAGAGATGACATAATGGGGGTGTCCTTATAACTTTATTGAGTACGCAACAAACTAACTACGAAAGTGATGGAAGCACGAGTCTATCATTAACAACGCTTGTTTTTGGTTACGCAAAAAACTAACTAAGCCCTTGAGGACGCTTGCTTATGGAGTGAGTAACGAAACAGTTCAATTAGGACAGCCAAATCTGTCGTAAAATAACAAAATCCGTCAGTAAAATTAAAATCCGTATGCAATAAGTGCGTTGAGCAATATATCTGTCACAAAATCCGTTTCTGATTGAACCTTTTTTTGTAGTGTTAAATTCAGTGTTTGATACGGTGGGTCAAAAAGCTTGCCTTAAAACACATTAAGGCTCGATTTTACTTAAAGGTCAATATTTTTTAAAAAATTTAGCCTGAAACCTGAAAAACTCAAAAAACAGCGCTTTGAAAGTGCAATACTTAAAAAACACGTTTCAAAACTGAAAAAGTTTAAGCTTAAGTTAAGAAAAAAAAGTTAATGCAGTCTCATAAATTTGCATAAACATAGGAGCAACTCACTAATTTATATAGGCAAAATGTTTACAACTACAACTATGTGCGAAAAAATGAATCTTAAGCTACGCAATCGATAGTAATTTGTTATATTAAACGCTAAATTACATAAATAATAATTATTTGTAATATTTTCGAATTATTACATCATATATTTATAGTTATTGAGTATATATAGGTATATTTTTTTCAGTAAAACTTACATTTTTAAGGTCGAATCTTAGGATTTAGCAAAACTCACCTGACAATGCTTTAGCAATGCCTAAATATTTAAAACATTGGCTTGAGACGAGGATTACATTTTTGAAATTCCAAATGGTTAAAGATGAAAACAGGTATGACACCTCTTGCAATACACTTCTTTTTGGATAACTTTTCGTATTTAGCGTATTGGTCTGGAGTGGCGGCTCACTTGTTTTTAATTTTTTGGCACACAATATAAAGACAATAAAAAGAACAATATATATATATATATATATATAAGTTGATGAATGGGTGTTTACAGTCATAACAATTAAAAGGATCCAACAGGGATGCTAATTTTTTTTTATTTTTTATGGGGTGGTAAAAAGCAATAATCGACTAGTTTTGGACAGAATATAAGGTCAAATCTGAACAATATGCTAAGTTTTTTTTTTTCATTTAAATAGTATGGTGTCAGCATAATATGTGGTACGTAGCACTTGTTATTTCTCCAAAGAAATTAAATAAATTATAAATGGAGAAATCTTAGTGTCAATCGAAGCTTAACTAAAGTTCATGAATCATCATATGGCGCCTACCAAATGGTTCGTAGCCAACAGCCTTTAGTGTCCAACCAGATATAGCCAGCGGGCGGATTTTATTCGGATGTTGGGGTTGTTGTCGAGACTTTAATTTGGAAGATCCGGGATAATTGTGTAGCCTTACTAATATTTGATCTTTTTGAATAAGATTCTAAAATTTTTAAAATAATTTTTGCGTGCATGCGACCTGCTTACAAATTAGTACGATTTCTCTTTGAATCTAGCTTTGACATGGTCGTTGGGGGCATCAAAAGTAACAAGCAGGGACGATCTTGATGGAAGACGACCAAGCCTTGTGCCTTGGACAACGCATGTCGTAAAAGTTTTTTTTAGCGTAATCTTAGCCACTCATACCGTTTTTAGTATTAGTAATTTTTATTAAGTAATTAATCACATGTTGTAGTTGTTTAGTTCAATGGTCAGTGCTAGTTGTAATTAGTTTTTTTATCTATTTGCTCAATTTTGAATCTCACTTCATACGTTTTTTTTTCTATGCAACATTATTATAAAGGGCAACAAAAAAAATTAATATTTTGGACAAGGCACAATGGCGGACCGCCTCTGGTAACAAAAGTCATGCAAATTTACAGTAGTTTTATGCAATGTCTCGTCTATAAGAAGCATGCATAGATAGAAAACTGGATAGCGAAACCCTTATTTGAGGTGTTTGGTTTATCTTATTTGCTTAAATCGACCAACCTATTTAAATTTACACTATAAGGATGATAAAATGCTCTCGGGATTGACGAGACACAATTTATCTGAAATTTTCTTTAGATAGTTTGACAGTTCTATTCTACTCTATTTTCTTCATATTTTAGTTGTGGGATTGGAGTCATATTCATATTTTATTTTGATAATAACTTGATCAGAAAGAACATTCGGCGTAGCCAAAAAACCTAATAGATTAAACATGATTATGCGAGATTAGGCGGAATTATACGGGATTTCTGCCTAGATTTCGTCTTGTGACTTTTAAAACATTCATTAGACGTGTTAAGCAAAAAAACAAAAACAAAGTGTGTGCATCATTAATCTTAATCAATTATGTATTTACTGTTGCATTAAGTCATCATGATTTCAAAAAGAATGTGTCAATCATAAACACCAATTATGTTATCTTTTACAGAGCTTAAAAGTACAATTGTTTCAAGCAACCGAATCATCCAAATTCAAATGGTTTCAACTTTATAAAAACTTACTTTAAAAAAAAAAACTTTATAAAAACTAAATATAGCAACTGAACTAGGTAACCTACAATTGTTTCAACTTTATAAAAACTAAATAGCATGAACTATAGGACTTGTTAGCAGTAATTAAAGAGCAAAGAAGAAGAGCAGAAAAATCAAAAGGGTTGACCAGAGAATTATTAGTATTTAGTAGTATGAAACAAAAAAAAAGGTCTGAAAATACGAAATTGACAGTTAAAAACATTAGACAAAAAAGACTCCCACACCATTTCATAAGTAACAATTATTAGCATACAAACTTACATCACCATTATTTTATAATTCTCCTGCTCACTCTTCAAATATTGCTGAGCCAAAAGCAAATATTTTTTTGTTGCTCTCTCTCTCTCTCTCATCAAGTAACAAGATCTCATCCCTTTTGTTGTGATTCTTATTCATAGATAGTTTTGCCATTTTGGGATATTTTCATTGATTTGTGTTGGATTCAGTTTTGTGGGTCTGTGTCATTAATTGTTAATTTGATAAGTTCGGATCGAGAGCTTAGTTAGTTGTTTCGTATGTTTAGTACGACGTTTTGATTTTACCATGTTAAAGGTTTTTTCTATGATGTTTGTATGAAGAAAATGAGGAAAGATCCAATAGTGTTTCGATATTAGTTTTGATGGAAATTGAGGATATGTTGATGAATGAGATCGGTTATCGTCAATGAGTTTGAAAATATCAAATCTTTTCGCTGCATATACGAAGAAACAGAACTTTGCTTATTCCAACTCGTCGAAGCTACTCGATAAATTGCTCGAAATAGTAAAAAAATAAAATCTGGCTAATTGTTTTTTCCCCGAAAGCTTTTAGATTTTAGGAAAACAGATTGTTTGTTGTTTGTTATAATGGCTGCCATGAGAAGAACACTCTCCCCCGTGCCTCGGGCTATTCCTAACGGCGAAGTTTGTTTAGTGGCTTCTCCATTATCTAGGTCTTCCTTATCCCCTCATAACTACCCAACACCTATTAACCTCCCTACGCCTTCTTATACATGGTTTGATTACGGGTTTTATCAAGTCCGAGGTTTTATACTTGGACTTTTTTCGAAAAGATCTTCTCGGCCCCTAGAAAGACAAAAGCCAAAGGGACAAGTTAGGAAAAGGTCCGTACTTCATTTCTTCTTGTGTTTTGCTATCGGGGTTTTCTATGGACTTACACCTCTTGTTTCTATGAATTCGCCCATGAATATTATAGCCAATCATCAAGCATTCTTATTTAAGGTGGTGCAAGCTCAGCCAAGAAATGCCACACCCTTATTGGGTAGCTCATATGAGAATGCAAATTCTAAGCCAGTTCTCAATGACACCAAATGGGGGACACAAAATGAAAGTTATTTCGATTCCCATGCTAACCAATCACTCAACGAGGATTGGAATATTGAGTTTCGCAAGCTTTTGATCATCGTTACACCAACTTATGATCGACCTTTTCAAGCTCACTATTTAAATCGTTTGGCCCACACGATAAAGTTAATCCCACCTCCTTTGTTGTGGATAGTGGTGGACGTTGGTGATCAGTCAGCAGAAACAGCTAAGATTTTGCGTGGAATTGGTGTTATGTATTGGCATTTGGTGTGCGATAAGAACATATCTGATGTGAGGGATATGAGTGTGCACCAGAGGAATGTGGCTCTATCACACATTGAGACTCACAAACTTGATGGGATTGTTTTCTTTGCCGGTGACGATAGTATCTATTCTACTGATATCTTTGAGCCAATGAGGGAAATCAGGTATGCCATATGTAACATAATCTTTTGCTTTCTATACTAATTTCATTACCCAAAGCTTCTGTTTGGTTTGCATTTGTTTCATTAGTTGCCCTCATTTCAGTATCGTCCTTAATTTGTTTTACAAAATACTGAGTTTAATTTTCTTCAAGATGGTGAGGCCGTGGTTGCTTATGAACGTACTTGTTTGTAACTATTTTGGGAATATTGTAAACCTTTGTGTTATAAATATGCCCAAAAGTAAGTCAAAGAATATATCCTCGTGCATCTTGTTTGGAAGATGAAAGAGGTCAATCGTCACATGTATAAAATGCATTTCTTTTCAATAAAGTGTGAATCAAGTGGAAAGGCCAATTCCCTTGAAGGATTTAAAACTGGGGATTCTGTATATCTTCCTTGACTACATTTGAAGCAGAGGATTTAAGGATTTCAACAATTTTGGGAATGTAGTGTGGAAAGCATTTACACTGTATAGAAGGTGTTTATACTTTCGTAGTGGGTACAGAGTATAATTTCTTAGAAGAACCAAAGGGAACTAATGATATTGCCTGGTAAAATTAGTCGAAGTGCTATGTGCTTTTCTTTTTGAAATGATAAAGTGCTATGTCCAGACACCCCATTATCGCAAAAAAAGAAGAAGAGGAATGATTAAAATGAAGAACTTTCCCAACAATCCATAGATATTGTAGAGTAAAATACAGACTCCCTGTCACTTATATACTCAACACCAGTTTTACTCATGCTTCAAATGTTGCTTTCAAGGACTTTTGTGATAATTTTCAAATATTTATCACAAATGTCCATGGCGGCACATTTAAAGTGCGAATGGACCCGTCAGTTATTGATTGTTCAAGCTGAATAAATTACAAAAAGATGCGTAGTTATAAATTGTACTCCACAAATGTCAATAACAGTTGTTACTTTGAACAATCACTGTCAATACTTCAAACATATGGCGTTTGGTGACCAGTTTTGGAAGTGTAAAGACTTAGTATTCATTCATTAACTTTACGCGAAAGCATACAGGTGTAAAACTGATTGCTACACAAAGCCTAACTGCTACTAGCTAAACACTGTCCCTTATTATGTACAAAAATAACTCAACTTCTAATATCCACCTTTTATCCATTACTCACGAAGAAAATCATAATCAAAGAAATACGCGAGATACCATTATGCTCAACACCATTGTATTGCTCTATGTCAAAGACTGTTTCTTACAAATTTGTCTACCTGTTTCCGTTAGTAAACTGTTAGTATTTTCCATTAGATACAATGTTTCCAATCTGTTAATTTTTCCACCTCATTACCTGCAGACGTTTTGGAACATGGGTGGTGGCAGACCTAGCGGATAGCAGTGGTACAGCAATTTTGGAGGGTCCTGTATGTAATGGCACACAAGTTATCGGGTGGCACATAAATGGAGCAGCTAGACAATCTCGAAGATTTCATGCTGGATTGTCAGGATTTGCCTTTAATAGCACTATGCTTTGGGATCAAAACAGATGGCACCGACCTAGTCTAGAAGCTATTAGGCAACTAGATATAGTCGGTTCAAATCAAGTAAGTTTCTCTCTCCTTTATTTTTACACTCACGTTGTAACCGTCTTAGTAAATCGGTATCATAAGAGCCCCTATCTGTAGTAACCCCAATTGCAAATCAAGGGTAATACAGAACAAGTCTATAATTGGAATCGAAACGGATAATGAAACCAAATAAAAGGACTTAAACGTAGTATTACAACTTGTTCAAAACGAAATACAAGAAGCTCATTCGAGATGGTAAATCTCCAAAAAAATTCTCTTCGAGAAAGTTATAACAACATAATTTTTCTTTGCCCTACATATTACTGCAAACTTATATATAAACATAAATATAAAACCATAAACTGCTAATCTACATCAAGTGGGAAAGAACATTTCGAAATTATACTATAACCGCCTAAACTATTAAACTCTTCCCGCCAATGCGCCTAAAACTTCTTTTTTTTGATATATAATACGCCTAAAACTGCATAACTATTTTCGTAACTGCTCCAGCTCAAATATAGGGTCTGTTACACTATCATTACGAGAACTTCAACTTGAAGGGTCTTTAGTTTCTTTGCTTCAGATGTTTAATACGACATTGTTTGTTGATGCTACAGGTGAGTACATTTATCGAAAATTTTGTCGAGGACGAGAGCCAAATGGAATGCTTGCCCATTGACTTCTTGAAAATCATGGTTTGGCATCTTCACGTTGAATCTGTGTTCTCATATCCTCCTGAATGGTTAATAAAGAACAAAAACCTTGATGTCACGGTTCAACTCTCAAGAGAGAATTGATGTGATGAGAATTTATGAGCAACAATGTGGCTGACTTCATTTGATATTCCTTCCATGCTTCTTCTGTTCTGCAATTGCGAAAAATGTAATTTAGATACGGACAACCTAAAGGTTAAGAGGACAGACCAATTTGTTTTTAGGGTTGTGCAATACAAAAAAGTTGTCTGCTTAAAGTTTTTGTATATGACATTACAAACCTTTCATTATTTCATATAGGCTAAGTAGATTATTTCCTTTAGCGATTCATATTCCTTATTATTTGAGAAGTTACTTTCGCGTTCTCATGTCATTCAATATTATGCCCCGTTTGCAGGAAACGTTGGTGAAAATTTGGAAATAGTTGTGACAAAATTTGTCCTCATTTTTTTCACCTAAAAGTTCTGCTTCTTCAAGGCAGATGATAGAACTACCCAGAATAATTGTCCTTCAGATACCTACACTTATTTATTTTGTCACCAAGCTTCGAATGTCTGAGGTCAGATATATTGTTCTATTCAGGTGGGACTTTATATTGCCTTGTCTCGGGGTTTTATTCACTCTTGTGCCCTCTATTGATTCATTTATCCTCCTTTGTAACCCTATATTCTCAATTTTCTGATTTTGTACCTTTATGCAAGTTTTCTATTAATTTTGTATTTTTTAATCAAGTTCTGGATGGAAAACATTTGTGTCTTGCACATGCCTATTTTTGAGTAGTTCGACTTAAATTCCCCTATATGTTCAAAGTATTACTAAAAAAACAATTGTTGATTTTGTTGGAAGTATAAATGATATCGTATATACGTATTAGAATTACAATATAAATCATGAAATTAATTATATATATAAAAAAATTATATTAAAATCAGATTTAAATATATAAGACACTAATTTATTATTTTAAAATGGAGTATAATAATAATTCTCTCTGAAAAATTAAAATACCATAACACTTTTCTATAATTATAGAGAATTTATAAAAATAATTATATCTTTAAACCAATCATTTTACTTCCATTAACTTATTAAAAAGTAACAATACATAAATATAATATGTATCTGCGATTTGGTTGAATATTAGGTTTCATTAAAAAGACATTAAAACGTCGTGAACTTTATATATTTTTCTGGACTGCAACTTAATAAAGTTTCAGTTTCATAGTGAAGACTAGCCGTGGAAATGGTATAATACGGTGAGAATTTTGGTATACCATTACCGTACCGCACATGTATGTTACACTAAATTTCAATACCATTACCGTACCACACTATCGTATACTGCACTTTCGCTATACCGTAAATACGGTATGCTAATGGTATGATACGGTACATTACCAATTTCGAAAAACAATACACAATTTTATGAAAAATATCTCATTAGCAAAAAAGTTTGAAGATAACACTTCATTTATGAATAATTGAATAAGATCATAAACATGATCATAATTTGTGTAACTTATTTTGTATCTTAAATGTTAAAAAATATGAATAATTATATTTGAATGTGAGTATTATATATATAAATAGTAATATGATACAAATGGTACAATAACATGGTATGAAAAATCGATTACTACCGTATGTATGGTAATACCGTAACTGCGGTATAAATAGTACGGTATGGATGATAATTACGGTTAGTTGATATATTGTGGTCCAAAATTCCACCCCTAGCGACAGACTACAGAATATGGCTTAATACAAGTTTATATAACTGATTGGGCATAAAATATCCATCGAGCAACCCCATTTGGTTTGACGATGATTCCCGTCAGGATAACATAAACATCAAACATTATAAAATTTAGTAATGAAAAAGTGAACAAGAAACTATCAGTGATTTACTGCGCTTCAACTTGGACAACACCTTGCTCTTCATATGTATTTGGACTATCACGTACGACTTTGGCAAGTAGCTTTTTGTCATGCACTATTTTCTTACGTAGGTTATTAGCCTCATAAACTAATTTCCCCAATAATGTAAGATAAATTAATCCAAACATAATGATGAAGTAAGCTATAACAATATTATTGCTGAACAATGGCGTGAGAAAACTTTTTTTATAAGTCCCGCGTTCCCTTTCATGGAACCAAAGACTCTTCCCCGGGGTGATTGCGGATATAGAACAGGCAAAAGTAGATGCCATAGTAAGTAGAGTAAAGCAACTAACCGGCACTAAACATATCACCATAACTAATTTGGGAATTTGAGATGCGCAAGGGAGAAGTATCATCAAGCTTGCTGACAAGAGGAATGTCATCGAGTTTCCTAATAAGATATAAGAGTACAATTGAGGGCTAAGAGTAGCCATTATAGCTTCTCCAGCTTTGTGGTTGTCTAGATTTTCCTGCCAAAAACCACCTGGTGGGTTTACTGCTGCTTGAAACGAGGTTGCCACGATAACAGAAGCTGCAACCATTAATACATCTCTCCTTTCTAGCCATTCATAGGTCCCAACCTGTGTTCCTCTTCTACCGAAAGCTCTTAAAATTATATTTTCAATAGACTGAAGTTCCTCAAGTTCTGCATCTTTTGTTGTTGTCTTTAACATGAATAGTATGTCTAATGCTGTTTTACCAAGTAGATTTTTTGCATTCACTTCAATTCGACTGTAGCAAAGTACAAATTCTATCACCTAAAACATTCACTTCAATGACTTCAGCATTAAGCATATCATATGTCAACTAGAATCACAAGTTTCATGTATCGAAGCTTCAACAATGCCTACCGAAAGATTAAACATAAACTAATGCTGCCTCGAGTTACTAGCAAATCTTGAAACCATGTTTTTGAGTTGCTCATTATGTAGAAATCTGGGTAGATAGTCAGCTTATAATTGTAAATTTTATTTATTTTGGAAGCCGAAACATAGTTTTTGAGGAACATGATCGTAATTTAATGTTGATATTGATTATAAGTTTTGTTCTTTTCAATCCTTACTTTTTTGTAGAGTGGTCGATGTCTTGAATCCCTGCACTGAAAACATTTTTATTTCTTTCATGAAAAGATAACTAGACTTGGAAATTACAGTACTACATTTTCTTGTTGAATCTCATAGTCTTTTAATTAATTAGGAAAAATTATCAAAACATACAACTATTTTAAACTGCATAACATTGTTATGCAGTAAATTACCAAAATCTTAATTTACTGCATAACATTCAAGAATCAAACTGAATTTTTGCTTGAGCAGATAGTTTTTTTCCAGATTAATAAGGACCATTGTAATTAAGATTTTGGATGTTTCTTCAAGTATTATGTGTTGTGGGTCAACCGCCTTGCCTAACACATCTATAAGCAATAATCACAACGGAATATAGAAATTATAAACTAACAATAACATAAATAGATATGCGGACACATTAATTAATAAACTGCGGATATACAAACTACGTGAAAGTTTTTAACGAGGCCCACCCTTAGTATGACTAGTCCCCGGTAGCGCTGCAACAGGCCTTTGTATCAATAGCCACCTAGATTATTTCGCAAACGTAGTCTCCAAGAACCGTTTAAAAAAACTACATCTATATAAATTTTAGACCTCTCAATGTTAGGCTAAACTACAGTCTAAATAAGCAGGGTAAAGTCATTTATTAGACTTAATTAAAAATTCATAACCACGTACGTCCCTTATTGTTTGTTCATCAATTAGAGAAGCTTAAAATTGAACCCAACATCACTTTGCTTATAAGTTTGTCTAAGTTACTGATTTCGTGTTAATACTTATTTTGGTAGCTAATTATAATATAGATAATAATTATCCTCATCACGGACGCACCTGTAATTGTTTTATGTAGACCGCCATATGTAATATGGTGTTGCCACAATCATCCTTGGCATTAATAAATTCCTTGTCTTTAATGGTAGCTAGCAGGAGCTCTAGAACTACAAACTGATGGTGCTTTACACAGAGATGCAAAATAGTTTCATCTCGGTCCATCCTCATCCGAGCCACGTTTAAGTTGCTTTGAAGCAATTCTTTCACTACTTGGACCTTTCCGTTTATGGCAGCAACTTGGAGAGGAGCATGACCATTTTGGTCACGGGTAAGACAAATGTTAGATCCTAACTTGATCAAAAACAAATTTACAACATCAATGTGGCCTTTAGCAGCTGCAATATGAAGAGCCGGCCTATTTTGTGAATCTAAAACTTGTGCAAGTTCCAAATTCAGACGCAACAGTTCCGCCACAAAACTAGAATGGCTATGTGATGCCGCTACATGAAGAGGACTCCAACTAAAGCACCCAGCAACATTTTTTTCTAGAATAAACCTATCATTGCTTATTATGAGACGCAACTCATCTAGATTCCCCTGAGTTGCTGCGTCAAAAAGTTTATTCTCCATTTTATTTGGTGTTTCTTAAGTAGTGGTCAAGGCAAAATGATTTTGAAGAAATTAAGGGTAGAACCGTAAGACTTTATGATGTAGTAGTATTTATCAGCCTCACTCCCCCTTTGCCTTCATTTTTTAAGTCATTTTTTATGTTTGCAAATTGTCAGTGTCAACAATGTGAGGGTTTACTTCGTAAAATGTGTAGTACTAATTTAATTTTCTTCGAACTGCGTGTGAGTGCGATCAGTGATTAAAAATTCCGTTCAGATTTGGAGATCTAAAAAATTTCTTGTTGCTATATATACGTAAGAGTAATCCCTTTTAACGATTACAAATCTTCTAACCCTGTTTTTTACACACTTTCATGTCCCATTACTTATTTTAAATTTTCATAACTTATTCCGTAAATTTATAAGCTTTTATATTATATTGTATTCAAAATTTAAAATATTTGGACATAATATTGTTTTAGACATTTTTTTAAAATTTAATGTTTAATTTACACTAATTTATACATTTATTCCAAAATAAATTGCGTGTGGATTTTATTTTAAAATTAATTATTGAAATGTATTGTTACATGTCTTATAGTAATTGTATAATTTTTTTCGAGTTTTTTAGAATTTTGTTTTGGATAAAAAAAGCAATAGAACACGAAAGGGGATGGAAAATAGAAGATAGAATATTTAGACTATTCCGTAATATATCAAACACAATTGCTATATTTCACAACATCCATTTTACTATGAGTGTAAGGACACTCAAGTTTCCAACTATAGTGACATAGTAGCTTTTTATTGTATATTCTCTTACAATGTTTATAATGGTGTTCATTACATCGGTTGACAAAATTTTAAAAATTATAGTAGTAAGAGACATGTTGTCTATTTGGTGGAAAAGATTTCATTTAAGTTGGTTCTATAATTCTCGGAAGTCATTTATATCTTATCAATACTTCGTGCATGGTTTATTTTTTATAAAAAAAGAAAAGAAAAGAATTGAGAGTCCTATATATGAACTTTCATGGGTTCACATCATTAATTCCACCTAAATTTCTTGAGTAATTTTTTTTGGCAATTCCACTTATAAAATATTTAGAACTTCAGGAGGAGTTGACCTTTAAGCAACTTGACCGTATTATAAATTGTCCATTTTTATCATCAATTATCTTATTGCCACTTAAAGTATAATACACATGCACTTCAACTCTTTTGATAATAAAAATGATGGATAATTAAAAATTGGTTTATAAAAACAAAACTATTTAATCATTAGTCATCCTATAAAAATTAATTAAGTATTAGTCAATTATTCCAAAAACTAATTACAGATTGGTCCACCACCTAATTACCCAATAAAAACAAAAATAAAATCGAAAAAATAAGAAAAACTCCAAATTTTTTTAAAAAAGATACATTAAATAATCATGAATAAATCGCTCGATAATTGGAACACAAGTTATTAACAAACTGTTTGTTTCAATAGACACATTAAAAAGGAAATCCAAAACAAGTGTCACTATCCAAATTATATTTAAACGACATAAGTCAACTTAAAGAAAAAAAAAACTAGAATTGAATTGTTCGACAATTTGTTAAAATATTCCAAATTTGAGTGAATGCTAGCCCTTCGATCAAGACATAAATCGAAGGTTGTCACTGAGCAAATTCGGGTTGCGTTAATAAGATCTCACCAAGATAGTCCCAACAAATATATAGCAATTATTCAAAACAAAATTTACTCATAAAGTATAAAAGATATTCATTATGCTAGTTGAAACAATAAAGAAATAAATTTGATGTTATTCAATAAAACAAAAGTTAGTAACTTAAATAAACACTTTTAACTAAATTAGAACAACCGTACCAGTTACAATATCCACAATCAAATTAGTAAAAACAAAAAGAAAAAGTCGAATTGTTTGAATTTACCTTAGTAAAAAGAGCTTAGGAAAATGCTTTGGATTTATGGATGCTTACTATATATATGAGTATTTTTTGTGTTTGTTTATTTTATTAATTGACAATATTCAGTTTATAGAGAAAGGCAGAAAAATACATAGAAAGAAACTGGTGAAAATAACTTTTGTGCATTATTCAGTGAGGATTTACACACATATATAGAATAATCCGTCTAAATTGATCTCATTAATTATTAACAGAATATTATCTAAACTGTTAAGAAAACATAGTAAGTATGATATATATACAAAGAATGGAAACAATATATTACAAATTTTCTTAAGACTCCCCCTTAAGTTGGAGAGTGAATATTGTGAAGTCCCAACTTGTTACGCAAAGTGACGAACGAGTCATTTCCCAAAGCCTTCGTAAACACATCCGCCAATTGTAACTGTGTATGTATATGTATGACGGACTAATCAGACCAGATTGTAATTTTTCACGAACGATGTGACAGTCTATCTCAATATGTTTTGTACGCTCGTGGAATACGGGATTTGCTGCAATGTGCAAAGCTGCTTGATTATCACAAAATATAGATATAGGGGCTAATTGTATAACCTTTAAGTCGTTTAAATTGTAGCGCAAGCACATCAATTCTAAGCAAGTGTTAGCCATGGCTCGATATTCTGCTTTCGCCGATGACCTTGAAATAGTCGTTTGCTTTTTAGATTTCCATGATATAAGAGAGTTGGCAATAAAAATACAATACTCGGTAACCGATTTTCCGATGAACTTACAACCTGTCCAATCGGAATCGAAATACGCCTTGACGCCAAGGTTGTTTAAAGAAAGGAATAATAGTCATTGACTTGGTCTACCTTTGATATTATAATAGTTACACACAATTTGTTGTCGTGCTGATATTTTATTAGATTAATTACTTTTAAATAGCTATCTTGATTATCATCTTAAGTTTACATAGTTAATAGAGGAAGTAATATATATAAAATTAAATACGAAAGTTGATGTTATGCAGAATTGTAGCAAGTGTTAGTGCAAAATTAAGACACTAGAATCTTTACTACTGTTAATTTTGATTCATAAGTAAAGGATTGGGTGCTTCTACACACAATTTCGCTATAATGTTCTGTCGTTATCGTTTCTGGTTTTAATTTATTTTTCCACACATTTAGTTATTTGTTTTTCATGCAGATGTTAATTGTATTATTCTTCAAATTTGATCAGAAAACAATTTCTATATTTTACAAGTTAATGTCTCAAGTTCAATCGTACCAAGGTATCAAATAAGTAACCAGACTAACCAGTACAAGTTAAAAGTTGAGTGATATTAATCATTATTCAATCAAACATGCATTTAAAATATGGAAAAAAAATAGAGGATGGATTAATTAACTTCAATAATTCTGTTTAAACGCGTAAACCGTAGAAAAAATCTACGGTTTACAGTGATTAACTGTAAACCGTAGATTTAATCTACGGTTTGTATGAATCAATACAAACCGTAGATTAAATCTACGGTTTACAGTTAATCACTGTAAACCGTAGATTTTTTCTACGGTTTGCAGCATTTTTTTGCTTAAAAAAAAAATAAAAAAACTGAGAATTAAAATTAAAAAACTGAATAATTTTTTCAAAATAAATATGATTTTTTTAATAAAAAAACTAAATGCCTTATTTTTAAAATTTTACATAAAATAAATTACCAATATTCTAACAATCTCTCAAAATAAACACAAAATTTACACAAATTTACACAAATAAAGTTGATTTGATAAATTTTATGTTTGATATTTATTGTATAAGTTCAAAATTTTACATGTTATATTTTTGTCAAGTGTATAAGTTGATATTTATTGAATCATTAACTAAATCGTCAATTTTTGTGAAGTACCTTTGGTTTGTTTTTAACACTTGTATAACGTAATATGAAACATTAACTAAGTCGTTAATTTGGTGTCAATCATCAATTTTGTTGAATGAAACAATCATAAATTATATAAATTTTATAAAAAAAATGAACTAAATATGCAAACATGAATATCAAGTTATAAATTTCATAAAACAAATTTATTAAATAAAATTTAGAACAAAATTTCATAGAACTAAATTTCATAAAACAAATTTATTAAACATTTGTTTACATCATATAAATTTACAACAACTTGGAAAAAATAGTAATTTACATCAAATTAAAAATAAAGAAATGATTATGGACTTAGGTCTATAGTTTCGTCTTCATTTGCTTTTTTCTTTCCCGATTGCTTTTCCAGCGCCATATATAACTTGAAATTTGGTCGAAAAAGTTCCTTCCATGGCGCAGCTGTCTCAGTGCGCATTTGTTCCCACCGTGCTATAATTCCTGGCATTGGGAAGATCCCTTCTTCTTTAGGAATAACCTGAGCATAGTGACAACTGTTGACGAACACCATTACAGTCGGGATGTAATTTGTCGTTCCCCGAGGCGGACCAGTATAAAGAGGTAAAAAAGTACTGTTCCACACGTTTACCCCTTCATCATTATTGTGCCATAAGGACAACAATACAATTGGAATATTGTAATGAGAAGCAATTAAAAACCCATAAGACGGAAATCTCATCCATTTGTCAAGAGGTGCGGGATTTGTAGCATGATAAAAATTTAAACTTGATAAAATATAATCATACCGGTAATCAAAGCCAAGATTCTCAAACAGCTCATAATAAACACCTTTCATTTGCTGCAGCTCTTGAAACAACTCACATCTTACCGCATACCAATCATCTTCCCCATGCTGTTTACCCGTCACATTTGCAAGTACCCGGAACCCACAGTTACCATCCCCACGCACATCATAAACCGTTTCGATGTAACTATGTAACATGAACCATATTTGGTCACTGTACAGGAAGGTTGGCCTATTGGGGGTGGGTTTAGGGTTCTGGTTTCGCGGCCTCCTAGTTGGGTTTACCCTTACCTCCGGTGTTTCATCAGCCTTGCCTTTGCCCTTGTCCCTACTAGCACCAGCACCATGTTCCTCCTCCACATACTCCCATCCCGACTTATCCCTCTTACTAGATTTGTCGCCTTTTCTAGGTCTCCCCCTATTTACTCTCACTTCGGGGTCACTGACGGATGTTCTGGCTGGTACGGTTATCTCTCGGAGTTATGTTTTCATACGCCGTTTTTCAACATTACTTTTCCTAGCATAAACACTTTTAAACTCTTCTAGATCACCCTCTACCCCATAATCATCGGTGTTCCCATTATCATCAATTACGTCTAATTTTTTCCAGAATGGATGAATATATTCTAGAGGAAGAGGCTTCCCGAATAAAATATGTTCACTCATAATATGATGACAAGGTAAACCGTGAGACAATTTGAAACCGCAAGAACAATTCTCATCAGCCTGGCCATCACATTTTTTATGTTCTTGAAATAATAAATCAAAGGCATAGTGTGTGATATACGACCTAAGATTTATAAATAGAGGTGTTCGTTCAGAATGTGGAAAATAAGACTTGCATTTATCCAACTTCATCTTAATATCCTCAAACTGTTTTTCTAGAATTCTATTCACCTCTACCCAAACAGTTTCAAGCGTGCCAGTATTTGTGGAAAGGGATCTTTTCAGCTTAGCATGTTGTTGTTCGGCTCGATTGCTAGTTCTGTTACCTAGATGTGTTGTGTGGTTGGTATAGCATGCAACAAACTTTTCAGCATAATCATTTAAAAGCTTGTCTACATACTTAATCACAGCAGGGTACGATTTGTAAGAGGAATTGAAATAAGTTCGGTTATGATTGTACTCCTCTATCGACTCAGAATCAACCAATAAACCCCAATCATCTAGAAACGTTTGCCACTCCTCATCAGGGATCTTTTTACGGCAGTTTTTCAAAACATTTTTTGCAATATGAAAAGTGCACAAAATATGATGAGAATCGGGAAAAACAACGGACAAAGCATTTGATAAGGCCATTTCCCTGTCGGTTACAAAAACCCTAGGTAGTATACACCCCTCCAATGTAACTTTAAATTTTTCCAATGCCCATATATAACTTTCCTTTGTCTCGTCACTCATGAAAACAAAACCTAAACAATATGTTTGGTTCGTTGATGTCATTCCTACGACTTCTAGAAATGACATATTAAAACGGTTTGTTCTATATGTACAATCCATTAACAAGACATCAGGAAAAGCTTTGAACATCCTTATAGAATCGGGATGTGCAAAAAACAAGTTCTCAAGGGAATGGGTTGATGGGTTCATATTATAGTAGAACGTGTAGCGATGGCTATCCAACAAATTAAACAGTTCCTGTATCGGGTTTCTACCATCTCGTTCTTTAAATTTCAGTCCGGCCAAAAAATTATGTATCGTTTTAGCGTTTGATACATTGTTAGGATTTCTATTTTTTATGGCCTCTAATATTGCACCAACTTTAAAACTACTTTGCCTTAAAGTTTTAACAATTTCTTTTTCATCTTGGGTTAAACGAGCACGTCGTGCTTGCCCTTGGAGGTAAGTTGGAGGTGGGTGGTTATGTTGTCCATTTTCTACGTGACACATCCATTCACCATTAACTACGTAACCTTTAATGAAAAATGGGCAATCTTTTTTCTTTGTACCTGATTTTACGGAAGATGGTTTCTTTTTTTCGTAAACCCCCGATTTATCACATACAATATCAACATACGGTGTTCTGCTCCCATCACCCCCTCCAGACCTACGAATCGTAAGAATGAAACCCCAATTTCCAGCCACATCAGCAAGATCAGCAAGCATTTCATCCCTTGTTTCCCAAGTCAATTCATCGACTTCAAAGTGCTCCGAATAATCAGTTAGCTCATCGTTTGAGCCACTGGATGAATTCGCATTGTTGTTGTTATTCCATTGGTTGTTGTCATAACCATAGTTGTAATTCATTTTCGAAAAGTGTTTGTTTGTATATTTTATTGGGGAGAAATGAGGATTTTTTTAGAGATTTCCGAAATGTTTTTGTGTTTGATTTTATGGTTTGTTATAATTGGCAAAATTGAGTCATATTTATAGTGTAAGTTTACACTACAAACCGTAGATTACTTTTACGGTTTGTAGTGAATTTTTGGTGTAGTCATTTACAAACTTTAATAATGCATTGAGTAGTCATTTTCGGATAGGGTTGTCAAATCATAATAATTCAAAAGTGATAAGGTGTTGTCGGAATTATTTTGATAGAAATGGTATCCAATGTAATTTACACTACAAACCGTAGATTACTTTTACGGTTTGTAGTGTTTTTTTTGGTGTAGTCATTTTCAAACTTTAATAATGCATTGAGTAGTCATTTTCGGATAGGGTTGTCAACTCATAATAATTCAAAAGTAATAAAGTGTTGTCGGATGCATTTGATGGATATGGTATCCAATGTAATTTACACTACAAACCGTAGATTACTTTTACGGTTTGTAGTTTTTTTTTTTTTACGTTGTTTACGGTGATTCAGTGCAAAAAGTACATTCGTAAAATGGCGCTGCTTAAATCAGGGGTACAAACCGTACATTACTTTTACGGTTTGCACAAAATACATACAAACCGTACATTTAATGTACGGTTTGTATGAAATCTGTACAAACCGTACATTAAATGTACGGTTTGTATGTAAATTTCAGAATATTTAGGGTTTTTTAGGGTTTAGGGTTTAGGGTTTAGGGTTTAGGGTTTACGGTTTGTAATTTAGGGTTTAGGGTTTAGGGTTTTTAATTTATGGTTTAGGGTTTAGGGTTTTTAATTTAGGGTTTAGGGTTTGTAATTTAGGGTTTTTAATTTAGGGTTTAGGGTTTGTAATTTAGGGTTTAGGGTTTAGGGTTTGTAATTTAGGGTTTAGGGTTTATTGTTTCTAATTTAGGGTTTAGGGTTTGTAATTTAGGGTTTAGGGTTTGTAATTTAGGGTTTAGGGTTTGTAATTTAGGGTTTAGGGTTTAGGGTTTGTAATTTAGGGTTTAGGGTTTTTAATTTAGGGTTTAGGGTTTACGGTTTGTAAAAACTCAATATTGGTCCTATCAATTAAAATACAGAATATTTTTTACAAACATACAAATCAAACATACGAATCAAATTAAGTTTACGAAATTATAACGTACAAATCAAACATAGAAATCAAATACAAAAACAGTGCATTTATTTTTTTTTGTAACGACTAAATGTTTTAAAGTTCGACATAGGGAGCATCTTTCCCGCCGATGTTAATCTATCCGATGACGGCTCAGCAGACTCTTCGATTTCGTTTAGCTTCGTACGCCGTCTTTGTCGCTGCTGCGATTCTGGATGCGGCGCACGCTCGTGGGATGTAATCGTCAACCCCCGACTCCAACTGTCGGTGGACTGATGACTAGGATGATGCTCGTACGAACCAAATGATTGTCTATGATGATCGAACGGAACATCGGTTTGAACGTAGTCCGACCCAGCAAAAGAAGAACGACGACGATGACTGCTTGAACTCGGACCCGGACCCTGATCTGTAGTCGGGTGTCGACCTCCAGTCGATCTTCTACCCCCGCTACTAGATTCGCCTCTTTCGTCGGGACGCCGACAACTTGAAGCCCTAGTGTAAGTTCGTGGGTCGTAACGTAGGTCGTCATCACCATCGTCGTCGTCGTCGTCGTCGTCATCCCCCTCCGACTGTTCATCAGCTGACCCATACGGATTCATACCCATTTCAGCGAACTCCTTACGTAGTAAGTCCACGTCCGTTCTCATTTTCGCCCGTTTGAACGATTTGAAACTGCGGCGCAACATCGCTTTCTGTAAAAAAAAAACAATAAAAAACGATTTATTAGTATTGAAATATACATAAAAAGAAGTAACGATTTATTAGTAAAAAACGATTTAGTAGTTACCATTTTATTGAAGACACCCGTATTCTCCCGGAAACCGTGAGGGGGCGGGGCAAGTTCAGGTGGGTTTATGAAGATGCGGGTCCGCTCTCTATACCATTTCATGTAACCCGGTGACGTCCCCGTGCCATATTCGCCGTTAATAAGACGGGTGTGGCGGTCATTCCACACGGCTATAAATTCTCCGGTTAGTAAAGGCCAGTCGTGTTTTTGCCCAGTCCCATATCTTCTATCCTTGCCGTGACCCTGTCTTGGTTTCCAAATATACGTAGGGACCCGCTGTACAAAACCGAACTGCCTCATGAACCTGTCCGCGGGGTGGTACTCAATCTTCTCATTACAAATGAGAGGCACAGAACAATGCCACATATACCGGCCCCGCGTGCAGTATTCCGGATACTGATTGAGATCCCCGTAAGGTTGCCACACTATCTCTAATCATCAAATTAGAATATATAAACAATGGTTTAAAAATAGACGAGTAATAAATTCTGCGAAGATAAGACCAATGCAAACATATACAACATATAATACGTAAGTTACATGTAATACGAAAATTAAAATTTACCTGTTCAGGCGACATATTGTCAAACTGGTCACGTATGTGGACCACATTATGTCCGTAGACATATGGCGTAAGGTTAGTTTGCCGCCACATCTTCCATCTATAATATACAAACAAAAACCGATAAACAATAAATATAACCGGCAGCTAATTAAATGATAGATGACACAATAATATAAAAAAGCAAATCCAATTCAAAAACTAAATAAATATCATACCTGTAACCGAGGGGGAACCTAGGCCAGCCCTCCGGTGGCTCGACATCTTCCGGCATCTCTTCACACGGTCTAACCGGCAGTAGTCTGGTAATCGCCCACATATCCAGAAACATCACCGCCCCGCTTACTCCGGTTGTCTTACAACGTACCACCCTGCATAGATTAGCCTCTAACCAGGCCAGAAGAGCTGATCCCCAACTATACTCAGCACATGTGTCAAAATCCTCCAGAAATGGCAGAGGCCAGAGTGGAATCTGATCACTGCTCTTATCCGAAAATACATGTGCAGCCAGTAATAATAGCATGGCAGCCCTAGACTGATATAGTAAACGCTCCTCACTAGGGTTGGGGGGTAATTCACCGAAGGTCTGTAACATCCAATCAAGTCTAACTGTCAGACAGTTTAGATCGACTTGATTGTCAGCCGGCCTAACACCCAACAAACTCTCCATCATAGCCAACCTGCTCGCCTTCGTGTCATTCCGCTCCGACCGGGTCACAGCAAGACCATCCACCCTCAGACCAAGCATAATCTCTACATCCTGTAAAGATATCCCCAACTCTCCACCGACAAAATGGAACGTGTGCGACTCATCACGCCACCTATCAACTAAGGCTGTAATCAACCCTCGGTCTACGGTATAATTACCTATACTGTAAATACCGTAAAAACCAGCCCTAATGATATTTTGAACTACCCTTTCAGGCGTCGGTATCTGCCAACTATAATTATAAACCCTAATCTTATTGGCATCTCCTCTACCCGCTTCTCTGCCAGCATCCCAAGTCTGACTAGAAATGTGACCAGTCTGTCGTAAAATACCCAACCTCCCTTTAATCTGTGGACCTGGGTCTGTCATCCTAACTATGATAACCAAATATAACTTAATTAATGATAACCAAAAAATGATAACATAACCAATTAATGATAACCAAACAATGATAACTCAATGATAACCAATTAATGATAACCAAACAATGATAACTCAATGATAACCAATTAATGATAACCAAACAATGATAACTCAATGATAACCAATTAATGATAACCAAACAATGATAACTCAATGATAACCAATTAATGATAACTAAACAATGATAACTCAATTATAACCAATTCATGATAACAAAACAATGATAACCAAACACACATTTTTTCATAAACCAAACAATAATAATTCAATTTTTTAATCATAACCAAACACACATTTTTTCATAAACCAAACAATAATAATTTAATTTTTTAATCATAACCAAACACACATTTTTTCATAAACCAAACAATAATAATTCAATTTTTTAATCATAACCAAACACACATTTTTTCATAAACCAAACAATAATAATTTAATTTTTTAATCATAACCAAACACACATTTTTTCATAAACCAAACAATAATAATTCAATTTTTTAATCATAACCAAACACACATTTTTTCATAAACCAAACAATAATAATTCAATTTTTTAATCATAACCAAACACACATTTTTTCATAAACAATTCAAATTAACCAAACAAAATAAAAAAACATGCAAAAATGGGACAAATATCAACAATTATTAAAATTTCTATAATTAATATAAACAAACAACAAACAATTATATATAGCTAAGTGAATTATGGTTTTGCATATTTTATATATTTTTTCCTATTTTACAAATTAAAATTACAAAAAATAAAAAAACATGCAAAAATGGGACAAATATCAACAATTATTAAAATTTCTATAATTAATATAAACAAACAACAAACAATTATATATAGCTAAGTGAATTATGGATTTACATATTTTATATATTTTTTCCTATTTTACAAATTTAAATTACACAAAATACATAATAAATTAGAGAATAAAAGATATACCCTTGAATTATGGATAAGTTTGATTGATGATTTGGGGTTTTTTGTTAATAAAGTTGATAGTTAATGTGGTTGATTGATTTGGGTGATTTTTTGGGTTGAAAATTGGGGGTTTTTGAGAGAAAGAGAGAGAGTGTAGAATAAAATTTAATTTTTTTTTAAAAATCCGTAACTTTCTGTTTTTTCCAGGGACTTACTGTGTAATTTTTGCAGGGACTGACTGTGTAATTTTAAAAAGCAGGGACTGACTGTGTAATTTTCAAAAAAATTACACAGACCGTAGATATAATCTACGGTCTGTGCGTCGATACAGAATTATTGTAGTGCTTTAAGAGCACCTCAAAAAAATACTCTAACACGTGGTCACGTCCTACCACATAGGTTTTAAATTTTCAATCTAGTGACGGGATAGGCTAAACAGATCCCTTTATATTTAATTGTTCATTCATTGTGAAACTGTATGTAATTTTGATTGTATAAGAACTTATATTAAAATTATCAGAGTTAATTTTTTTAAAATCTGATCATATAGTTTAAATGTTAAATTTTATGATTAGATTAAAAAAAATCATTTTGACAATTTTAATACAAGTTATAAGACGGCCAAAATTACACGTAGTTTCGTAGTGGACAATTAAATGACAACGGAGAGAATAGTAATAATCTAATACTATTAAACAACGGAAATGAAGACTTAAATGAATATACTCCTCTTTTTATTCGATAAGTGAATTAAAATACCATGAAGGCGTTTTGATCATTCTTGAGGGTGGTAAGTTCCAGGGTATTTAAATAGATAAAATTTAAATTTCTGAATACTTTCTTTTACTTTTGAAGGGAGCAATATGAGACATGAATAACTTCCTTGATACTTATATACAGTCACATCAATAAACAATCAAGGTTAGGCAGCTGAACAAAGATAAAGAAAATGAAACTATACGACAATATTAATGAAAAAGACTCAACATGTGATTGTGGATACAGTAAAGTCTACTTGCCGGATTTGTCTGATCGTAATGAACACTTGCATAACAATTCTATCTTTTCATATATCTGCATACCTGGGGTGTTTGATGCACTCAAGTGTTGATCAACAAGTATTCAACCAGATAAAAGCAAGGTGTTTTATTCCTATAATGAAAAAACAAGGAGCAAGAAGGAAATATATCATATTAAATCATTAAAGAGGGCAGAGTAGAGAGAAAGCAATAGGAATGATAATATTAGTGGACGATCACACTATTAAGTAAGTTCTGTGTAGTTTTATTAAAGTACGTGGTCATGCATAGAAATATTAAGGGGATGTAAGAGATCGCATCTACCTTATACACTCACACGGGTTATTTCCTTTCAACACAGCTGCTGATGGTTAGGAATAAAATCAATCTACTGTTGGTTTCCGTGTACGAAATAACAATTAACAATAATTAAAGGACTAAACAAGAATAAACAAAACCCAGTGTAATCTTTATTAATTTCGAAACTGATACAGAAATTAATGATTACAACATGTAGGTACTGAAACGTAAATAAAGGAAACGTTATCAGATTATTATTAATTAATAATCTGATGTATTGAATTGCAATAAATAGAAACTGCCGGACTGGAAAGTATAAACTTAACAGCCGGACTGTTCTGATTTAAATTGAAATAACAGGACTGAATTGAAACTATTCTAATTACTGAATTTAATTACAGAATTGAAATTACAGCAAAAAACAGAACTTTAAAGAAATTACAGAATAGTACAAACAGAATTAAAAGCTACAGCTAAGGACAGCAATTGAAATACTGAAATAAAAAAGGACAGAATTGAATACGTAAATTAAATGGACAGAATTAAAAGACGTAAATGAAATGGACAGAATAGAAATAAAATAAGACGAGGCTACTGTTAACAGTATGCCCTTAACCGATATTCGCCCAACCACCTTAAGGTTTCTGGTTGCGTTGGCGCTTCGATCCCAAGGTACAACGTCTCGGATGACTCGCCGGAAACTGGCGACGAGTCAAGGTCGAGCTGTTGGTGGGTGGTTCTCTCTGGTTCTAAAATGTAATGCTAATTTTTGGAGAGATGATATATGCTACTGGTATTTGATTTCAGAATGTTATGTTTGTATATTTGACATGTGGGGGATCTGCCTATTTATAGGCTTGCTGAGTATCTCAGCCATTAAGGTCACTTTACTACTGTCAGTTTTCGAAATTCAAAACTGCAGTATTAACTTTGTAATGAAATCACATTTATTGCAACAGTTACAGCTTTGCTGGAAGCTTTTCCTGAACAGACGCACTTTTCCCGAACAGGCACGCTTTTTCCGAACAGGCGCGCTTTACCCGAACAGGCGTGCTTTTCCCGAACAGAGACACTATTCCCGAACAGGCGCGCTTTACCCGAACAGGAACACTTTTCCCGAATAGGAACAGGCGCACTTTTTCCCGTCGAGTTGAAAACCCGACGAGCAAGCCCGCCCGACGAGCAAGCCCGCCCGACGAGCAAGCCCGCCCGACGAGCAAGCCCGCCCGACGAGCAAGCCCGCCCGACGAGCAAGCCCGCCCGACGAGCAAGCCCATGTGTGGTACACAATACACACATGTGTATGTGGACACATTACTTAATATCCACATGGGATACCTTAGTATATATATTGTAAAAATCACTCATGATTTTCCAATGTGGGATAACCCTCATGGGTTAAATCCCATTTCTTTTCTCATTTTCCAGCATTGACTTTATTGCCTCTTTCGAGTACCAACCTTCGAGTCCAATTATCATTCACACCCTTCCTCCGAATGGGTCATACGATATACCGTTGCGAAGCTCGTCACACGAGCTACTCAAACGCATAGAGTATGGCCTCAGAAAAACTGAGGAGTCGCATTAAAAATTGACTCAAAGATGGTCCCTGACCACTTGGAACAAATATGTTTAAATTACATATTTTCCAACTTTTTTCCAACAATCCCCCACATGAATGCAATTGGCTCGAAAGCCCATGTCCTAAATGAAAATCAAGAGAACCGCAAAAGTTCACTGCCTAAGGTCAGGTAGCGCGCGCCTTGAACCTGCCGTAGCGGAGTACCACCCAGAATACTGCTATTAGGTAGCTGTAAAGTTTTGAACCATCAAGCTTTGTGTATCCCAGAATGGCACCCGCACAGTGCCCTCTCTACCCACGTACTAGGCCCTTTAGTTGTTGTCCATATTTGGCCTGGACTGCCTTGGCAACTTCAACTGAGTGCTCTAGTGAATTAGCCCAAGCTCATCACATGGTACCGGCCTTACACACTAGGTGTTCCAAGTCGAAAGTGTCCTGACTCACTTTACTCGACCGTCGAGTAACTTGGATCATTAAGAGCCTCAAGCTCACCCTTACAATGGTACATGTCTATCACTCTGTCATCGCGGAGATGGGCTGGGAACTCCAGGTTCCCGAGTGCTTTGTTCGGTTGCCCCCACAGTTCAGTTTCCCTTTGAACCTATCAGGAAAGATTCCGTTTAGGTTGGGTTGCCTATGGGGGGGCCACCAATTTAATGGGCTTTAACCCCATTCCGTTCGATGACGTCTCGACTCCCACTTGAGTCAAGCCTTTAGTTAATGGATCCGCTATGTTTTCCTTTGATCTTACAAAATCTAAGGATACCACACCATTGGATAACAATTCCCTTACGGATTTATGTCTTCGACGTATATGTCGAGACTTTCCATTATACATATGATCCTGAGCCCGCGCAATAGCTGATTGACTATCACAATGCATGCTTATTGCGGGAACAGGTTTCGGCCACATTGGAATTCCTTCCAATAGACTTCTCAGCCAGTCTGCCTCTTCGGTTGCTAAGTCCAACGCTATGAATTCTGATTCCATAGTTGACCTTGCAATACATGTCTGTTTGGAGGATCTCGAAGACACAGCAGCTCCTCCCATTATAAACACATATCCACTCGTGGACCTTGTGCTATTGGAGTCTGATATCCAGTTGGCATCTGAATACCCTTCCAGTACCGCTGGATATCTGGTATAGTGCAGCCCGTAATCAGCTGAAAACCTCATATACCTGAGAAGTTTCATTATAGCCTTCCAGTGTTCCTCATTTGGATTACTGGTGTACCTGCTCAGTCTACTCACTGAGTTTGCTATGTCTGGTCTAGTGCAATTCATTATATACATGAGACTGCCTATGACTCGAGAGAACTCCAATTGATTCACACTTTTACCGAAATTCTTTTTCAGGTTACAGTTGAACTCAATTGGGGTTCTTGACATAACTTTACTGTCCTTGTCAAACTTGTCTAAGACTTGTTTAACATAGTGACTTTGGGACAAGGCATACCCTTATGATGTTTTGGTAATCTTCATGCCAAGTATTACATCAGCTAAACCCAGGTCCTTCATGTCGAAGTGTTGTGACAACATTTTCTTTGTGGAGCTGATTCTATCATTACTCCCAATTATGATCATGTCATCCACATAGAGACAGACTACAACACAGTCTCTTCCACTTCCTTTAGAGTAGACACATTTATCACACTCATTAATGTGAAAACCGTTTGATAGCATAATTCTATCAAACTTCTCGTGCCATTGCTTTGGCGCTTGTTTGAGTCCATATAGAGACTTTACAAGTTTGCACACTTGGTGCTCTTTACCAGGAACTACAAACCCTTCCGGTTGTTCCATGTAAATCTCTTCTTCCAGTTTTCCATTCAGAAATGCCGTTTTTACATCCATTTGATGTATTTCCATATCAAACAAAGCTGCGAGAGCAATGACGATTCGGATAGACGTTTTCCTGGAGACAGGAGCATACGTGTCGAAATAATCGACACCTTCAGTTTGCCTGAATCCTTTTACCACAAGTCTAGCCTTGTATTTCTCAATCGTGCCGTCAACCTTTAACTTCCTCTTGAAGATCCACTTGTGACCTAGGGGCTTGCATCCTTTCGGAAGATCCACCAGTTCCCAAGTGTGGTTTTGCATGATTGATTCAATTTTATTTTGAATAGCTTCTTCCCAATATTGGGAATCCAGTGTTGACATAGCTTGTTTATATGTCGCCGGTTCGCCTTCAACCATGAAGGTTAGGAAATCAGGTCCAAAGGAAGTTTCCTTCCTTGCCCTTTTGCTGCGCCGAGGCTCTTCCTCTTCCTTTGTCGGTTCACTTGCCCCCACATTTCCTTCACTGTTCAACTCTTCAGTTGGTACAGATGTAGGTAATTTCCGGGAAAAGATATCTTCAAAGAAAGAGGCCTCTCGGCTTTCCATATACGTATCTACGTGCACATCGGGATTGTCCGACTTGTGCACGAGAAACCGATATGCACTACTGTTCTGTGCATATCCGATGAACACACAGTCCACCGTCTTAGGACCAATTCTCATCCTTTTAGGAGTGGGAACTAGGACCTTTGCGAGACAACCCCAAACCCGCAGGTTCTTATAACTGGGTTGATGACCTTTCCATAACTCATATGGAGTCTTTTCTCGCTTCTTATGTGGTAACTTGTTTAAAACATAGTTAGCAGAAAGTACAGCTTCCCCCCACATGTTCTGGGGTAACCCAGAACTGATTAGCATAGCATTCATCATTTCCTTTAGCGTTCTATTTTTATGCTCAGCAACCCCATTTTGCTGAGGAGTGTATGGGGCTGTGGTTTGATGTATAATGCCGCTTTCAGCGCATATCTGTTCAAACGGTGATTCATATTCACCGCCTCTATCACTTCTCAATGTTTTAATTTTCTTATTGAGTTGATTTTCAACTTCGGTCTTATAAAGATCGAATTTCTCTACTGCTTCGTCTTTACTTCTCATTAAGTAAACGTAACAGTATCTAGTACAATCATCTATAAAGGTGATAAAGTACTTTTTCCCTCCTCGCGTTTGTATAAACTTTAAGTCGCATACATCCGTGTGTATTAGACCGAGAGGTTCACTTTCTCGTTCAACATGTTCAAACGATGATTTCGTTAATTTTGCTTCTACACAAATCTCACATTTGTGTTGCTTATCAAAAACGAAATTTGGTATTAGTTTTAGTGAAATTAATTTCTTTAAAGAATTATAATTCACGTGACCTAATCTACCATGCCACAAATGAAATGACTCAAATAAATAATTAAACTCAGAATTATTATTGGCCTCTTGGACAACAGTCATTACAGTGCTTGTGCTAGACTCAGCTTTAGCACCTTTATTGGGAGCAGGTGTCCCTACGTTCAACTTAAACATGCCGTTGGTCATATAGCCACGGCCTACATAGACACCATTTTTGGTGATTACAATTTTATCGGATTCTAAAACTAGTTTAAACCCGTTCTTCACCATCACCGATCCTGATACCAGATTCTTGCGGATATCTGGAACATGAAGCACATTTGTCAACCTCAGCTCTTTTCCCGAGGTCATCTTCATCACGACCATTCCTTTTCCTTCCACCTTGGAAGTAGAAGAATTTCCCATGAAGCAGCTTTCTCCCTCTACCGCTTCGTAGGTCTTAAACATCCACCTAGTTGAGCAGATATGGCTTGTGGCGCCAGTATCCAGCCACCACTCTTTGGGGTTGCTCCCCACGAGATTGACCTCAGAGACCACAGCAGTAAAGTGGTTGTCATCTCGTCCTCCCTCGGCCAGATGTGCCTGAGCTGGAGCTTTTCTCTTTCCCTTGCCCTTAAAGTTCCTCGGGGGGGGGGGGGGGGGGGCTTAGGCTTAACAGCGCCTTTATTGTCATAACAGTCCGCGGCTCGATGACCGGTCCTGTTACACACAAAGCAGGTTCCCGCAAATTTCTTTGCGACAACAGCACTGCCTCCGGTGTCAAAACGGATGACGTTGGAGCTTTCGACCACATTGGCCTTTGCCATCGGGATGACAGCACCACCGACTCTCCTAACGGAGCGACGGTTGCTCACCTCGATGTTGAGCTTCTCAATGAGCCCCTCCAGCCTCATTTCCTTTCGCTTGTGCTTAAGGTAGTTTTGAAAGTCTTTCCAAGATGGTGGCAATTTCTCAATCATGAGTGCCACCTGGAAAGGCTCGTTTATCACTAGCCCCTCAGCCTCAAGGCGATGGTAAATGAGTTGGAGCTCCTCAACTTGCTCCATGACACCCCTGCTGTCAGTCATACGGTACTCGTGAAAGTCCGTGACAACAAATCTCTTTGTGCCAGCGTTTTTCACTTTGTACTTATTTTCGAGAGTCTCCCAAAGCTCCTTTGCAGTAGCTTTGGGCTCGAAAACACTGAACAGCGTGTCATCTAGAGCACACAAGATATAGTTCTTGCATAGGTAGTCGGCATGTCTCCATGCCTCAACCGCAGAGAACGACTGCTCGTCCAGATCGTCCTCGCTTAGGACGGGAGCAGTCTCCTTAAGAAACCTGGTCAGATTCAGGGTCGTGAGATAAAATAGCATCTTTTGCTGCCAACGTTTAAAGTTGTCTCCCCTGAATTTTTCCGGTTTCTCCAGATGAGAAGTCGGCAAAGTAGGCACAGCCGAATACATCGGTGCCTTGCCCTTGGCCGCAGCCTTGGCTCTTGCCGCAGCCTTAGCTGCGGCCTTAGCCGTGGCCGCTGCTTCGGCCGCAGCCTCAGCTTTGTCCGTAGCATCCGCCATAGCCGCGGCGGCCTCAGCCGCTGCAACTACGTCATCGACGTTAGCCACCACATTCACATCGCCCCCAGTGTTATGGACAGGCCCACCAACCACTGGGTCATGCTCACCCCCGCTAGGCAACTCAATAGGCGACGTGTTAGTCATCTGAAACGACAACACAAAATGTATGAGATACGTGTACAAACAATTCTATAAACAAACACCAAAACTGAAATTTGGGTTTGTAAAAGAATTAACAAACAAATAATAAAATTAAACTTTTATCCTTTTAAATATAAATACGGTTGATATTAAAAGGATTGAACGATTCTTATTGAATACCAATACGGTTGGTATCAACAAGATTCAAAATAAAAATTAAAACTGTTTGGAATTTTTTCTTTGTAATTCAATTTCTAATATAATTTAGAATTGAAAACAAGAAAGCATTATTCCTTATAAAATAAAATTTGTATTGATCAATACACGAAAGAAACAACATGAGATCGGTTAAGATTGTTGGTTTCCGTGTACGAAATAACAATTAACAATAATTAAAGGACTAAACAAGAATAAACAAAACCCAGTGTAATCTTTATTAATTTGGAAACTGATACAGAAATTAATGATTACAACATGTAGGTACTGAAACGTAAATAAAGGAAACATTATCAGATTATTATTAATTAATAATCTGATGTATTGAATTGCAATAAATAGAAACTGCCGGACTGGAAAGTATAAACTTAACAGCCGGACTGTTCTGATTTAAATTGAAATAACAGGACTGAATTGAAACTATTCTAATTACTGAATTTAATTACAGAATTGAAATTACAGCAAAAAACAGAACTTTAAAGAAATTACAGAATAGTACAAACAGAATTAAAAGCTACAGCTAAGGACAGCAATTGAAATACTGAAATAAAAAAGGACAGAATTGAATACGTAAATTAAATGGACAGAATAGAAATAAAATAAGGCGAGGCTACTGTTAACAGTATGCCCTTAACCGATATTCGCCCAACCACCTTAAGGTTTCTGGTTGCGTTGGCGCTTCGATCCCAAGGTACAACGTTGGTGGGTGGTTCTCTCTGGTTCTAAAATGTAATGCTAATTTTTGGAGAGATGATATATGCTACTGGTATTTGATTTCAGAATGTTATGTTTGTATATTTGACATGTGGGAGGTCTGCCTATTTATAGGCTTGCTATTTATAGGCTTGCTGAGTATCTCAGCCATTAAGGTCACTTTACTACTGTCAGTTTTCGAAATTCGAAACTGCAGTATTAACTTTGCAATGAAATCACATTTATTGCAACAGTTACAGTTTTGCTGGAAGCTTTTCCCGAACAGGAACACTTTTCTCGAATAGGAACAGGCGCACTTTTTCCCGACGAGCAAGCCCGCCCGACGAGCAAGCCCGCGTGTGGTACATAATACACACATGTGTATGTGGACACATTACTTAATATCCACATGTGATACCTTAGTATATATATTGTAAAAATTACTCATGATTTTCCAATGTGGGATAACCCTCATGGGTTAAATCCCATTTCTTTTCTCATTTTCCAGCATTGGCTTTATTGCCTCTTTCGAGTACCAACCTTCGAGTCCAATTATCATTCACACCCTTCCTCCGAATGGGTCATGCGATATACCGTTGCGAAGCTCGTCACACGAGCTACTCAAACGCATAGAGTATGGCCTCAGAAAAACTGAGGAGTCGCATTAAAAATTGACTCAAAGATGGTCCCTGACCACTTGGAACAAATATGTTTAAATTACATATTTTCCAACTTTTTTCCAACATCTACAATATTGAGTAAAGTCTGTTGGTTGAAAGCCCAGTAGTCTGATTTCAGAAAACATGTCCATGGCCATTTATATATATGCAAGCATAGTTGAGCTGTGAGTACATCATGTCTCACAAACAAACTCTATCACAAAGCCTACTTGAACTAAATTTCTTTAGCGTTCCTTACTTGACAACCTCTCACACATACAGTAAAACTATTCTAGTATTCTTCGAGTCAAAATTTCCAAAATGGCATCAGATTCTAATTTCCATACACAGATTTAGGTTTACCAATCTTTAATTAGACAAGACTAGAGTATCTATATCACTATATCAAAAAGGCACTACAAAATATGACAAAGTATCACGGGGATGCTATTTGTGGCCATTATCAGGTGGAGTAACTTTCTTAAAAACAAAATAGAATCTGCAGAACCATCATTTATTAATGACCATGGTCCCATACATAAAGAAACTGCCTCACAAAATTATGCATGTAGGTAATGTTTGGCAGTTGAAGCTGTCATTTCTGCCAATTTTAATACCAGTCTGAGTAATTTTAACTAATTTTAAAGTCAGTCCAAGTCGTTTTAATTCATTTTAAAAATAGTATCAGCCGGAAAACCCTTTTAAAAATAGTCTCAGTCGTTCTAAGTCATTTTAAAAGCAGTCATAGTCGTTTTAAAAATAGTTTGAGTCATTTTTAGTTATTTTAAAAATAGTCTAAGTAATTTTAAGTAATTTTAAAAACAGTCTGAATTATTTGAAGTCATTTAAAAAACAGTCATAGTCATTTTAATTCATTTTAAAAATAGTATAAGTTATTTGAAAAAAAAAGGTCTGGGTCGTTTTAAATCATTTTAAAAACATTATGAGTCGTTTTAAGTCATTTTAAAAACAATCTGAGTCATTTTAAAATCATTCCGAATCATTTAAAAATAGTCCGAGTCATTTTGAAAATAGACTGAGTCATTTTAAAGACATTCTGTCTCATTTTAAGATATTTTTAAAATAGTTTCGGTCATTTTAAGTCATTTTAAAAACAGTCTGCGTAATTTTAAAAACAGCATGAGTAATTTAAAAAACAGTCTAAGTCTTTTTAAGTTATTTTAAAAACAGTCTGAGTAATTATAAAAATAGTCAAAGTAATTTTAAAAACAGTATGAGTCATTTTAAAAACAGTGTGAGTAATTTTAAAAATAGTCTGAGCCGTTTTAAAAACAGTGTGAGTAATTTCACAAACAGTCTTAGTAATTATTAAAATAGTCTGAGTAATTATTAAAATAGTTTGAGTCATTTTAAATTATTTTAAAAATATTCTGGGTAATTATAAAATAGTCTGAGTCATTTTAAGTAATTTTAAAATTAGTCTGGGTAATTTTAAGTTATTTTAAAAATATTGTTAGTAATTTTAAGTCATGTTAAAAATAGTCTAAATAATTTTAAATCATTTAAAAAACAGTCTGGGTAATTTTAAATTATTTAAAAAATAGTCTGAATAATTTTAAATCATTTGAAAAACAATCTAAGTAATTTTAAATCATTTAAAAAACAATCTGAGTAATTTTAAATCATTTAAAAATAGTCTGGGTTAATTTAAATCATTTTAAAAACAGTTCGAGTTAATATAAAAACAGTCTTAGTAGTTTTGAATCATTTAAAAACAGTTCGAATTAATTTAATTAATTTTAAAAATTGTATGAGTTAGTATAAAAATAGTATAAGTCATTTTGAGTCATTTAAAAAACAGTGTAAGTCGTTTTAAAACGGTTTGAGCCATTTTAAAAATAGTTTGAGAGATTTTAAAAATAGTATGAGAAGTTTTAAAAATAGTCTACATGATTTTAAAAACAAACTCAGTGATTTCAGAAATATTTTGAGTGATTTTAGAAACATTTTGAGTAATTTTAAAAATAGTTAAAGTAATTTTGAGTTATTATTATACGCATTCGGGACAAGATTAGTCAATAAATCTATTTAGATAGCAGGAGGACTAATTATTTAAAATTTCAGAACAAATGGACAATTCTGTAATTTAGTTAAACTTTTAAAAATTACAGATATAGTCTATCTTCTTCCTGGGATATATATATCCGCCATAGTCGCTGCTCCGCCGTTGACGAATATCTTCTCCGGCGGTGACATGAGACCATACATACATACAGTTGTTATATATATATATATATATATATATATATATATATATATATATATATAGGAGAGAGAGAAACATGAGGATTAGAACAGAGAGAGAGTTTGAGACTGCGAAAAGATACGAATTCATCGCATGAGAAGATGACTGCCATGGTTGTGCCGTCGCGGGCAAATTAATTTTCAATCATTGGTTAGTCAGAAATTCATTTAGTCTAAGGTTTTCCATTAATTTTCAATTACCATCTTTTAGACATTTGGTAAAAATAAATTATGGTTATACTTATTATTTATAATTGCAAGTGAGAATGGGTTTTTAATTAAGTTAAGTATGACAAAATAATTGAAATAAACTTAAAAAAAAATGTAGTCTTATTATTTCAGATGGTTTTGTTTTGTATTTACGGAAATGGAATATTTGTAATAATAAGTATGATCTGACAGTTGATTTTATAAAGTTTTATGTCGAAACTAAAAGAAACTCGATAAAGTTTTGAAATCCCGTAAAAAAATTATGCGGCCGTTAAAAAACATCTGGCCAACTCTGATTGTACTAATGACTATTATCTATCTCGTAAATGTAATTATTTTATGGCAAAACAACCAATTAACAAATAAACCGTTAATGTTGTATTGGATTAAATTAACATATAGTAATTTTTTAAGGGTTAATACCCAATTAGTATACATTACTATCGCCATTTACCGAAATATAACATGTATTATGGAAATTTCCAATTTAGGCACTGTACTAACCAAATCAGATCAATTTAGTTTATTCCGTCCATATTTTTTACGTCGTTATAGACATGTTAGTTATTTCTGTTAAAAATAAGGGTATTAGTGTAATTTCAGTGTAAAAAAAACCAAAAAAATAAAAAATAAATCTACATCATTCTATTCTAAGGATAAATTAACAAAACATACTACTTTTGAAACTAAATTAACAAAAACATAAACAAATATTTTTAATTAACAAAAATATACCCAAAAGTTCATAACCTGATTTGTATATTTCATACCCTTATTCCAAAAGTTCATACACTTATTTCAAAAGTTCATACCCTAATTTGTATTTTTCATACTCTTATTCCAAAAGTTCATACCCTTATTTCAAATGCTCTGTAGAGAATTAGAGACAGAAAATAATAAAAGTTCCCCACACAAAACTATGGTGGGTATTCTCTATATTTATAATGAGTTTATAATATGGAAATACAATATATTCACAATATATCTCAATCAAACTATACTAGGAAATATAATAGATACTAAATTACAATTAGATCTTTGATTAGATTTTAGGCATATCTTTTTGATCACTATCACGCCCCCTCAAGCAAACGGGCAAATCTGCAACGTGAAGCTTGTCGCGTAAAAATTGGAACCGAGCCGACGAGAGAGGCTTGGTAAAAATGTCCGCAATCTGATCTTTAGATGAGATAAAACGTATCTGAAGTGCTTTGGCAGCAACCTTTTCGCGGACAAAGTGAAAATCAAGCTCAATATGTTTCGTACGTGCATGAAATACTGGATTAGCAGCCAAATAGGTTGCCCCGATATTGTCACACCAAATCGTAGGACGGACAAATATAGGAATGGCAAGATCACGACATAAAAAGAGCAACCAGGTGACCTCAGCAGAAGCAGCAGCTAGTGCACGATACTCAGCCTCGGTGCTCGACCGAGCCACCGTTGACTGTTTGTGTGCACCCCACCAGACTAAATTATCGCCAAAGTAAACACAATAACCTGTTGTTGAACGACGATCATCATAGTCACCTGCCCAATCGGCATCGCCATACGCTTGGAACGTAGGAGAAGTGCTCTTGCTAAAGAATAAGCTTTGGTGAATTGTCCCTTTAAGATACCGAAGAACACGCTTGGCTGCTTGCCAATGGGCTTGAGAAGGTTGATGCATGAACTGGCAAAGGCGGTTGACGGCAAAAGAATTGTCTGGACGAGTAAATGACAAGTAGTTCAGCGCACCCACAGTACTACGGTATAAAGTTGGGTCATCAAACGAGTCTCTGGGTTCGGCTCGTAAGGAATCAGATGAGGACATAGGTGAAAATATAGGCTTAACATTTGTCATGCCTGTACGATGGAGTAAGTCAACAATGTAGCGACGTTGTGAAAGAAAAAGTCCCTTTGCAGTGTGATGTACTTCAACTCCCAAAAAGTAATGAAGATCCCCAAGGGATTTGATAGCAAACTCTAATCCAAGAGCTTCAATTAGGGAACTAATAGCAGCACTTGAAGATCCTGTAATAATAATATCATCGACATATACAAGCACGTAAATTGTAATTGTCTCGGTGCGGAAAATAAATAAAGAGGCATCAGCTCGGGAGACAATAAAACCAAGTGATAAGAGTTTGTGTTGGAGGCGAGAGTACTAAGCTCGAGGTGCTTGGTTAAGTCCATAAAGAGCCTTGCGTAGTTTACACACATGATCGGGAAACTGACGGTGTATAAACCCCGGAGGTTGCTGCATGTAAACATCTTCACTAATAAAACCATGGAGAAACGCATTTGACACATCAATTTGTTTAAGAGGCCAACTTTGAGAGACTGCATGAGCAAGAACAAGGCGTATTGTGGTTTGTTTAACGACTGGACTAAATGTCTCGTTAAAATCAAATCCAGGTTTTTGGTGAAATCCCTTAGCCACAAGACGGGCTTTATAACGTTCAATTTCTCCATCAGGTTTTCGCTTAATACGGAATACCCATTTACATCCGACAAGTGTTTTATTGGCCGGTCGAGGGATAACAGTCCAAGTACCATTGGACATGAGAGCATCAAATTCAGAATTCATAGCTGAACGCCATTCAGGATTTTGTAAAGCTTGTGTGTAACAAGTTGGCTCTTTGATTGATAACCCCATAGACAATAATGCTTTCGGTAAGGGGTATCGAACAGTGCCATCAGTGACTTTCTTGGGACACGTAATTTGGCTTCGAGAATGTGTTTGCATGCCATGAGTAGACGAAACCACAGAAGAAGGGAAAGGACCAAGTGAGTTACTCGCTGGAGTATGGGTGCTAGTTGTGGGTATATTGGCCGGGGGACAAGTTTGTGGAGAGACTAGTACATTAGGACTTAAATTGTTCAGACTTTGGGGTCGAGGTGATTGTGGTATGAGTGATCCTATAACAGGTGGTTCGATTGGACATGCCGGTGCAGGTAGTACTAAGTTACAAGGAAGAGTAATTCCAGTTTGGGGCGGACAAGACTTGGATGAGACAATTGTGGTGCGGAAGGGAAAAACATTTTCATCAAAAACAACATGTCGAGAGATATAAATACGACCTGAGTTGGGATCTAGGCACTTATAACCATGGTGTCGAGAACTATAACCAATAAAAACGCATTGCTTAGAGCGAAAATCTATTTTATGTCTATTATATGGTCGTAAATATGGCCAACATGAACACCCAAATATTCGAAGGAATGTGTAGTCAGGTGGTTTAGAAAAGAGTTTTTCAAATGGTGATATATTATTGAGAACAGGAGTAGGTAAACGGTTAATTATAAAACATGCAGTAGAAAAAGCTTCATCCCAATATGACATAGGAGTGCCAGATGTGGCAAGTAGTGCGAGGCCGGCCTCGACGACATGGCGATGCTTACGCTCAACAACACCATTTTGTTGATGTGTGTGCGGGCATGTAAGACGATGAATAATTCCATGTTGCTGGAAAAAATTACTTAATGGTCGGAATTCACCACCCCAGTCAGTTTGTATAGATTTGATTTTGACATTAAATTGTAATTCGACATGACTTTTAAATTGAACAAACACAGAGTACACATCAGATTTTAACTTTAAAGGAAAAGTCCATGAATAACGAGTATAATGATCCACAATGGTAAGAAAATAACGATGTCCATTAATTGACAAATAAGGTGAGGAACCCCAAACATCCATGAATAAAAGTTGAAATGGACTACATGACACTGACTCTGAAAGAGAAAAAGGAAGTTGATGACTCTTCGCTGGTCCACAAACAGTTGTGGACGATTTATTTAAACTAGGGAGAGAAAAACGAGAAATAATTGTCTGAACAGTCCGGGGTGTTGCATGTCCTAAACGAGAGTGCGAAATATCAAAAGAGACACGAGCACAAGAAAGGGCTATTAGTCGGCGGCTAGTAGGTTTGAATGGGTACAGGCCTGCCTCACATGGTCCTTTGTGTAGAAGTTTCCCCGTGGTTTCGTCCTTCACATAGAAACAATTAGAATGAAATTCGACATAAGCTTTATTATCACGGGTAAACTTACTAATTGAAATCAAATTCTAAGAAATATTTGGCACATGTAAAATATTTGATAGCTTAAAATTTGAAAGTTTAGAATCACCAGTATGATGAATGGGTAGCCCGGTACCATCGCCTACATAAAGTTGATCGTTACCACCATAAGGAGCGGCTCCAAGATTGAGATTCTGTAGATTAGAGGTGACATGATGGGTAGCTCCATAGTCATGATACCAAGTATCAATATTTGGAGAGTAGGCAGTATAAGCATTGAGGGAATTAGGCGTCCCCTGGAAGGCATGGTCAAAGCGGTGAGGACATGAGTGCGAAGTATGACCAGTTTCACGACATAGTTGGCAAAAAATAGGACGAGACTGTCTGGAAAAATTACTATAGCGATTTTGGTTGATATTTCGACCGCCGCGATAACTTCCACGTTGGTTTTGTCGAGAGAAGGAAAGATTTCGGTTTTGGTGTTGATTGGTCGATGGGGTTGATTGATTCGATGTGTTTGGTTTCTGAATAACAGAGTTGGCAGATGGGAGGTCAAGTACTGTGTTTTGGTCTCCAATTAATTGTTCTTGGTACAGAAGGTGCTCATATAGTTCTTCCAAAGAAACCGGTTCTACACGGGTTTGAATTGAGGTAATAAGTGAATTGTAGGAGGAATCTAATCCCGATAGTATATATACGATATGATCGGAGAGGCGTAAGGGTTCTCCGATATAGGCAAGCATTGCAACATCTTTCTTGATCTCGTTATAATAATTGTCAATGCTCATAGCACATTTTTTAATAGAAGAGAGACGCAATTTAACTTGCATCGATTTGGCACGTGAGTGAGAAGCGAAACAACGAGCAAGAGTGGACCATGCTTGTTCTGAGGTCATGGCATCAACAAGGTGGGGTAACAGCTCCTCGGTGACGGAGGAGATTATTGCACTTAAAATTAATTGATCCTGTTGGATCTAATGACTATAAGCCGGATTGGTAGTAGTAGTTGAGTCTGCTGAGTCGGGAGATGTAGGCTTGGTTTCGTCTGGGCATTTATTAGACCCGTCAATAAAGCCATAAAGTCCTTGGCCTCGAAGGTAAGGAACTAGCTGCAACTTCCAAAGAAGATAGTTTTCTCTAGTCAATTTTAAAGTAACAGTGTGATGAAGTTTAACTACATATGGTGTTGAGGATGATTGGGAGGGTGAGGGAGCTGTGATCGATGTATTGTTATCGGAGTCGATAGCCATAAGTGATTTGAGACTAGAATATTCGGAAGCAAAAAAAATAAAAATAAAAAATGGTGCGGAAGCAAAAAAGAGGGGGAAAAAAATGGTAGGATTTACTGCTCTGTTACCATGTAGAGAATTAGAGACAGAAAATAATAAAAGTTCCCCACACAAAACTATGGTGGGTATTCTCTATATTTATAATGAGTTTATAATATGGAAATACAATATATTCACAATATATCTCAATCAAACTATACTAGGAAATATAATAGATACTAAATTACAATTAGATCTTTGATTAGATTTTAGGCATATCTTTTTGATCACTATCATGCTCATACCCTAATTTGTATTTTTCATACCATTATTTCAAAAGTTCATACCCTTATTTTAAATGTTCATACCCTAGTTTGTATTTTTCATACCCTTATTTCAAAAGTTCATACCCTTATTTTAAAAGTTCATATCCTGATTCGTAAAGTTCACACTTATTTTCAAACTCCATACCCACGTAATTCATAAACTTATTTTTCAATATTATACACTAATTAACAAATCAAACTCTCCTTCGACAACCGCATCTCCGTCGACATCAAACTCGAGTTTTCGATCTAGTTGTACACACTCGCCGCCCATTCCGATAGTTGTGTCCATCTCAATCTCCATGGAAGAGAGAGATCGAGGAGAGAGAGAGGAGAAGAAAAAGATCGAAAAAATAGAGTGAGCATGATGAGAGAGATCGGAAAGAGAGTGGAAGTATGAAAGATCAGAGAGAGTGAGAAGGAGGAGCAGGGAGAAAGAATGAGAAGAGAGGGATTAGAGAGAAGGTGAGAGGATGAGAGAGAGGAAAATGATTGGGAGGGATGAATAAACTTTTTTGTTTTTTTATTAATTGTTAATCGAAGGTATGTTGTTATGTTTTTGATAATTTAACTTTTAAAGTTATGTTTTTGTTAATATAATAGGGATAAAGTATGTTTATGTTAATTCCCCCTATTATAATAAGTCAAGACAAGACAAATGAGACTGCCCAATTTTATCCATTTTTTCGAAAATACCCACATTTTTTTTTTTACTAATTACTCATTTAGATTGATTCATTTCAAAATATAAAAGACACACAAAAATCATTATATTTTCAAAACAATTATAATCATATACCAAATAAAATCGTTTTACGTGTATTTTGTATAACAATAACATTACTCATTATTTCTAATCTAATATATTCATTCAATCAATATACTTTTTACAAATTTATTTATTCGTATCATATATATCTATACTATTACTTTATGTCAAGAGCCCTTATGAGGCCTTGAAACAAACAATTAATTAAAATTACTCTAATTAACATAAATTACAAAACAAGCAAAAAGAAGTTACACCAGCAAAGTAAAAAAAAAACTAACATGCTCCATTTCAAAATCTAAAACTGCCGTTTCATTTTATAACTATCTCTTTATTTATTTTCCATTTTATTGGTTCCTTGCCCCTCTTTCTCTCACTCTTTCTACAAAAACCAGAAAAGTATTGAAAAATAGAGCAAAAATTTATCATGATTATGCCCAACGATACAGGTAAATACCATTTCTCTCAATTTATTCTACTTTTTACTTCACATCTTTATCTCATTTATTATTCAAATTAAAATATAAAATACTGCGTATTTTGTTATTACACGTATGTATGCATATAGTAAAAATAAATTAAAGACAATCTATTGTTGAACGTAAAATAAATCGACACGTTACACCACGCAACGCGTGGGCGAGTTACGCTAGTATATATATATATATACCACGCGTCACTAACGATTACTAATATACATATATAGATACATAAATCTACATATATACACATATACATACATATACATATATACATACACCACTCTACATATATACACGTACATAAATCTACATATTTTAATAAAAAATAAAAATAAATACATATACATATATACATACATCGATATATATATATATATACCGATAAGGAGAGAGATCTGGTGGGGTAAGGGCGGCGGGAAAGGGGCGGCAGCGGTAGGACGGTGGGTAGGGACGGCGACTGACCGTGTCGGTGGTGGTTGGGTGGTTATTTATATATGTATATGTATATAAATACATATACACACACATCAATATATATATATATATATATATATATATATATATATATATATGTGTGTGTGTCTGTGTATGTATATATATATATATGTGTCTGTCTGTGTATGCAAATAAAATAAATATTAAATAAAACTGCTATGTTACGTTAACTGCCATCACACTTTCAAATTTATTTGTATATTTTAGGTTTCTCTGTCATGTTATCTCCCTATTTCTCCATTTTTTTTACTATTCCAGGTATGAAAACTTTTTTTTTTCCAATATTATTATTATTATTATTAATTTATGTGATTTCAATTTTATGGTTGTCAAGTTTATATTCGATTTAATTGGTATCTATGAATATAGGTTACCGTCATACCAACGCATCGCGTGGGCAGGTCCGCTAGTTATTAGTTTATGTGAAGAAGGCTTATAAAGGCTTGAAACAATTATTTATAAAAGAGTCCTATTGATTTATAAAATTACAAAATAGTAGTAGACGCATTTTATATGAGAATTAAACGAAAAATAACTGGCATATAATTATTAAATTTTTTTTTTAACTTCATCTTCACGAATCATCAAATTCATCATCTGTATCTCAATCATAATTGTTCTTCCCTTCATCGAAGATTCTACCATAACGGGTTACATATTTTTTTTTGGATTCACACTCATCGGGTGGGCAGGTTCGCTAGTATATGTATATGTGTGAGCCTTTTTGGAACCGTCAGTGCTTTTTACTATTATCCAAACCGTCGAGATCTACGGTTAGATTAGAGTCTCAAAAATTAGCGGTTAGATTTGAAATTAGGGTTTTTAAAAATTATTAATAGATGAAACTACCAAAAAAGGTTTATTAAATTATATTTAAAAAATTCGTCAAATGTAAAATGACAAGAAAACCAGCCGGTTTTAAATTGATACAACTAACACTCTAATTGATTCAATATTTAATTTTTTAAATTAAACCCCAAATAATTAAATAATTATAATTCATAGAGATCACACCCAAATAAATTAAAGTTAAAATCAATTAATAAAATTAGGGATTATGGTTTTTAAAAGTCAATTTGTACAGATTTTAAACAACTTATTCGTTTAAATTAAACCCAAATAAAATAAATAAATTTGGGGATTAAGATTCTTACAAAAATAATTCGAACATATAATGAACAACTTATTCCCTCAAATTAAATTAAGTAATTACTATTCATAAAGATCAGACCCAAATCAATTAAACCTAAAATCAATTAATAAAATTAGGGAGTAGGGTTCTTAAAAGCCAATTTGTACATATTTTACACAACTTATTCCTTTAAATTAAAGCCAAACAAAATAAATAAAATTGGGGATTAGGGTTCTTACAAAAACTATTCGAATAGTTTTTGAACAAGTTATTCTTTCAAATTAAAACATGGGGATTAGGGTTCTTCAAAAATCAATTCGTAAATTAAACTCAAATCAATGAAACCTAATCCAATTAATGAAATTGGGGATTATGGTTATTACAATACCAATTTCTACATATATTGAACAACTTATTCATTCAAATTAAACACAAATCTATTGATTAAATTCAAATTAAACACAAATCTATTGATTAAATTCGGGATTAAGGTTCTGAAACACAAATTAATTTTTACTTCAACATTTAAAATATAATACTAAAATGCAGGTGAGTGGAATCGAAACCACAACCTCTAAAATGAAATGTGATCACTCTACCATATGTGTTACAACCCTTTTTGTTTCATATATTAGTTATATTTAAATAATTATAATATAGATTTGTACTTTTTAATATATGAGACAAATAAAATAAAAAACATACTAAACTTCAAAAATTATATCGTCATTTACATTACAAAAAATATTACTATATTAGGTTCATTTTATAAAACGAACTATTCTCAGTTAAACAAAATGGAAATTAGGGTTCTTACAAAACCAATTCATTCATATTTTATAAATATTTTTTGTTCAAATTAAAACCAGACCATAAAATAAAAATTGGGATCGGGTTTTTTTCAAAACCAATTCATACATATTTTCAACAACTTATTCGTTCTAATTAAAAATAAACCAATTCAATCACAATAATAGTGTTACTAGTATTCTTTGAGCTTTTGCTCACTATAAACCTATTTAAAATGGGTACTTCGTATATGCGGACGTACATTGTTTACGACTATTTTCCGGGCATATGATAATAATAATTATTGTAGTAAAAATAAAATGGAATAGAAGAGTGTTCAAAGAATAATTGCAAAAAACCTCATAATAATTGCAAAAAGAAATTAACATTTAGTAAAAAAAAATGTGAAACTACAAATAATGGAGTATATAGTTTTATTCACACAAGAAATTGCAAAAAGAAATTTTTATCAGATTTCTTAGTATTTAGTTTTATTCACACAAGCAAAATTTATCATACTAAATGAGATACATTATCATTATAATTTTTATAATCAGAAAATGTTAATAATTTATCATTTTTGAAATAACAATATAATATTTAAACTTAAATATATTTTTTATTTTAGTGGTGGGAACAATGATCATTTACATATATGAATAACATCGACATGTTTTTCGTGTGTAAATAAATACATTCAATTGTACATACAATTTAGGGACACTATGGTCATTTGGTGATGGATATCAAAACTTCCGTACGGAGGGGGAGGATGGTGGTTGTGGTGTGGCGTTGGTGATATGGTATGTATGTATGTATTTATGACGTGATAAAAGAATTGGAACCAGGGAAATTTGGTAAAACAAAAGACATAACGGAACGGTTAGTTTGAGAAAATAAAAATTGGTAGTATGAAATACAAAATCCTCAAAAGCGGGTAAGTATAGGATACAAAACTCTAAAAAAGTAAAAAGAAGAAAACTCTAAAAAAGTAAAAAGAAGTTAAGGGGTTCTCAATGGTCAAACACGAGACATCCCTTGTCACAATTACTCACTTTACCACTGGGGCGGCCACACTTTCGTTAATCAGACTGAAAACAATATTACATATGCAAGAACAAAAATGACTATTAATCAGACTAGTAAAGTGATCACATTGCATTTCAGAGATTGTGTGTTCGATTCCACTCTGCTGCATTTTAAGTATTATATTTTAATTGTTGAAGTGAAAAAGATCATATTATATAAATTAAAATAAAAAAATCAGGATTAAAATAAAAAATCAATACAAAAACCGGGGGACACGTTCAATCCGAATCCTAATCCTCAAATTATGAATATCCAAATCATAATCTAGTTAATTTGTGTTTAAGAACCCTGATTCCCAATTTAATAAATAAATTTGTGTTTAATTTGAACGAATAAGTTGTTCAATATAATTGGTATTGTAATAATTATTTGGGTTTAATTTACGAATTGGTTTTTTAAGAACCCTAATCCTCAATTTTATTAATTGGTTTGGGTCTAGTTGTCTGTGTTTATTTTGAATGAATAAGTTGTCGATTTTATATCCAAATCCCCAATTTCGTTAATTGGATTGAATTTAATTGATTTGGGTTTAATTTACGAATTGGTTTTTTAAGAACCCGAATCCCAATTTTATGAATTGGTTTGACCTAGCTGTTTGTGTTTGTTTTAAATGAATAAGTTGTTTATTTTGTATTCAAATCCCCAATTTCATTAATTGGGTTGAGTTTAATTGAATTTGTTTTAATTGAATTGGTTTTAATTTACGAATTGGTTTTTTAAGAACCCTAAATTGGTTTGCAATACTATTGATTCGATTACGGTGTTAATTGTGACATTTTCAGTTTCATTGGCTTTTTGGTCATTTTGTATTTACCGAATTTTTAAAATACAATTTAAATTGTAAGGTTAATTACGGTATTTCATCTTTTAATGATGTAATTCGGTGTAATTAAACTAATATGAAACTTAAGTTGATCTGATGGTCAATATTTAAAATTAAGTTAATCGAACGGTTAAGATGACGACGGTTTGGATAACAGTCAAAACCACGAACCACATGCAGATTTACTTTATAGCACTCGCATCAGTTCTTTTATATGATCCATTTATCTTAAATACGAGTACATTGTTTTAAAATTGTGACACATCAGTTTACTTATCCATTATATTAAATTTACATGAACTCAAATATCTATCAAATGTAAGTGATCAAGATGTTTTATTATAATTAAAATAATAATTTATCTCTCTTACTTTTCTCTTATTCTCTCTCCTTTATTTGTACTTTTTACATATAAATTAATAAAATAATAAAAAGATGACTTGTATAGTTTTGATAGAGAAATTGATAAAAAAACTGATAATTTGTATAAACCAAAACGTTTACTTATAAGTTGTAAAAGTGTACTTTTTACTTTAAATACAAGAAAACTTGTAAGTTTTTTTATTTGCTTGTTCTAGTAAATTAATTTGGGTTGAAAAAAATTGATAGAAATATATTAAAATATAGTAATATTTGGTTATGATAATAAATTTGATAGAAAAACTGAAAAATGTATAAACTTAAACTGTTACTCTCCAAAATAGTCAAAATATACTTATAAAAAATGTTACAAAAAAAATGTAACTAAACCGGTGGCGTGACCATGCTCTTAGGCTCACGGTAACTTTTGATATTAGTAACTTGATTCCTTTTCAAAAAACAAAAAACAAAAAAACAAAAAAACAAAAAGAACTCGATTCAAATAATATTTGGTTAATCGAAAGTTTAATCGACCGAACTTAATCTACTTCGTAACGGTAACTTTTATCCCCTGCCTATTTCCCCGCTAGCCGCTCTCTCTCTCTCTCTCTCTCTCTCTATATATATATATATATATACATAAATACGTATCTCCACAAATAAACCCAATCAGTTATGTCTCTATCTATCTATCTCTCTATCTATCTATCTATATATATATATAGATATATTCATATACAGTATATTTATTTCCGGTGGAGATTCAGGGTCGTGTACTGAATCAATTGAATGCTTATTTGTATTGGTTTTATATTCTAGGGCTTGTATAGATTGATTGATTCGATTTTAATCTTTTGGTGACGTTTTTATGTGAATTTAATTAGATCTATTTTACTGAAAACCCTAATTACTTGTTACCGATTGTTTCTGGGTATTTAATTAAATTCGACATTTTTCAGTGAAGTATTTAGATCTTGTTTTTGGAAGTTTGATTATGGTTACTTAATTGATTCTAGGTTTATTGGCTATAACTTTGATTAATTTTGATCTGTTTAATGTTGATTTGTATTGGTTTTATATTCTAGGGCTTGTATAGATTGATTGAGTCGATTTCGATCTTGATTATGTTTTTGTGTGCAGTAAATTAGATCCGTTTTACTGAAAACCCTAATTACTTGTTACTGATTGTTTTTGGGTATTTAATTGCAACTTTAATTTATTTCGACCTTTTTCAGTGAAGCACGTAGATCTTGTTTTGAAAGTTTGATTATACTGTTTTCTGGTAAGTAAGATCTGGTTTTTGCCTTGTTAATTTTTACAGATTGATTTTGGTTAATCTGCTTGCTATTTAAATATTAATTTCGATCTGGGTGTTGTCTGTGAAATTATTGGATCTAGTATGAAAACCCTAACTAGTTTATACAAGATTGATTTCCGGTATTAAGTTGGGGTGACTTGAATTTATTTTAATTTGGTTACTGTTTTATGTGAAGTAAATTCGGTCTAAATTTGGAAATCCTAATTAGCTTTTACAGGCTGATTTTGTCTGTTTATTAATAATATATAGAATTTGGGTCCATCTATTGTAGGTTGAGTTAATCTCGACATGCTTACCGTTTTCTTTGAATTATTTAGATTTACTTTTTTTTAAAGATTCTAATTTCGTCTCTCCAGATTGATTTGGGTCTTTAATTGCAACTCCCCTGTCGATATTTATTTTAGATCTTTATGTTAGTTATATTAGTATATTAACATATCACAGCCTGCGCCTATTCATATTCTCGAGGACTCTAGGAATTTTAATGATTTGGTTTTGTTTTCATTTAGTTTACTCCATGATATATTGCTGAGTTTTTACCCCATGATATATTGCTGAGTTTGTAATGAAATAATTAGATCAATGTTCTCAAATCCTTAAAAAACTTTCTGAGTAGCGGTAAATTACAAATATCTGAATTTATTTTTACTATAATCTACCCTTTTAGAAAGATGCAAGCTTTCTGGTTTATTAAGATCTTGTGCCTCAAATTTGAAGAAGCAATTGCTGTATTATGTTGTTTGAAGAGTCTAACTGTTGTATTGATTGTGTGCTTTTTTCCTTGCATATACAATTATATTTGGTAAAATGAATAGAAACTATCATAAACGCTAAACAACATCCATACTTCTTTCCTTTTTTATTCTGCACTGTTGGACTCTGGCTGTATGACTTGTGAGTGGTTTATTATTTATTCATTATCTAGTAGTTTTTATTGTGAATTTTTTAGATTGGCTTTTGGCCCTGTTAGGGATTTAGTTTAATAGTACGTGTATTTCCGTTTTGTAATTGTGGAATGATTGATTGCAAGTATATCAGTTAATCCTAGTGGTTGGTATCATGTTTTCTTTTGAATCTAAAAGAACAATTACCATTGTACTTGTTTAATTTATGGAATAGGTGCAATAGATTGGTATAGATAAACAAAACAAAGCAAGCTGTGTTAATCGGAAAGGATGCTTTTCAACATATTGACTCTTGATCCTTCATCTGTAAACTTATGTGTTGTATCGGCAATCAATGGCTTTTATCCCTTTTTGCTTAGTTTGGTCAAATTTTTAGTGATTGTTTTACAAGCCTTGTATTTTTAAACTTCTATATAATGAAATGCAGCGATATATATTTTTTGTAAGGGGTAGACATGTTCCAAAAAAGTCTGGAGGACGAAGCAAGCCGATATGCATGTTCATATCTCTATGTACCGATGCTTTAAACAAAATTCTAGTTATTTTCTGCAGTTTGTACAAGGGCAAAGCCCATACAAAAAGGCTTGCACTTTTTTTTTGTTGAGTTTATCACTTATGTGTTTTTCCTTAATTCTTGTTCGAGGTCCACAAGAGAATGCTCCCCATGAATTGGTCTAGCATACCCAAGGCGCTGAGGCTGGAGGAATTTAGTAGGATGGCAAGAAACATACAAATCGAATTCTTCACGCAATTTGTGCTACGTTGTTTGAGTTTAATAGCTATCATACGTGTGCTGATTGTTGTGAGTATCCTTCTTATTTTGATTTGGTAAGTTATAGCGAATAAGGATTATTACCTAACCTCATAAGGATAACGTCTGTTGGTAATCGTTTTGATGGTTAAGAAAAGTAAAACTTCCTGACAATTTAGTTTTCCTTATTTCCTCATTTTTGTCATACTTTCCCCCCTCATTTTTCGTCTGATAGTTTTCATCGTTTAGCATTTTCGATTCTTTTTCCCTTATCAAATCTTCTTTTTTCCATTGATTTTTTATGTTACTCCTTTAGCCATTTTTATTACTCCTCTTAACTTTGATGGGATGAGAACAAATGAAAACTACATTTGAAGCAATTAACTAGAAAGTGGCACTAACGAAGAAAGTCCGAGTTCATGAACTTAGAAGCTCAAAATGAGTGATTGTTATCTTATGTGCATTTTGAATATTACATAAAAAATGGATAGAACCAGATCCTTTAGGTACTTGTTTCTTTCATCTCCGTCAGAACCTCTATATCTTGAAGGAAACCCTTACCTTTCTAATAACTTTTTCATTCGAATTATTTGTGACACACGTAAAATACCTACTCTGGTTTGTGATTTATTTTTGTTTCTCTTTCATTAGGTGTGACAAGATAATTTTTCTTTAATTGAGTTCGCTACATCGGTGAGTGCTTTATTTATAGTTTTAATGCCAAGCTTTTGCATATGAAAACATGCAACTCATATTTCAATTTTATTTAGATTTTTGCTTGTAAGGAGGACAACATGGCTGGATTCGGTAGTAGATCAGCAAATAACCAATACTTTTTGTGATAGTCATGTAGAGGTACAATTTATTTGGCAATTCGTTCTTCCTTAATTGTTTTGTAGAATTGGTTTTATATATTGGACTTAAATTTACACCGGGAACCAGTCTGCCTTGCCGAACAACGTTGCTTCAGACTCACAAAACTGTACTGTAAGACATAATTTTGTTCCCCATTACCCTTGGATCAGAAAGTTGAAATCTTAATGGCTTATCTGTTGTCACATACTTCTTAAAATGCCCATATACTTTAGCATGAGGAAACTACGCTTGTGATGGTTTGATACATGTTAATATTGGACAATTATTTCCTTTGTATGACACTTTCCATGTAAATCCTGATAAACAAGCACATAGGGTTTTCTGTTGTTGGATTTGAGAATTAATCAGATTTGGCTATGTGTTTGTAGCTCTTTGGTGCTTTTCCTGTTTTTGCTCTTTTGATATGACTTGGTCAGAGTGGCATAGGGCAAAAAGTTAAGTAAATGACTTCCAGTTTATCTGAAATAAATGACATCATTTTACATTTTCATGCACGTGTGGTATTATGTTAGTTTAATCTCTTTAAGTATTATTACTGTAAGAATATTGATGAGGTTAGTCATGGACTTTATTTCTAGTGAATTTTCTTGGATATTTAGACCTAACGAGTTAGGAATATATGGTGGCCTCATTGTTTTGTTGTTTCTTGATTTTTCTTCTTATGAGTGACTTCTTACTTGCAAGGTATATTAGTTTGGTGCACGTGTGGTATTATGGTAGTTTAAACTTTTTAAGTATTATTACTGTAAGAATGTTGATGAGGTTAGTCATGAACTTGATTTCTAGTGAATTTTCTTGGATATTTAGACCTAACGAGTTAGGAATATATGGTGGCCTCATTGTTTTGTTGTTTCTTGATTTTTCTTCTTATGAGTGACTTTCTTATTTGCCAAGGTATTTTAGTTTGGGGCACGTGTGGTATTATTGCAGTTTTAAACTTTTTAAGTATTATTAGTGTAAGAATGTTGATGAGGTTAGTCATGAACTTGATTTCTAGTGAATTTTCTTGGATATTTAGTCCTAACGAGTTAGGAATATATCGTGGCCTCATTGTTTTGTTGTTTCTTGATTTTTCTTCTCATTAGTGACTTCTTATTTGCAAGGTCTTTCAGTTTGATGCTTGTTGTTTACCCAAGAACAACATTTAAAAAGTATATACACACACTCAAAGCTCCTACATTTTTATTCTTCACATAGTTGGCGCTAGTAAGTTGTTAATTTTATGTTATATCATTAAAACATTAGATTGCTGTTTCTGAATTGATTTAGTTTGCTAATCTAGAGCCATGTATAAATGGGAGAGATGGTAATAACGCAATACAAGTGGATGAAATTTTGATTACTAATAGCTCTTTTAAAATCTGGATGTTTAAACGCAATGCAAGTGCAGAAAACCCCTACATTTCTAATAGCTCTTTTATATGAATGATTTGTGACACACGTAAACGACCTATTTTTTTTTTTTCCCTTTCAATAGGAGTGACAAGAGAAATTTCTTTAAATGAGTTCGCTAGATTGGTGAGTGCTTTCTTTATAGTCTAATGCCAAGCTTTGCATATGAAAACATGCAACTTATAATTCTATTTTATTTAGACTCTTGTTTGTAATGAGGAAGACATGGCCGGATTCATCATCAGATCAGCACATTACCAATCCTTTTGTGATATTCATGCCAGAGGTACACTTTCTATCTTGTTTAATTGCTTTGTAGAATTGGTTTTATACACGTGGCTTAAATTTACACAGGGAAACATATTGAGGCTGCCAGGCTGCCTTGCCGAACAACGTTGCTTCAGATTTGCAGAACCGTACCGTCAGACATAAGTTTTCTTTTTGCCCATTACCCTTTTGCTCAGATAGTTGAAATCTTAATGGCATGTTACATAGTTTTGAAATGCCCATATTTTAGCATGAGGAAACTACTCTAGTGATGGTTTTATACATGGCTTAGTTCAGAGTAACACGGCAAAAAGTTCAGTAAATTAACTTCCATCTTCTCACTGAAATAGATGACATTCTTTTTACATCTTCATGCATGTGTGGTATTAATCAAAGCTTAAATTCTTCATGCAGTGAACTTTCTGGGATATTTAGACGTTACACGAGTTGAATATACGGTGTCTTCATTGTTATGTTCTTATTTTGAAGGTATTTCAGTTGGTGCTTGTGGTTTACCCAAGAACAACATTTAAATAGTATACACACTCAAAGCTTCCACATCTTTATTCTTTACATAGTTGGCACACTGTTATCTTATATCATTAAAACATTTAATTGCTGCGTGTGAATTGGTTTAGTTTGCTAATTTAGAGCTATATTATATCTTATATCATTGTGTGGTTGTTTGTTACTTTGTATCTCTTACAGCTTATTTTTTACAGCTAGTTTATTTAATAAGGACATTGTTGCAGGATTGTAGCTGCAGCAACACTAAACGGTAAAAGATTTATATGCTCTTTATAATATCCAATATTGATGTACCTTGTCGCATAAAGTATATTTTTCCTTGGGACGTATGGTAGTCTTCAATATCCAATTTTGCCCCTTTTTGCTTAGTTTGGTCAGATTTTTAGTGATTGTTTTACATGTCTTGTATTTTTAAAATTCTATATAATTAAATGCAGCAATATATATTTTTTGTAAGGGGTAGACGTGTTCCAAAAAAGTATGTGGAGGACGAAACAAGCTAATAAGCATGTTCATATCTCTATCTACCGATGGTTTAAACAAATTTCTGGTTATTTCCTGCAGTTTGTCCAAGAAAAGCTTGCAAGAATCTGTACTACCGTCTACATTAAGTTGTATAATAGCTCGTGTATTCATATTTTTCTTATCCTTTCTGTTTCAGGATCTTCTGGCTAGAGGGAATGATACAATTTGATGTTGATCTAGAGGGAATCGAATGATACGACATGTGTTTTTGTAAGTCCAAACTATATCCTTTTAAAAATGATGCTTTAAACAGATTTTTAATTTTATTTTGTAATTTTTTCATGAAAACTTATACTCGGTAAGATTCTTTACAGTTTGTAGCTGGTAGTCCAAATGATCTTCATGTAGGCAAAGAACAAATAAGTGAAACAGTTGTTATCAGTTGATCACTTCTGTTGTTATCAGCTAAAGTTGCTCATTTATTGATGAATTTAGTACAGACGCCCTGGTCATTGCTCTTTATTGTCCCTTATAAGCAGAGATGACTGATGCGTTATATTTTATTCTGAAACTTGTTTTTGTTTGATATCTGATAAGTTTGTGTTCTTGCTTCTTAGTTATGATGTTTTGATGCACTTGAAAAACAAGCTTTCAATTATTATATTTTAGCTGGTACATATACGGAGCTGATCAGGACTCGATAGTGTTTTTGGTTGTGGTATGTGTAGTTTTCTGTGTGATTCTTGATGTTCACTTAGAAAATTACTTTTTTAGATAACATTCTGTGTTAGTTTCGATGACATTTTGTTAGTAGAAAATAGAAGTGTTGGTGTTTTGCATTGGTGAAGCATAGGTAGGGCATTGCAAGATTCTGAACATTAGAAATTATTTGATTAGTTGCCCCTTACTTTAATTCTCTTTGCATGCCAGTGAAAGTACAGTCTTATTTGATTGGTTGCCCCTTTAGTTTCGTATTACGGGTACAAATTCATCTGCAAGTGGAGTAATTAATCCATGCTAGTCAAATTATCACGTTTTTCTATTTTTAAACTTGTGGACAGTTCTTTTTTTTATTTACTTATCAGTAACAGAATTGGTGATAGGCTGGCTGGGCTCTGATTATCCAGACGTGTGCTTTGCCTATTATTACCGTGTCTTATTTTAGGTAAACCATTTGTTTCATCACTTCTTGTGTTTGTATGTCGGTCTTTTCGCCTTGTCATCTAGTATAATTTCTTTTAGAATCAACTAAGAGAAGTGAATATATTTTTTTCAGTTATGAGGGGTAGGTCAACCATATTTGAGAACTTAATACTGGTTTTTTTACCGTTATAAGGGATAGGCCAAATAGAGCCTAATAACCAACCTTTTTTAAAATGTATTTTCTTTGTTTATTTCATTTCATTATTTCCTTTAGAGATGTTTCTTGCTGAAATTTTTAACCTTTGAACACTTTTATTTTTGTTGTAACCCGAAGATAATTGATTATCTTTGTATCAAAGCATATAAGAATGCTTTTATTATTAGTGCATACGTTTCCGTGCTTCTTTTCCGTATTTCATTCACATGTTTTTTCTCACGATGACTTTCTTCTCATTTCAATGTGCGTTGTACCTGTACTAGGTGTGGATAATACTCACGACCTTATTAAATGTAAGTTATTATTTATTAGTATCTTTCTTAGTAATGCATATCTTTTACGTAAATTGGTCTAATTAATATTTGTATTTTTTGGCTCATTTAGCATGCAAAGCCTATGCAAGACAGTTAGCAGGAACTTTAAAGCAATGGTCGGGTACTATTTATTGTGTTTTTGTTATGTGGAAAACGATTGAGGGGTTGATTTTAACATTTATAAGTTTCTGGTGGTAAATTATATAAGACATGGTTTTATTTCTTAAAATTGCCGCTTTTATTTCTTAAAATTGCCGCTTTTATTTTATGAGCTTAATGTTTATTCCATAAAAGATTTTGAAACCTATCCGTATGCTTTGAAGGTGATCTATGAAATTGTTGTTAATATAGGGTTGAAGGTGATCGGAAAACTCGTTCCAATAAAGCGATAGGTAACTACTCCTATAAGTTTCTTCCTTGTAAATTAGATCTTGATTTGGAAATACTAGTTAGTCTTTACAGATTGATTTTGGGGTTAATACATTGTAAATTGAAATGTTTTTGATCTGTTTATCATCTTTTTGAAAATCCTAACCAGTTTTTACAGATTGAATTTCGGTCCATATATTGCAGCTTGAATTAATCTCGATATTCTTACCGTTTTCTGTGACGTACTTACATCTAAGTTTTTATAAAGATTCTAATTCGTCTCTGCAGATTGATTTGGGTATTTAATTGCAACTCCCCTGTGACATGGCAAGTTATTTTAGTATATTAACATTTTGTGAGCCTGTGCGTATTCCTATACAGGGTTTTTATGTTAAGTTTTGGACTGTAGGAATTTTAATAATTTGGTTTTCGTATAATAGTCTGATAGAGCTTTTTATTGCTTAGTTTCTATCCCAAGATTGATTTTTTAATGATTTAATTAGATCAGGGTTCTTAATTTCCCTATAAACTTTTCGCATATTGGCTATTGATCCTTCTAGTACCAAGCTTTGCATATGAATATGAAAACATGCAACTCATACTTCTATGTTATTTAGACTCTTGTTCATAATGAGGAAGACATGGCCGGGTACACTTTCTTTGGCGTTGTTTCTTGCTTAATTGCTTTGTAGTATTGGTTTTTATATACGTTGCTTAAATTTACATAGGGAACCATAATGAGGCTGCCAGGCTACTTTGCCGAACAACTTTGCTTCAGACTTGCAGAACTGTACTGTAATTGTAAGTCTGTAAAACATAAGTTTTCTTTTGGCCCATTATTACCCTTTAAAAGAAAGCCGAAATCTTAATTTAAAGGCTTGTCACATACTTTTTGAAATGCACATACTTTAGCATGAGGAAACTACTCTCGTCGGTTCGATACATGTCAAAATTTAACAATGATTATCTTTGTATAGTATTTTCCATGTAAATTCATGATAAACAAACCACTCAGGGTTTTCTATTATTGGATTTGGGAATTGATTTGGTTTATCTTTGTGTTTGTAACCCTTTGGTGCTTTTCTTCTTTCATCTCTTTTGACATGGCTTGGTTCAGACATTCGAGTAATATAGGGCAAAAAGTCCAGTAAATTGACTTCCAATCTTCTCACTGAAATTAATGATATTATTTATACATTTTCATGCATGTGTAGTATTACCATAGTTTAAACTCTATAAGTATTATAACTGAAAAAATGTTGATAAGGTTAGTCAGGAACTTGATTTGCAGCAACTTTCTTGAATATTTAGACGTTACACGAGTTAGGAATATATGGTGTCTTCATTTAATCTCACGTATGTGCTGCTTTATGATGTCTTTTTTTTCTTTCTCCGACTGTTCCTATTTATGCCTAGTTTTGTTGATAACAAAGCCTTTAATTTTGTTTATAAACTAGCGCTATTCTTATCTCGTAACTATATTTTTTTGAGACCTGTTTGTTCTGGTTTGATAGGATAGATTTCTTCTGACTTCCTTTTCGTTTATTCATATGTTATTCTTCTCGTTCAGGGTTTTATATTTCAGTTTAATCTAATCCATGAATCTACCCCAAATAAAATAAGTTGGATATCTTAAGATGTGTCAGATTTAATATGGGTTTTAATTTGACATACTTGTTCTATAAGTTGAGCTGAGCATTAATTTGTCATGTTCTCCGACTGTTCGTAGTTATGCAGAGATAACTAAAAGTCATTTAATCCTATCCAATATGTTTATAAAAATTATTGTATGAAATATCTAGTTCATGATTGAAGCATCATATTTTTCTTTATTATTTGTTTGTAATTTACTTTGTTTGGGGCTAGTCTATTAGTGCATCAGTTGTACGGTTCATAATAGTATGTCTGTTCTTAAACCCAGTAATGTGCAAGCGTTGTGCGGCACTGCTTTGCTCTTTTTATTATAACGCTATAATTGTGTATTTAACAGCGAGCTACTCTTATGCGCTTCCCTTTCATACCTTTTTGATTCAAAATCATCAGGCTCCCCGCCCAGTATAGCCTTAACTCGAAGCGTGAGATAAAAAGTAACATGATGAGTTGTTAATAATTAATCTGAGAATTTAGTTGACAAAAATATGTTACAAAAGGCTTGCACTGTTTTTTTGAGTTTACTCCTTGATTATCACTTACGTGTTTTTCCTTAATTATTTTTCGAGGTCCACAAGAGAAAGCTCCCCATGAACTGGTCTAGCATACCCAAGGCACCGAGGGAGGAGGAATTTAGTAGGATGCCAAGAAACATACAAATCGAATTCTTCACGCAATTTGTGCTACGTTGTTTGAGTTTAATAGTTGTCATACGTGTGCTGATTGTTGTGAGTATCCTCCTTATTTTAATTTGATTTAAGATTGGTAAGTTATAGCGAACAAGGATTACCTAACCTCGTAAAAATAATGTCTGTTAGTAATCGTTTTGATGGTTAAGAAGTGAAAAACCTCCTGACAATTTTGCTTACCTTATTTCCTCATTGATGTCATACTTCCCCCCTCATTTTTCGTCTGATAGTTTTCGTCTTTCAGCCTTTTGGATTCTTTTTCCCTTGAGTTTTCTGTTACTTCTCTAACCATTTCTATTATAGAACCAGATCCTTTAGGTACTTGTTCTTTCATCTTCGTCACAATCTATATATCTTGAAGGAACCCTACCTTTCTAATCACTCTTTCATTCGGATGATTTGTAACACACGTAAAAGACCTACTCTGGTTTGTGATTTCATTTTTGTTTCCCTTTCAATAGGAGTGACAAGATAGATTTTCTTTAATTGAGTTCGCTATATCGGCGAGTGTTTGTCCTTTAATGCCAAGCTTTTGCATATGAAAACATGCGACTCATACTTCTATTTTATTTAGATTTTTGCTTGTAAGGAAAACATGGCTGGATTTGGTATCAGATCAGCATAGAACTAATCCTTTTTGTGATAGTCATGCAGAGGTACAATTTATTTGGCATTCGTTCTTCCTTAATTGTTTTGTAGAATTGGTTTTATATACGGGGCTGAAATTTACACAGGGAACCTCAATGAGGCTGCCAATGCTACCTTGCGGAACAATGTTGCTTCAGACTCGCAAAACAGTATTGCAAGACATAATTTTGTTCCCCATTATCCTTAGGCTAAGAAAGTTGAAATCTTAATGGATTATATGTTGTCACATACTTCTTAAAAGGCCCATATACTTTAGCATGAGGAAACTATGCTCATGAACGTTGCTTCAGACTCGGAAACATAGTTTTGTTCCCCATTACCCTTAGGCTAAGAAAGTTGAAATCTTAATGGCTTATTTGTTGTCACATACTTCTTATAATGCCCATATACTTTAGCATGAGGAAACTATGCTCATGATGGTTTGATACATGTTAATATTGCACAATTATTTCCTTTATATGGTACTTTCCATGTAAATCCTGATAAACAAGCACACATAGGGTTTTCTGTTGTTGGATTTGAGAATTTATCTGGTTTAGCTATGTGTTTGTCACTCTTTGGTACTTTTCCTGTTTTTTCTCCTTTTTTTAAATGACTTGGTCAGATTGACATAGGGCAAAAAGTTCAGTGAATTGACTTCCAATCTATCTGAAATAAAGGACATCATTTTACATTTTCATGCACGTGTGGTATTATGGTAGTTTAAACTTTTTAAGTTTTATTACTGTAAGAACGAGGTTAGTCATGCACTTATCTCTAGTGAATTTTCTTGGATATTTAGACCTAACGGGTTAGGAATATATGGTGGCCTGATTGTTTTGTTGTTTCTTGATTTTTCTTCTTATGAGTGACTTCTTGTTTGCAAGGTATTTCAGTTTGGTGCTTGTATCTTACCCAAGAACATTTAAAAATTATATGCACACACTCAAAGCTCCTACATCTTTATTCTTCAAATAATTGGCACTAGTAACATGTTAATTTTATCTTTTATCATTAAAACATTACATTGTTGTGTCGGAATTGATTTAGTTTGGTAATTTAGAGCCAGGTATAAATGGGAGAGATGGTAATAACGCAATACAAGTGGATGAAATTTTGATTACTTTATTTTTTTAAGTTTGATTATTTTGACACATGAACTTTAAATCTTGATGTTTAAACGCAATGCAAGTGTAGGAAACCCTTACCTTTATAATAACTCTTCCATATGAATGATTTGTGACCCACCTAAAATCCCTACTCTGGTTTGTGATTTTATTTTTGTTCCCCTTTTAATAGGACTGACAAGAGAAATTTCTTTAATTGAGTTTGCTAGATCGGTGAGTGCTTTCTTTATAACCAAGCTTTGCATATGAAAACATGCAACTTATAAATCTATTTTATTTAGACTCTTGTTTGTAATGAGGAAGACATGGCCGAATCCGTCTTCAGATCAGCACATTACCAATCCTTTTGTGATATACATGTCATTATTGAACAGTTATTTCCTTTGTATGGTACTTTCCATGTAATTTCATGATAAACAACCACAGAGGGTTTTCTAATATTGGATTTGGGAATTGATTTAGTTTTAGCTATGTGTTTGTAGCTTTTTGGTGCTTTTCCGCTTTCATCTCTTTTGACATGGCTTAGTTCAGAGTAACATAGGGGGTAAAAAGTTCAGTAAATTGACTTCCATGTGACATTATTTTTACGCCTTCATGCATATGTCAATGATTAAACTCTTAAGTACGATAACTGAAAGAATGTTGAAAAGGTTAATAATGAACTCGATTTGCAGTGAACTTTCTTAGATATTTAGATGTTACACAAGTTGAATATATGGTGGCTTCATTGTTATGTTCTTATTTGCAAGGTATTTCAGTTGGTGCTTGTGGTTTACTCAAGAATAACATTTAAATAGTACACACACTCAAACCTTCCACAACTTTATTCTTTACATAGTTGGCACTATGTTATCTTATATCATTAAAACATTTAATTGTTATGTCTGAATTGGGTTAGTTTGCTAATTTAGCTATGGATAGAAATGGCTGAGATGGTAATAACCAATGCAAGTGCATGAGATTTTGATTACTTTATTTTTTATGTTCTTTAAATTTGACACGTGATATTTGGAACTGGATGTTTAAATGCTATGATATGAACCAAAAAAATTCACAATGCACTGTTGCGTCCTAGTTCCTAATGGATTTACATCTTAAGGTGCGCAATTGAGTTTGCTCGAGTCTCCAAAATTTTTTTGTAAGTGCATTGTCGGCTTTCGTCTGAAAGGCATTAAGTGCATTGTCGGCTTTCGTCTGAAAGGCATGCATAAGTTTTACTTCTAATTATTTAGATTTTTGGTTGGATAGTGGCGAAAAGCACAATCCTTGAAAGAAGCTAATCCAGTCCTCATTTTCATGCCAGATGTCCTCACTTTCTTTGGCCACTTTTATTCTGGAGGTAAATATCCATATCTTTATTCTTTACATAGTTGGCACTATGTTATCTTATATCATTAAAACATTTAATTGCTGTGTGTGAATTGGTTTAGTTTGCTAATTTAGAGCTATATTATATCTTATATCATAGTGTGGTTGTTTGTTACTTTGTATCTCTTACAGCTTATTTTTTACAGCTAGTTTATTTAATAAGGACATTGTTGCAGGATTGTAGCTGCAGCAACACTAAACGGTAAAAGATTTATATGCTCTTTATAATATCCAATATTGATGTACCTTGTCGCATAAAGTATATTTTTCCTTGGGACGTATGGTAGTCTTCAATATTAATTACTTACTATGTGTCTCGTAAAGGTGAAATCTCAATTGGTGATTAACTGTTTGTCACGTGCCTAGGCTTTTATAAAATCTATACTTTTGCATGAAGTGCCTTTCTGTATGGTAATTTTTGCATAAGGGGTATACCCCATCATAGAAGATATAAATTTAAGCGTAATTTTTAATTGAGTGTTTAATTATGCTAGATTTGATAATTATATTGGTCAAATTGAGAACCAATTTTGCCCCTTTTTGCTTAGTTTGGTCAAATTTTTAGTGATTGTTTTACATCTCTTGTATTTTTAAAATTCTTTATAATTAAATGCAGCAATATATATTTTTTGTAAGGAGTAGATGTGTTCCAAAAAATCTGTGGAGGTCGAAGCAAATTGGTAAGCATATTCATATCTCTATCTACCGATGGTTTAAACAAATTTATGGTTATTTTCTGCAGTTTGTACAAGAAAGGCTTGCAAGAATTTGTACTACTGTCTACATTAAGTTGTATAATCGCTCGTGCATTCATATTTTTCTTATCTTTTCTTTTTCAGGGATCTTCTGGCGAATTATACAATTTGATTTCAGGGATCTTCTGGCGAATTATACAATTTGATCAAAATCTAGAGGGAATCGAATGATACATGTGTTCTTGTAAGTCTGAACCATATCTGTTTAAAAATGATGCTTTAAACAGATTTTTCATTTTACTTTGTAATTTTTACATGAAAACTTATACTCGGTAAGATTCTTTACAGTCTTGTAGCTGGAAGTTCAAATGATCTTCAAATGAGTGAAACAGTTGTTATCAGCTAAAGTTGCTCATTTATTGATGAATTTAGTACAGACGCCGTCATTGCTCTTTATTGTCCCTTATAAGCAGAGATGACTGATGCATTAGATTTTATTCTGAAACTTGTTTTTGTTTGATATCTGATAAGTTGCCCCTTTCTTTAATTCTCTTTGCAATGTCAGTGAAGGTACAATTCTTATTTTTGATTGGTGTCCCCTTTAGTTTCATATTACGGGTACAAATTCATCTGCCAATGGATTAATTAATGTATGCTAGTCAAATTATCACTTTTTTATCTTTTTATACTTGTGGTCATTTCCTTTTTTTATTTACTTATCAGTAACAGGATTGGTGAGCCTATTATTATTGTTGCTTATTTCAGGTAAGCCATTTGTTTTATCACATCTTGTGTGTTTGTATGTCTATGGCTTCTCACTTCTCAGTCTTTTTGCCATGTCACCTAATATAATCTCTTTTAGAATCAACTAAGAGAAGTGAATATATTTTTTTCCAGTTACGAGGGGTAGGTCAATTATATTTGAGAGCTCAGTACTGATTTTTTTACAGTTATAAAGGGATAGGCCAAATAAAGCCCAATAACCATACTTTTTTAAAATGTATTTTCTACATTTATTTCATTTCATTATTTCCCTTTGAATTTTTTTTTTACAGTTATAAAGGGATAGGCCAAATAAAGCCCAATAACCATCCTTTTTTAAAATGTATTTTCTACATTTATTTCATTTCATTATTTCCCTTTGAAATGTTTCTTGATGAAATTTTTAAACTACGCATTACCTTGGATCACTTATTTTTGTTGTATGTAATCCGAAGATAATTGATTATCTTTGTAACAAAGCGTAAAAGAATGCTTTTATTCTTAGTGCATACGTTTCCGTGCTTCTTTTCCATATTTCATTCACATGTTTTTTCTCACGATGGCTTTCTTCTCATTTTAATGTGCATTGTTACATGTACCGGGTGTGGATGGAGAGGAGAGCAAGTAATACGTAAGACCTTATAAAATGTAAGTTGCTATTTATTTGTATCTTTCTTAGTAATGCGTATCTTTTACGTAAATTGGTCTAATTAATATTTGTGTTTTGGTGTATTTAGCATGCAAAGCCTATGCAACACAGAGTTAGCAAGAACTTTAAAGCAATGGTCATGTACTTTTAATTTTGTGTTTTTCTTATGTGGAAAAGATTGGGGGTTGATTTTAGCATTTATAAGTTTCTGGTGGTAAATTATACAAGACATGGTTTTTTCTTAAAATTGCCGTTTTTATTTTGTGAGCTTAATGTTTATTTCATAAAAGATTTTGAAACCTATCTGTATGTTTTGAAGGTGATCTATGAAATTGTTGTTAATATAGGGATGGAGGTGATCGAAAAACTCGTTCCAGTAAAGCGATAGGTAAGTACTCCTATAAGTTTCTTCCTTGTAAATTATACAAGACATGGTTTTTTCTTAAAATTGCCGTTTTTATTTTGTGAGCTTAATGTTTATTCCATAAAAGATTTTGAAACCTATCTGTACGTTTTGAAGGTGATCTATGAAATTGTTGTTAATATAGGGATGGAGGTGATCGAAAAACTCGTTCCAGTAAAGCGATAGGTAAATTTGAATGACTAATTAGTCTTTACAGATTGATTTTGGGGTTAATACATTGTAAATTTAAATATTTTTGATCTGTTTATCAACTTTTTGAAAACCCTGACCAATTTTTACAGATTGAATTTCGGTCCATATATTGCAGCTTGAATTAATCTAGATATTCTTACCCTTTTCTGTGAAATACTTAGATCTCAGTTTTTTTAAAGTTTCTAATTCGTCTCTGCAGTTTGATTTGGGTCTTTAATTGCAACTCCCCTGTGACATGGTAAGTTATTTTAGTATATTAACATTTTGTGAGCCTGTGCCTATTCCTATCCATGATTTTTATTTAAGTTTTGGACTCTAGGAATTTTAATGATTTGAATTGGTTTTCATATAATAGATTGATAGAGCCTGTGCCTGTGCCTATACCCATGATTGATTTTTTAATGATTTAATTAGATCAGGGTTCTTAAATCCCTATAAACTATGTACTGTCTATTGATTCTTCTAGGGCCAAGCTTCGCATATGAATATGAAAACATGTAAATCATACTTTTTTGTTATTTAGACTCTTGTTCGTAATGAGGAAGACATGGCTGGATTCGGCATCAGACCAGCAGATTAACCAATCCTTTTACGATATTCTTGCCAGAGGTACACTTTCTTTGGCGTTGTTTCTTGCTTAATTGCTTTGTAGTATTGGTTTTTATATACGTTGCTTAAATTTACACAGGGAATCATAATGAGGCTGCCAGGCTACCTCGCCGAACAACTTTGCTTCAGACTTGCAGAACTGTAATGTAATTGTAAGTCTGTAATACATAAGTTTTCTTGTGGCCCATTACCCTTTAAAAGAAAGCTGAAATCTTAATTTAAAGGCTTGTCACATACTTTTTGAAATGCCCATACTTTAGCATGAGGAAACTACTCTTGTCGGTTCGATACATGTCAAGTTTGAACGATTATTATCTTTGTATAGTATTTTCCATGTAAATTCATGATAACCAACCACTCGGGTTTTCTATTATTGAATTTGGGAATTGATTTGGTTTATCTATGTGTTTGTAGCTCTTTGGTGCTTTTCTTCTTTCATCTCTTTTGACATGGCTTGGTTTAGACATTCGAGTAATATGGGGCAAAAAGTCCAGTAAATTGACTTCCAATCCTCTCACTGAAATTAATGATATTATTTATACATCTTCATGCATGTGTGTTATTACCATAGTTTAAGCTCTGTAAGTATTATAACTGAAAAAATGTTGATAAGGTTAGTCACGAACTTGATTTGCAGCAACTTTCTTGAATATTTAGACGTTACACTAGTTAGGAATATATGGTGTCTTCATTTTAATCTCACGTATGTGCTGCTTTATGATCTGTTTTTTTTCCTTTCTCCGACTGTTCCTATTTATGCCTAGTTTTGTTGATAGCAAAAGCCTTTAATTTTGTTGATAAACAAGCGCTAGTCTTATTTCGTAACTATATTTTCTTGAGACCTGTTTGTTCTGGTTTGATAGGATAGATTTGTGCCGACTTCCTTTTCGTTTATTTATATGTTATTATTCTTCTCGTTCTGGGTTTTATATTTCAGTTTAATCTAATCCATGAATCTACCCTAATAAAATAAGTTGGATATCTTAAGATGTGTCAGATTTAATATGGGTTTTAATTTGACATACTTGTTCTGTAAGTTGAGCTGAGCGTTAATTTGTTATGTTCTCCAACTGTTCGTAGTTATGCAGAGATAACTAAAAGCCTTTTAATCCTATCCATTATGTTTCTAAAAATATTAGTGTATGAAATATCTAGTTAATGATCGAAGCATCATATTTTTCTTTATTATTTGTTTGTAATTTAATTTGTTTGGGGGCTAGTCTATTAATTAGTGTATCAGTTGTACGGTTCATAATAGTATGTCTGTTCTTCTTAAACCCAGTAATGCGCAAGCGTTGTGCGTACTGGTTTGCCCCTTTATTATAACGCTATAATTGTGTACTTAACAGCGAGCTACTCTTATGAGCTCCCCTTTCATACCTTTTTGATTCAAAATCATCATGCTCCTCCCAGTATAACCTTAACTCGAAGCATGAGATAAAAAGTAACATGATGAGTTGTTAATAATTAATCTGCAAATTTAGTTGACAAAAATATGTTACAAAACGCTTGCAGTTATTTTTTGAGTTTACTCCTTGATTATCACTTATGTGTTTTTCCTTGATTCTTTTTCGAGGTCCACAAGAGAAAGCTCCCCATGAACTGGTCCAGCATACCCAAGGCACCGAGGCAGGAGGAATTTAGTAGGATGCCAGGAAACATACAAATCGAACTCTTCACGCAATTTGTGTTACGTTGTTTGAGTTTAATAGTTGTCATACGTGTGCTGATTGTTGTGAGTATCCTCCTTATTTTAATTTGATTTAAGATTAGTAAGTTTTGGTAATCGTTTTGATGGCTGAGAAGAGTAAAACCTCCTGACAATTTAGTCTTCCTTATTTCCTCATTTTTGTCATACTCTCCCCCCCCCCCCCCCCACCCCACCCCCCATATTTCGTGTGATAGTTTTCTTCTTTCAGCATTTCGGATTCTTTTTCCCTTGAGTTTTTCTGTTACTCCTTTAACCATTCATACTATGCATGCTCATTATCTTAATTAACTTTGATGGGATGAGAACAAATGAAAATTACATCGGTGAGTGCTTTATCTATAGTTTTAATGCCAAGCTTTTGCATATGAAACATGCAACTCATACTTCTATTTTATTTAGATTTTTGCTTGTAAGGAGGACAACATGGCTGGATTCGGTATCAGATCAGCATATAACTAATCCTTTTTTGTGATAGTCATGCAGATGTACAATTTGGCATTCGTTCTTCCTTAATTGTTTTCTAGAATTGGTTTTATATAAGGGACTTAAATTTACACATGGAACCTCAACGAGGCTGCCAGGCTACCTTGCCGAACTACGTTTCTTCAGACTCGCAAAACTGTACTGTAAGACATAATTTTGTTCCCCATTACCTTGGCTCAGAAAGTTGAAATCTTAATGACTTATCTGTTGCCACATACTTCTTAAAATTCCCATATACTTTAGCATGAGGAAACTACGCTCGTGATGGTTTGATACATGTTAATATTGGACAATTATTTCCTTTGTATGGCACTTTCCATGTAAATCCTGATAAACAAGCACATAGGGTTTTCTGTTGTTGGATTTGAGAATTAATCAGGTTTGGCTATGTGTTTGTAGCTCTTTGGTGCTTTTCCTGTTTTTGCTCTTTTGATATGACTTGGTCAGAGTGACATAGGGTAGAAAGTTTAGTAAATGACTTCCAGTCTATCTGAAATAAATGACATCATTTTACATTTACATGCACGTGTGGTATTATGGTAGTTTAATCGCTTTAAGTATTATTACATGTAAGAATATTGATGAGGTTAGTCATGAACTTTATTTCTAGTGAATTTTCTTGGATATTTAGACCTAACGAGTTAGGAATATATGGTGGCCTCATTGTTTTGTTGTTTCTTGATTTTTCTTCTTATGAGTGACTTCTTATTTTCAAGGTATATTAGTTTTTTTCACGTGTGGTATTATTGCAGTTTTAAACTTTTTAAGTATTATTACTGTAAGAATGTTGATGAGGTTAGTCATGAACTTGATTTCTAGTGAATTTTCTTGGATATTTAGACCTAACGAGTTAGGAATATATGGTGGCCTCATTGTTTTGCTGTTTCTTGAATTTTCTGCTTATGAGTGACTTCTTATTTGCCAAGGTATTTTAGTTTGGTGCACGTGTTGTATTATGCCAGTTTTAAACTTTTTAAGTATTATTAGTGTAAAAATGTTGATGAGGTTAGTCATGAACTTGATTTCTAGTGAATTTTCTTGGATATTTAGTCCTAACGAGTTAGGAATATATCGTGGCCTCATTGTTTTGTTGTTTCTTGATTTTTCTTCTCATTAGTGACTTCTTATTTGCAAGGTCTTTCAGTTTGGTGCTGCTTGTTTACCCAAGAACAACATTTAAAAAGTATACACACACTCAAGCTCCTACATCTTTATTCTTCACATAGTTGGCGCTAGTAAGTTGTTAATTTTATCTTATATCATTAAAACATTAGATTGCTGTTTCTGAATTGATTTAGTTTGCTAATCTAGAGCCAAGTATAAATGGGAGAGATGGTAATAACACAATACAAGTGGATGAAATTTTGATTACTTTATTTTTTTAAGTTTGATTATTTCGACACATGAACTTTAAATCTGGATGTTTAAACGCAATGCAAGTGTAGAACCCCCCCCCTACATTTCTAATAGCTCTTTCATATGAATGATTTGTGACACACGTAAAAGACCTATTTATTTATTTTCCCTTTCAATAGGAATGATGAGAAATTTCTTTAAATGAGTTCACTAGATTGGTGAGTGCTTTCTTTATAGTCTAATGCCAAGCTTTGCATATGAAAACATGCAACTTATAATTTTATTTTATTTAGACTCTTGTTTGTAATGAGGAAGACATGGCCGGATTCATCATCAGATCAGCACATTACCAATCCTTTTGTGATATTCATGCCAGAGGTACACTTTCTATCTTGTTTAATTGCTTTGTAGAATTGGTTTATATACGTGGCTTAAATTTACACAGGGAAACATAATGAGGTTGCCAGGCTGCCTTGCCGAACAACGTTGCTTCAGATTTGTAGAACCGTACTGTGAGACATAAGTTTTCTTTTTGCCCATTAACCTTTTGCTCAGATAGTTGAAATCTTAATGGCATGTCACATACTTTTGAAATGCCCATACTTTAGCATGAGGAAACTACTCTAGTGATGGTTTTATATATGTCTTAGTTCATAGTAACATAGGGCAAAAAGTTTAGTAAATTGACTTCCATCTTCTCACTGAAATAAATGACATTATTTTTACATCTTCATGCATGTGTGGTATTAATCAAAGCTTAAATTCTTCATGCAGTGAATTTTCGGGGATATTTAGACGTTACACGAGTTGAATGTACGGTGTCTTCATTGTTATGTTCTTATTTTGAAGGTATTTCAGTTGGTGTTTGTGGTTTACCCAAGAACAACAATACACACTCAAACCTTCCACATCTTTATTCTTTACATAGTTGGCACTATGTTATCTTATATCATTAAAACATTTAATTGTTGTGTGTGAATTGGTTTAGTTTGCTAATTTAGAGCTATTGATAGTAATGGCTGAGATGGTAATAACCAATGCAAGTGCATGCAATTTTGATTACTTTATTTTTTAAGTTCGATAAATTTGACACATGATATTTGGAACTGTATGTTGAAATGGCTATGATATGAACCAAAATTTTCAGAATGCAGTGTGCGTCCTAGTCCCTGATGAATTTACAGATTAAGGTGTGTAATTGATTTTGCTCGAGTCTCCATAATTGTTTTTATAATTGCATTGTCAGGGCTTTCATCTTAGAGGCATGCATAAGTTTTACTTCTAATTATTTAGGTTTTTGATTGGATAGTGGCAAAAAGCACAATTCTTGATAGAAGATATCCCGTCCTCATTTTCATGGCAGATGTCCTCATTTTCTTTGGCCACTTTTACTCTGGAGGTAAGTATCCATACTCATAGTGTGGTTGTTTGTTACTTTGTATCTCTTACAGCTTATTTTTTACAGCTAGTTTATTTAATAAGGAAATTGTTGCAGGATTGTAGCTGCAGCAACACTAAACGGTAAAAGATCTATATGCTCTTTATAATGTCCAATATTGATGTACCTTATCGCATAAAGTATATTTTTCCTTGGGACGTATGGTAGTCTTCAATATGAATTACTTACTCTGTGTCTCATAAAGGTGAAATCTCCATTGGTGATTAACTGTTTGTCACGTGCCTAGGCTTTTATAAAATCTATACTTTTGCATGATTTGCCTTTTTGTATGGTAATTTTTTGCATAAGGGTTGCCCCCCCTCCCCCCTCCTCAGGGTTTTCTAGTTAGGAATATATGGTGTCTTCATTTTAATCTCACGTATGTGCTGCTTTATGATGTCTTTTTTTCTTTCTCCGACAGTTCCTATTTATGCCTCGTTTTGTTGATAACAAAGCCTTTAATTTTGTTTATAAACAAGCGCTAGTTTTATTTCGTAACTATATTTTTTTGAGACCTGTTTGTTCTGATTTGATAAGATAGATTTCTGCTGACTTCCTTTTCGTTTATTCATGTGTTATTCTTCTCGTTCTGGGTTTTATATTTCAGTTTAATCTAATCCATGAATCTACCCAAATAAAATGAGTTGGATATCTTAAGATGTGTCAGATTTAATATGGGTTTTAATTTGACATACTTGTTCTATAAGTTGAGCTGAGCATTAATTTGTCATGTTCTCCAACTGTTCGTAGTTATGCAGAGATAACTAAAAGCCATTTAATCCTATCCAATATGTTTATAAAAATATTAGTGTATGAAATATCTAGTTAATGATCGAAGCATCATATTTTTCTTTATTATTTGTTTGGAGCTAGTCTATTAGTGCATCAGTTGTACGGTTCATAATAGTATGTCTGTTGTTTTTAAACCCAGTAATGTGCAAGCGTTGTGCGGCACTGCTTTGCTCTTTTTATTATAACGCTATAATTGTGTACTTAACAGCGAGCTACTCTTATGAGCTTCCCTTTCATAGCTTTTTGATTCAAAATCATCAGGCTCACTCCCAGTATAGCCTTAACTCGAAGCGTGAGATAAAAAGTAACATGATGAGTTGTTAATAATTAATCTGCGAATTTAGTTTACAAAAATATGTTACAAAAGGGTTGCACTGTTTTTTTGAGTTTACTCCTTGATTATCACTTGCGTGTTTTTCCTTAATTCTTTTTCGAGGTCCACAAGAGAAAGCTCCCCATGAACTGGTCTTGCATACCCAAGGCACCGAGGCAGGAGGAATTTAGTAGGATGCCAAGAAACATACAAATCGAATTCTTCACGCAATTTGTGCTACGTTGTTTGAGTTTAATAGCTGTCATACGTGTGCTGATTGTTGTGAGTATCCTGCTTATTTTAATTTGATTTAAGATTGGTAAGTTATAGCGAACAAGGATTACCTAACCTCGTAAAAGTAACGTCTGTTAGTAATCGTTTTGATGGTTAAGAAGAGTAAAACTTCGTGACCATTTTGCTTTCCTTATTAACTCATTGATGTCATACTCCCCCCCCCCCCCCTCATTTTTCGTCTGATAGTTTTCTTCTTTCATCTTTTTGGATTCTTTTTCCCTTGAGTTTTTCTGTTACTTCTCTAACCATTTCTGTTATAGAACCAGATCCTTTAGGTACTTGTTTCTTTCACAATCTCTATATCTTGAAGGAACCCCTTACCTTTCTAATAACTCTTTCATTCGGATGATTTGTGACACACGTAAAAGACCTACTCTTGTTTGTGATTTCATTTTTGTTTCTCTTTCAATAGGAGTGACAAGATAGATTTTCTTTAATTGAGTTCGCTATATCGGCGAGTGTTTTTCCTTTAATGCCAAGCTTTTGCATATGAAAATATGCGACTCATACTTCTATTTTATTTAGATTTTTGCTTGTAAGGAAGACAACATGGTTGGATGCGTTATCAGATCAACATAGAACTAATCCTTTTTGTGATAGTCATGCAGAGGAACAATTTATTTGGCATTCGTTCTTCCTTAATTGTTTTGTAGAATTGGTTTTATATACATGGCTTAAATTTCAACAGGAAAACATAATGAGGCTGCCAGGATGCCTTGCCGAAAAACGTTGCTTCAGATTTGCAGAACTGTACTGTAATACATAAGTTATCTTTGGCCCATTACCCTTTTGCTCAGAAAGCTGAAATCTTAATGGCCTGTCACGTATTTTTTGAAATGCCCAAACTTTAACATGAGGAAACTACTCTAGTGATGGTTTTATACATGTCATTATTGAACGGTTATTTCCTTTGTATGGTAATTTCCATGTAAAATCATGATAAACAACCACAGAGGGTTTTCTAATATTGGATTTGGGAATTGATTTGGTATAGCTATGTGTTTGTTTTGGTGCTTTTCCGCTTTCATCCCTTTTGACATGACTTAATTCAGAGTAAAATAGGGCAAAAAGTTCTGTAAATTGACGTCCATCTTCTCACAGAAATAAATGACATTATTTTTACATCTTCATGCATGCTTGGTATTATCAAAGATTAAACTCTTAAGTATGATAACTGAAATAATGTTGAAAAGGTTAATCATGAACTTGATTTGCAGTGAAGTTTCTTGGATATTAGACGTTACACAAGTTGAATATATTATGGTGTATTCATTGTTATGTTCTTATTTGAAAGGTATTTCAGTTGGTGCTTGTGGTTTACCGAAGAACAACATTTAAATAGTATACACACACTCAAAGCTTCCACATCTTTATTCTTTACATAGTTGGCACTATGTTATCTTATATCATTAAAACATTTAATTGTTGTGTCTGAATTGGTCTAGTTTGCTAATTTAGAGCTATGGATAGAAATGGCTGAGATGGTAATAACCAATGCGCAAGTGCATGAGATTTAGATTACTTTATTTTTTAAGTTCGATAAATTTGACACATGATATTTGGAACTAGATGTTTAAATGCTATATGATATGAACCAAAAATTTCAGAATGCAGTCCCTAATGGATGTACAGATTAAGGTATGCAATTGAGTTTGCTCGAGTCTCCATAATTTTTTTTGTAAGTACATTGTCAGGATTTCGTCTAAAAGGCATTCATAAGTTTTACTTCTAATTATATAGGGTTTTGGTTGGATAGTGGCGAAAAGCACCATTCTTGATAGAAGATATCTAATCCTCATTTTCATGCAAGATGTCCTCACTTTCTTTGGCCACTTTTACTCTGGTGGTAAATATCCATACTCATAGTGTGGTTTATTACTTTGTATATCTTACAGCTTATTTTTGACACCTTGTTTATTTAATAAGAAAATTGTTGTAGGATCGTAGCTACAACAACACTAAAAGGTAAAATATTTATATGCTCTTTATAATGTCCAATATTGACGTACCTTATCGCATAAAGTATTTTTGTCCTTGGGACGTATGGTAGTCTTTAATATTAACTACTTACTCTGTATCTCACAAAGGTTCTCAATTGGTGATTAACTGTTTGTCATGTGCCTAAGCTTTTATAAGATCTATACTTTTGCCTGAAGTGCCTTTCTGTATGCTAATTTTTTGCATTAGGGGTAGCCCTCATCATAGAAGATATAAATTTAATGTTAGAATAATTATCCCACATCGTCTAGATAATAATCGAGCATGTGGTTTATAAAAATATATCCATCATTACCATTATGAGGCCTTTTAATGGTAAAGGAATATGGATTCTAATATGGTATCAGAGTAGGCCATCAATTTTGGGTTTCACCTCCACCCGTTTATTATATCCGCTCGTTGGACCCTTGAAATGTCGGGCCACGAGCGAGGGGGGAGTGTTAGAGTTATATTATCCCACATCGATGTAATATCGATCAAGTCGGTGGTTTATAAATAGTTTACATCCTTACCATTACGAGGCCTTTTAATGGTAAAGGAATATGGATTATAATATTTAAGCATAATTTTTAATTGATTGTTTTATTATGCTAGATTTGATAATTGTATTGGTCAAATTGAGATCCAATTTTACCCCTTTTTGCTTAGTTTGGTCAAATTTTTAGTGATTGTTTTACATTTCTTGTATTTTTAAAATTCTATATAATTAAATGCAGCAATATATATTTTTTGTAAGGGGTAGACGTGTTCCAAAAAAGTCTGTGGAGGACGAAGCAAGCTGATAAGCATGTTCATATCTTTATCTATCGATGGGTTAAACAAATTTCTGGTTATTTTCTGCAGTTTGTACAAGAAAGGATTGCAAGAATCTGCACAGTAGTCTACATTAAGTTGTATAATCGCTCGTGTATTCATATTTTTCTTATCTTTTCTTTTTCAGGATCTGGCAAATGATACAATTTGATAAAAATCTAAAGGGAATCGAATGATACGACATGTGTTCTTGTAAGTCCAAACCATATCTTTTTAAAAATGATGCTTTAAACAGATTTTTAATTTTATTTTGTATTTTTTACATGAAAACTTATACTCGGTAATATTCTTTACAGTTTGTAGCTGGTAGTCCAAATGATCGTCATGTAGACAAAGAACAAATGAGTGAAACAGTTGTTATCAGTTGATCACTTATGTTATCAGCTAAAGTTGCTCATTTATTGATGAATTTAGTACAAACGCCCTGGTCATTGCTCTTTATTGTCCCATAAAAGCAGAGATGACTGATGCATTAGATTTTATTCTGAAACTTGTTTTTGTTTGATATCTGATAAGTTTGTGTTCTTGTTTCTTAGCTATGATGTTTTGATGCACTTGAAAAACAAGCTTTCAATTATTATATTTCAGCTGGTACACATGCGTAGCTGATCAGGACCCGATAGTGTTTTTAGTTGTGGCATGTGTAGTTTTCTGTGTGATTCTTGATTTTCATTTAGAAAACTATTTTTTTAGATAACATTATGTGTTAGTAGAAAATAGAAATATTGGTGTTTTGCATTGGTGGAGCATAGATTAGTTGATAACATTTTGTTAGTAGATAACATTCTGTTTTGCATTGCAAGATTCTAAATATTAGAAATTATTTGATTAGTATGCTAGTCAAATTATCACGTTTTTATCTTTTTATGGTTATGGTCTATTCCTTTTTTTTATTTACTTATCAGTAATAGGATTGGTAATGGGTTGCTGGACCCTGATTATCCAGACTTGTGCTCTACCTATTATTATTGTTGCTTATTTTAGGTAAGTCAGTTGTTTCATCACATCTTGTGTTTGTTTGTCTATGACTTCTCACTTCTCAGCCTTTTGGCATTGTCACCTAATATAATCTCTTTTAGAATCAACTAAGAGGAGTATATTTTTTCCAGTTATGAGAGGTTGGTCAACTATATTTGAGAACTTAGTACTGATTTTCTTACAGTTATAATGGATAGGCCAAATAGAGCCCAATGACCAACTTTTTAAAAAATGTATTTTTTATGTTTATTTCATTTCATTATTTCCCTTAGAAATGTTTCTTGCTGAAATTAAGTTCATATTATTCAAGTCTTTAAAGATGGAGCATCCACCTTTCTCCACTATCTTTAGACCGTATATCCTTTGTATTCAACTTTAATATTGTTAAATTATTGAATACCTTATTTCGCCTTTTGGTGGTCAAACATAAATTGATTTCTCTTTTCCAACAAGTTGTTACCTATTTTCTTTTCTTCTTTCTAAAGTTTATTTTAGTTCATACAGTTCAAAAATCTCTAAGGATGGAGCCATCCGATGCCTTTCAGTACCGCTATCTTAAAATCATTTATCCTTCATATCTGAATTCTTTTTGTAAACTCACTTGATACCTTATTTCGTGTTTTGGTGGACTATTGGAAACTGACTTGTATTTCCTAACAAATGTTACCTATGCTTACTTTCCTTCTTTCAAAACTTTCTTGATTCAGTGTTAAGTTGACTACTTTTTGAGTTCAGTTGACAAAAACTGCATTCCTTCAATCTCTATAAACATTATTACATCATACATTTAAGATCTTTCAGGTTTGTTATTTTTATAATCACTACCTTCTATTGCGTTTATGAATTTATAAAGTTAATGAGGAATACATTGAAAAAGTAAAGTGTTAATTGTTAATGTATCAACTAAACACGATTTGTGTTAATTTGGGTGTTTTTGTTTGTATATTTAAAAACCAAACAATAAATTTATTAAGTTTTGAATTTTTGTTAATTACTTGTTAATGGGTGATCTTTTAAACTTGCATGGAGTGAAGTATTTGATTTTCACGTGTATGGAAATTTGTAGTTTGTTCGAATCAAAATACCTTTCCACAACCTCCCATTTTACCAAATGTTTCATTATCTCTCATGATAAATCTGAGTGCAACTTTATTTTAAAACCTGTGTTTAAATTGTTTGATTAATTCGGGATGTTTACCTATTAAATTTCATTTTGGGGGGACGATGGGAGTCAAAGGGTGGAAATTGTCTTGCACTCTGTCATGTCCCTACCTTGTCTCTATTTTTCAATCTTTTTTTAGTCACTTAGGTGTGGATGAGATTTTTTTTTATATAACATCTGGACATGGTTTCTTTATGTTTACTCTTAAGGTTGAGAGACAACCCACTTGTTTCTGATGAGATAGAGAAGGTTCAGGTTTCGGATCCTCATGTTACTGTAATAATTGCTTTCATCCTACTAACCGGAAAAAAAAAATGCCTTTCATCCTCGTTTCCTTATATGTTGTTCTACTTGTAGATTGTGTAGTTGCCTAGGGGATCGGCTAAGTAAGTTCATCTCCCACCCCGGGAAATCATCCTTCTTGTACTACTAGGGCTTGTTTGTCCTTCAGTTTTATTTTTTATTATTATTTGGTATCAGAATACTTTCAAATATTTGATGTTCTAATGCCTAAGTTCTAGAACACATACTTCCATTGAATCAATAAACCTACATCTTTCATTTAGAGTCCCGATTGCATGCCGTCTTAACCGAACCTTGTATCACTTTTTATAACCTAATCAGTTATTCTCTTATTTTCATCGGTTGCTCATGGTAGAATTTTATACTGTGTCAAATAATAGTCTAGTCATTGTTTTACTTGTTTTTAAAACCGTAATTTTTTCGTGCCTGCAGTTTTCTCTTACACGAATTTCTTACATATGCTTTCTCATCTCAATCTAATGCATCGTCTCCATCTCCCCTTCGTCCCTCCATGCTGTTTTTTGTTATGCTTTCATAGTCTCCATATTAGGGTATAAGAGAATAAGATAGAAGGTATGTGAAAAGAGAAGAGTAAGAATTGAGCAGACGTTTTGTTCTCCTTTTGCTTGCATGTTGGTCTTATTCAGCTTATTCTTAAGTTAATGTGCGTTATACATTGTACATCCTTGGTTTATTTACCTCTTAGAAACTTCCAGATCTACATAGAGTGGGGATATAAGAAATGTCGGAGATTGTGGGAATCAAGCTGAGTAATCACAGGGACGAAAAAGCTGGGAATAGACACTTTAACCCAATTGAAGAGATAACCGATATTGGTAAGTGCATTTGTCTTTATTAGAACGGAATTAACATAATTTGAATGATTTAGTGTGATATGTATATATATATGTACATGAATTAGCATGGGATAGCAAAGGAAAGAAATGACAAATTTGTTTATAATAAAATATTTTTTCCGGTTGGAATGTGTCTAGACAAATATACATAAATTTTATTTGAAATGTTATAAAAGAGAAGTGTACAACTTTAAATTAAATAACTTAATATCCATTTTTATATCTTGTACCCATCTCTTTTTAGCCTTTTGCTTTCTAATATGACCCTAGCTGTACGAATTACTTCTTCAATATTTGCTGCATCTGCGGGGTTGCATTTTTAAAGAACTGTCTCTTAGTATATTTGCAGGAACAGCAGGGTTTAAATTAATTATTTTAAGGAATAAAGAACGTGGAGAGTAGTAGTTTGCGGGCCTATATTTTTTATTTTTGCTCTTTGTAGAGTAGTCAATGAAGTACATGAAAGCATTATGATTGGTCTTGGTTTTGCGGGGAATACATAGGCTGAAAGGTAACGTGCTTGGACCTTTATTTTCTCTCACCAATTTAGTTTATGCTACTCAATCCATGACGGCTTTCACTTTCTTTTGGCGGTGTGGTTCCAGTTTTTTAATTAGTAGATGCCAAATGAAAATCCGGTAGTCCGTACGTGTGTGACTGATGCATTATTGGATCACTTGAATTTTAAATTAGAGTCACGAATGAAGCAATAAACCATAATACCTAAGTGCATCGTCTTTTTCAGATATAGCTAACATTTGTATCTAAATCACCTGCGTTTTTGAAAAGAAGCCTAGAAAAGCAGTGAATTGGATCCTTGGAATTCTTATGTAGTTTTCTTAAATCAGAAGAGAAAATTTGCTTCCATTAAAAGTTCCGCTGGGTTTTTTCTGTATGATCTTTAAACTTATAACACTGTCTTACTTCTAACGTGGAAACAGAAATAGAAATGTGATTCTCCCCCAGTATTTTGCCTCTTACCTCTCTCTGTCTCTCTAGATGCTGTTTTTTTATAGAAGTTTATTTACTTGAAATTTTACGGACTGAAAATTTGACTTATCGCTTTTTATAATATTCGGAATATTATCCCCACACCACCGCTGATTGTTTTTATTACTTTACACAATTTTTGTAGTCATGGAACTCTTGATTTCCTGACTGGTGAAGTTTCCCACCCGGAGATATCCGGAATGCGGGTATGTTTCAATCACAGGTGAATGAGTGCAAGTTGTATAAGATGACTGGCTGTTGAAAATTATATTTGATCTCATTGCTGTCTAATATTATATAACCGTGCTAAAAATGTCCACTACGTAAAGTCACTTACACAACCTTTAATTGCAGAGTATTATCTGCAGGTCCTAGTTGTGAGTCATTCTTTTTAAAAATTCTATCAGCGCTAGCCACTAAACATCCTTTTGAGTTATATGGTAGTGATGTCACTAGAGTAAATTAGTTTTTAGTGACCTGGGTTTTGGTCTATTTTAGGATAACTGACCTAAATTTTTTTAATTTCGGTTTTGTGACCTAAGTTTAACTTTGTTAGCATTTAGTGACCTGCCATCATATTTTTCAAAAAAAAAACATATTTCTTGCTAAAAGGACTAAAATACCCTCATTAAACTGAAATTTTCCTCTAAAATCTGAGGGTATTTTAGTCCTTTTAGCAAGAAATATGTTTTTTTTTAAAAAAAATAGGATGGCAGGTCACTAAATGCTAACAAAGTTAAACTTAGGTTACAAAACCGAAATTAAAAAAACTTAGGTCACTTATCCTAAAATAGGCCAAAACCCAGGTCACTAAAGACTAATTTACCCGATGTCACTAGGTAACCTGATTTATTTTTTCTTAAATTCACTTTCTTCTCCTGGTGGATGATATAATTTGAATGCTGTTAATTTGTTTAACCACTTCATGTAGTGATGATTTCTGCCTTTCATCACTTTGTATGTGTACTAGAAGTATTAAATTTCTGACATAACAATTTTCTTACGTGTCACTTCAACCTCAATTGTAATGTTGTGAGTTCTACATAAAATATTATTCATCAGAATTGGTCTCAGTGGTCTCTAGTTATGAAGTTATGTGTGCTTTTACAACTTAAACAAAATATTAGTTGGCACCCGTAATAACCCTCTTCTGTCTTTGGTTTCAATGGTCTCTAATAATTGTTGTTTTGTTTGGTGAAAGGAAAACATGCAGAACCTGGAGGTAAATACGATCCATCTTTTGTAAAGCTGCGTATGTTTGTCCCCTTCTAGCTCATGGCAGAAGAGCTTCTCTCTATCAACTTTGGTAAGAGATACCGAAGAATATGACTTCTGGTTGTGCTTATGTTATGTTGGAAAGTTATACGTTTACCGTTTGAATGCTTCAAATATTCATACATGCATCTCTTTTGTATAGAGCCGTTATTTTATGATAAGAACTTGACATAGACGAACTGTAAATACATCTCCCTTTGAGCATTGCCACTTTAAAACATAGAATTGGCTGCATGATGTTGCTTCGTAACATATACTACTTTGAAGAAGCTGATAGGGCAATAGAAATTAGAAGTTACACATCTAGCACACAATACGTGAGTTTAGATCTCTTCTTGCTACGTGTCTTATATTGTCACTCTACTCCATTTCTTGAAATGTGTAACCTCTTATATCCATATTGGGGGTGTATGTACTATTCAGGTTATATATGTGACGGGGAGAGATCGTCAGGGAAATATTCCCACATTTTGTATCTTTGGACTAACTTTACATGCATGTCAAGTTCTAATATTTTATTTATCAAAAAAGAGTCCTCGTTGCTAGTAAAACACAGTTGGAGACATGTATTCCAGCAAAACAGAATAAGAAAAGGGTTACAAACGGACTTCAAGATTCTTTACTAAGTTTGCGTTGCTTTTATTCGATCCCAATTCCTTATAATTTAGTGCATTAGATACTAGTATCAAAACGGGCCATTAAAGTTGATGAATAAGCTCGTGCTGTTGTTGTATCTATTTTTTATGATGCTTTTTTTTCTAATTTTTCAGTTAGTATTAAATTTTTCTCTCATGACTTAGACTTCATACTCATTCTTTCTGAAGGGGAGCCGAGGTAGGACTTGCAACCCATTTGAGCCGAATCATGTTGCAGGTAAACACCCCATCTGAATTTTTCTGGGCTCCTATTTAAGCAATCTCCCTCCCCGAACAAGGGACAATAAATCAGTTTGGCGTGTTTGATGCTTTCCTGCTACGTTTTTGCTGCAGTATGTTTCTTTTTCTGAATATTTATTGCAAAGCTCTTTTCTTGATATGTTTGTGGAATGTTTAGATGTTAAAATTGATCCACTGATTTAAGAAACATTATGAGTTGCAGAAACGAGAATATAAAATGCTGAAATCCTCAACCCAATAAATTAACTAGTGGTTACGATTACTGTTAGCTATACTATCATAAATTGTTTTTGGGTTAAACAATCCTTTGTTTTGTCATAGAATGATCCAAAGAACGAGTCTCTAACTTAAGTCCTTGGTTTTTCCTCAGTATCTCAATGGTATAGCGGTCAGTTGTTAACTGACTGGTCGTAGGTTCAAATTCTACGTGGGGATAGCTTTTTGTTTATAACTTTTCTGACCTAGCTACCCCCAAGCTTGTCTTTTGTTTTTTTTTGTTAAACTAGCAGAATCGTGGGACATGGGAAGTTTCTTCTCAGTTTTTATTTCTCGTTAAAGGTGAATTTGGTTTGTTAAATACTTCAATTCTAAGGGTAACCAAAATTCTAAACTTATAATCCTTAATACTGCAGTCTGGATCACTTCAAAGTCTTTAAAATTAAAACTCAACACCCCCTAAAAGAATAAGTCCGTGGACATCAATTTGCCTGTACTTTTTCCCCAACCTTGTGCTACCAGGTATTAAAACCGTATACTACCTGTGGTTCTAGTTTATTTATATACATATAGGACATATTTTGTTATTGATTTTTTTTTTGGTAAGTATATATATTAACACAAAAGGGGGACCTAACCCAGATTACAACTTCAAAGTACAGTATCTCAGAAACTCTGAAACAAAGAAAACAAAACTATGGGCCTGAAATAGAAGTAAATTCTATATCATACTTAATATGTAGTGAGAAAAACCATCTATTTGCGAGCTAGAGGAAGCTAGTGAAACCTCCCTATGGTGTTTGGACAAAACAGTGGTGAAAAAACCCATACATAACAAAGTACAATATAAGTTATACTCCATAGACATCGTAGAACGCCATAGCAAACACACAAACAATAGCACACTGTTTATTATGGCACGAAGGCCTACACATTATTACAACTTATTAAACTTCACACAAGCTAGCACATACTGAAATAAAGAAAGAAAATAAGCATAAACAGGCTCTTTAACTCTTCATAACAGTCTTCTCAATCTTCATGTCTTCTTTGTCCCTTTCTTTGCATTAGCTGCATATGCACTTTGAGCTTTCTGAGACTTACCCATACCCTTCTTGAATTCTCGTTTATTGATCTCCACAACAGAATCGTCAGAATCACTAGAAATCAGGCTCACACCACTAGACTCAGGTTTGACCATCTGTAAAGGAATCATGGCAGCAGCATCAAACACTAGCTCCTGCACCTTTAGCCCCTTGCCCATAATATCAGAGGTTCTTGTGTACACCTCATCAAATCTCAATCATCCTCTTATTGTAGTCTACACACAACTTCCCAACCTCCTCTTCAATGGAGTTGATTTTCTGATCAGCATACCTCTAAGCTTCTCAATGAACAGATCAGGTTGACAAGCAGCATGGGGGCCTTTGGATCTTAGTTCCCCAACTTTGTTTTTAGCCTCGTCCGCTAAGTTGTAGATGTAATCAATATTGCCTTGTATGTACCGAGTATCTTCCATTATAGAGAGATAGGTGGTAATAAGATGAATGAGGGGTACAGAGAAGGTAATATAAATAGGAGAAGCTATTCATATTCTAAATAAAAGGCCATTCCTTGAAAACTCACTCAAACATGTGACACAACCTTCCAAAAGTTGAAAACTCCCAAGACTTAAATGAGAAGAATCTCGTGTATATACTCAGTATTGTGTCCAGAAAGGTTTTAAAGACAAAATCCACCTGATTAATGACCTCTTCTAGAGGTTTCAGCTTATTGTCATGCACTTTGAAATTCCTTGGAGAGTACACCAATTAAAGACCACATTCCATTTAAGATACCCACACTTAAGGTTAAGCATAGAATTAAAATATTGAAATAATCTTCTTTAAATAGTCACATTCAAAGAACAAATGGTTGATGGTCTCCTCTTTGTGATTGCATAAGACACACTTCGTATCATTAATATTTGCAAAGTTGGCCACCCTATCTCTTGTGTAATGTCTCCTTTTAACAGATCCACAAATTGGTACCAAATCTTGGAATTTGTCCTTTAAAAAATACGAATCTGTGCCAGTGAACCACACTATTTTTGACCCTCATGTATTCATAGGCACTGGTGATAGTAAATTTGCCATTTATAGAAGCCTTCCAAAATCACTCTATCCTCCACCTCTGGATTAGGTTTTCCTAAGCTGTTTGTTTCTTCTTTAAGGAGCATTCCTTCCAAAGAAGGGAACCAGTTCCACTCCTTATTAGCAATAATGTTACAAACCTTAGCTTGTAAGCCTAGCCCAGAGTCATGTATTGGTCTCATACCCCTGAAGCTAATGATATTTCCTTTCTCTAGCCATTTATACAACCAAAGGTCAATGCTCTTACCATTTCCCACCTTGTAGTTAATTATTTCTTCAGCCATAGGTCTCAAATCTAAAATCTTCCTCCATACCCAAGAAGCATAACCAGGAGGTCTTATCTCTGATAAGGTTATCCCTTGTCCATTTAACCCAGAGTGGATCATTATCAATAGGAAAATGTGCTAGAATCCACACATGTTTCAAGATCGAGGCTTTGATCCATAGACTTCTTTAATACCCAAACCTCCTTCTTTAACAGGTTTACAGCCATCTTCCCACTTCACTTTAGCCCCTGTAGCTTTCAAATCATCCCCAGACCATAGGAACCTTCTAATAACTTGATGGATTTCCTCAATAATAGCCTTAGGCAGAATGAAAATACTTGCCCAGTACCCTTGAATATCAAGAAGAACACTCTTGACCAGTTGTAACGTCCCAGCAAAAGCCATTTTCCTATGAGCCCAAGCTTTAGTTTTTGCTATCATATTTTATCAATAAGAGGTTTGCAGTCTTTTGCAGTGAGCCTGGTAGTTATAAGGGGGACCCCAAGATAACGCATTGACCCTCTTCAAAGCCCAAATACTCAATAATACTTCTCTTTACACCATCACTAGCCCCAGCTATGAAAACAGAACTTTTATTCATATTAGGCTTAAGACCAGAGAGGCTAGTGAAAATATCAATACCTTCTTTGATAAGCTTGACTGACTGTAGGGTCTGCCTTACAGAAAATCATAAGATCATCTGCAAAGCAGAGATTAGTAATATTATTCTTCTTACATTTCCAATGGTACTCAGCTAGTCTTGGAGGTTTGTTTATGCAGAATACCAGAAAGTGCTGCCATAACAAATGGTAAAGAGCTAGGGTGACATAGGATCACCTTGTCTCAACCCCATCATTCCTTTGAAAAAACCATTCATCTCTCCATTAACAACAATAGAGTACATAGGGCTTGTCATACAGGCTCGAATCCAATTCACAAGGTTACTAGGAAAATTCATGTGAGTGCTATCAAGCACAAATTCCCAATTAACATTACCATAGGCTTTTTGGAGAACCACTTTGAGGGTACATCTAGGAGTAGAGGTTTTATTATGATACCCTCTAAGAAGTTCCTGAGACAAGAAAACACTGTCACTAATCTGTCACCTTTTAATAAAAGCTGACTGAGACAATGAGCATGGGGAGCATGGCTTTAATTCTATTAGCCAAAACCTCGGAGATAATCGTGTAGAAAGTATTTGTAGAACCCCATCAATTCCCCACTAAAAGGCATATTAGTAAGGAATGAGAGGGGGATATATTAATACTTGGGTTTGAAAATGTTCAAGTGATGTGGGACAATTCCAACACCCCCTCACTCGTGGGTTGGTCAATTTCTGAGAAGTCCAATGAGTGCAATCAACAAATCGGGTGGAGGTGGCCCATCATACTTATAACTTGGCTACCCTTTCGATGGCCCGCTCTGATACCATGTAGAAGTCCGTCAATGTATAAAACTATCAAGAATATAGAGTAAGATAATACTATTGTTGTGTATTTACAGAACTTGTTTAGTACAATATATATAGGCGAAAAGATGAACCTATGACATAACAACTATCATATTTTTTCTTCTAAATCAAATCATTTCTTATTTGATATGCTACTATAATATTCCTATGATATCTTATTGATTTTATATGCCAACACTCCCCCTCAAGCTTGACTGTAGATGTTGAGAAGTCCAAGCTTGTTCACAAGAAAATTAAATGCTTGCTCTGTTAGGCTTTTAGTGAGAATATCAGCAAGTTGTTGAGTTGTAGAAACATATTTAATGTTTATAATTCCTCCATCAAGCTTCTCTTTGATAAAATTTTGATCTACCTCCACATGTTTTGTTCTATCATGATGCACGGGATTATGAGCAATACTAATGGTTGATTATTATCGCAATATAAATGAATAGGTCCTTGATATTTGATCATCAAATCTTCCATCAATCTTTTAATCCAAATAACTTCACACAATCGGTGGGTCATAGCTCTATATTCGGCTTCCGCACTACTTATTGCAACTACGGATTGTTTCTTGCTGCGCCAAGTCACAAGGTTGCCCCATAATAATGTACAATACCCAGATGTAGACTTTCGATCATCAATTGAACTAGCTCAGTCGGCATCGGCATCGATTATCAAGGTTGACAGACTGCAAACCTGCAAGTTTCCTGTCTTTCGCTAACACCTTTATCCCTTACTCATGTGACCCAACCGTTGACTCAGCTGCCGCAATAGTAGGCTCATCATCGGTCGTCATGTACAGTGTACTGACCTTGCTCTCTTGGGCTATAACCATAGCTCCTCGTGAAACTTTCCAAGCTCCTCCGCCGAACGAAATAGAGTGTCCCTCCGTGATCGGCTTAAAATCGTGTTTATTAAAAATAAAGCCTTTTTTTCCTAGTAGGAGCACTAGGGCCAATCGTAGTAATAAAATTTATAATCGTAGCAAGTACTAGTTCCCCATGAGATTATGTAAAACAATTAAAATATGTTTAAACACAAGTTTTTCTAGTTTTTTTATAATGATAAAGCTTGTGATATTGTCGTTTAATCTGAACTAAATAAACAAGAACAATTCATCAATAAGGGTTATCAATCCCTACTTTTCATTATTCTCAAAGATAAAATCTATACTAAAGCAATAATAAGAAGCATAAAGATAAATATACACGATTAAATAAAATGAGAATAAAGATAGAAGGATATTACCTAGTAGGCGGAGTTTAGAGAGAATAAACCACCATGATTCTCAGTAAAAGGAGAAGGAACGATGCTCATAAGGGTGAGGTATCGTAATGGGAAGACATAACATAAAAGAAAGAAAGATAATAATTAAAGAGAGATTATATTGAATTACGGGTTTCTGCCCGGAGGCAGAGCCTTAAAAATTACAACAAAACAACTAGTATTTATAGTGTTCAGCTCAGAAAAATTCGAGAACCGAATTCTTAAAATTTGCTTAATCGAATAAGGTCTTATTCAAATAAGGCATTGTTTGGCCAATAAAATTACGACACGTCATTGATTTATGGCGGCGGAATATCTTCTTATTCGAATAAGCAGTCTTGATTTGAATCATTTGGCGGAAAACTGAATTTATTTCCTTTTTGGTTAGATTTATTCCTTGCTCCCCAATTCTAGCATAGTTGACCGAATATAAATTTATTATTGTCTTCTTTTAGGCCCTTTAGCTCCTTCAACTTGCGTCGAGTCCTTTCATTTGATTTCTTCACATATTTGCCCCTAAAAAGGCAATTTTCAGATATAAATACATAAACGACTCCGAAACACATAAGGATAGTAAACTGGCATAAAAACACCTATTGATTTAATGCTTTAATTAATGCCTGAAAATGACAGTTTCTAGGTCGAATCACTCCGCGTCGAGTTGACCTACTGAGATCAGATTATTTGTCAACATCGGGACATGCATCACCTTCGTCAGCTTCCATACCGAACCGTTTGAAATTACCCGCATTGTAATTCTTGTGAGCGGTCGTGTTAAATGATACCCCATAGTCTAGAATCCACGAGTCTAGATTGCTCTATACGGCAAGCTAACAATCACCTGATTCCTCGTGGCTCGCAACATTCACCGCTTGCAATCACCTTGATCAGATTGCTCTGCCGTTCGCTTTCTTCGGCTGCTTACACTCATAAGCAAAGTTTCCCATACCCTGGCAGTTATAGCATCGGAGATTCTTCTTTCGATCGTCATTCTTCCCACCTCGACTTTGCCCCCGCCTACCTTTCGATTGTGAACGGCCTCTTCCGTTCCATCTGTTCTTACTTCGGTCTCTTGAACCCATGTTCAAGTGGAGCATTCACCCATATTTTGTCTCCTGAGTTTCTCAGCAAATATTTGATCTCGAATGCTGTTGTAAGTCAATTTCTCCTTTCCAATCGAGCTGCTAACAGCAGCACGCATGAATTCCCAGCTGCTTGGTAGTGAGGCTAGTAGTATCAGGGCTCTTACCTCGTCCTCAGATGTTATCTCTACCGCATCCAATTGATTCACGGTATCGATAAATTTATTCACATGGTTGGAGACGTGTATTCTCGCCCATGGGTATGTTGAAGAGTTTACGCATGAGGTGTACTTTATTGTTCACGGTCGGCTTTTTATACATGTCGGTGAGGACCTTCATCATATCCATCGTCGTCGTCTCCTTCATGACGTTGTGCGCCCCGCTCCTAGATAGTGTTAGTCGGATTACTCCCAACACTTGTCGGTCTAAGAGTTTCCACGCGTCCTCTGTGGTAGTGGTCAGCCTCTCCTCAAGAAAAACTGGTTGATGCATCTTCCTCCCGTATACGTAGTCTTCAATTTGCATTCTTCAGAATGTGAAGTCCTTTCCATCGAACTTCTCGATCCCATGTGTATTCTTGTCTTCTGGTGCCATAGATTTTCCCTCGTTGTACGAACCTTGATGCTCTTGTCCTCGGTATTACCGAACTTGATGCTATGGGCCTCGGCTCGGTGCTTCAAACCTCTTGTAGACTTCGGACTTCTGACCTTAGTTCTCTGAACCTTGCTCTGATACCACTTGTTGGGAAATCGGTGCACACAGATAATGAACAAGAAACGTAAAACACAAAAACTTTTAACGAGATTCACCCAACACTGGCTATTTCCTCGTGGCCGTGGCCGTGGCCTTTATATTAACATTATAAAGAGGATTACAACTCACGTAATCTATGTTGATCACAAAGTTATGGTTCTCTGACAAATAGAACTCTCTTTTATAATATTATTTCTCTCTCTATTTTGGTTATACTAAAATACAAGAAATAGTGGGACATATATAGAGTCCAAAATGAGCCTTCATACTATGGGATAATTAGTGAACATGAACCAAGTAACTAAAGCTCCACAACTTAACATCACATATTGTGACCAACTTTTTAGTAATTTTAGTAGTTACTTAATTGCTGTACATTATTGTTCAGTCGGTTATAGACGAATCGGACGAAAAGCTAAAACAACTGAAAGAAGATTTCAGTCTTGAAGTGTATGAGGCTGTTACAATGGCAGTTAAAGAAATTAACGAATACAATCCAAGTGGAAGCTATGTAGTGTCTGAGTTATGGAATTTCAAAGAGAAAAGAAAAGCCACTTTGAAGGAAGTATGGCATTTATCATGAGGAACTTGAAGTCACTGAAATGCAAGAGGACATAGGAAAAGGTTAGTTTCTTTCTTGTAGCTTTTCATTTATTGATTGTTTCGTAAACTGATTATAGATTAAGTTTTCAGTATGTTAAAGTACTGGTGTAGTGTTTAAGATATGTATTTCACTTCGTAATGAAATGAACCGATATATTATAGTTTATTTGTATCAATCTTTTACGTCCTAAATTGATTTTTAATTCAAGTTTCAGTATGCCTCAAGTGCCTGGCAGAGTGTTTTAAATTTATTTTTCACTTCATAATCTTGTAGGCTTGTAGATATTAATGTACTGATCTTTTCATGTACTGATTGTAGATTATAGAATTAGTTTTTTTTTGTATATGCTATAATCCTGGTGAAGTTTTTAAATTTATTTGATTGAACTGATATCTTGTACAACTTTCTAAGTACACTGTATAATAAGTTAATAACTACAGAATGGGAAGCCAAATTGTTCAAATTCCGTGTTTCAATTTATAAAGAGCATCAGGGGATCATTAATCGGGAGGTGTTAATTTACTAGTGGAGGCTGCACTTCATTTTTTAAAACTTACCGTAGATATAATTTTACTTCCTTCAACTTTCTATGAAAGAAAATCCTGATATTGGGGCAAAAAAATATTTTTTCGGCTGACTGGACCGGTATTGTACACGCACAACTGTTCTCTGAGTTCTCTCCACTCTCCCTCGATCTCTCCGACCACTTTGTCTCTCCGTCATTTACATATTTAAATACGTTTGTTATTTTTTTAATCTCTATGTAGTTTTTTTCTACCTTCATTTGTATTTTCAATTTAATCAAAACGATTTACGTGTTAATTTTGAATATATTTGTTTATATTTTTTAAATCATTAATGGGTTTTCACTTGTATTTTATTTAAAAGCTTGTTTGGATATAATTTTATGGAGCAATAAGCAAGTAACTAAAGCTCGAAGTTTTTATTGAACTCAAAAAATGGTTTTATTGGCGTGATTAAACTCTATATGTACTTGAGGAATCGTTTTGTTTATTAATACGTTTTCTTAGTGCGATATGTTATTATTATTAATGTGGCTGTGAACAAGTAGTTTATGATTACATTTTCGCTCGTTTTGTTATTAGACCATTCGTTTGTTGTGTGTTGAACAATTTTATTGATGTTTAGCAAACTCGGTTTGAGATATTAGTTGATATCATGGTCATTCAGTTTCGTGTTGCTTCATATCATCCCATTGACCATTTTTTTGGTTCAAGTTGTATCTTGTTCTTTTATTAAAAGACATTTTTGTAAATTCATGTTTGTGTGTTAAGCTCGAACAAGTCAGTTTATTTTCTAAAAACGCTAAAAATTCTCTTGATTAGTAGTAACATATAAATTGAAATTTTTACATGTCCATATTATTTTATTCTTTACATGTCGCGATTTGTCTGAAACTACGTAATGATAAGATTATTAAAAACCGGGTCGGGTTCTGACAGAAACAACACTTCGGGTCTGCCCCGGGTTGGGGTCCGGTCCGGTCCGTTTGCCATCCATGGTACATTAGACCTATGATCTTTCAACTTACTAAACTCCTAGAAAATATCAAAATAGAACCAATTATATTGTATTTCAGTAAAATGACTCATGTATGAGTTCATCCCCTCTATAAATTCTTAGATTCTTGAAGAATGGACTTTAACACTTCCAAATGCATTTAATTTCAGCAATTATGCATTACTCTCTTGATAACCTAAGTCCCTTGAAGTCTTAACCTTAATGATCACAAAATTAACTTGCTTAGAAGCGTATTTAATTACTCCAATCTGATTAACAAAGTCTTTGACATTAATTGAGCTCATATTCAGCTTCGTTTTAGGCTTCGGTTTCCCTTTAGTCTTCATATCCTTGTAATATGTCTGTATATCTTGTGTAAGTCCTTCAAATGCCACCTTAAAGTCATTAGTTCTTGTTTTGTAATTAGCGAAATAAGAACATCTGAATAACACTTCGTTAGCGCGATCAAGATCACATTACTTATTAGGCGTAAAGGTCAGCCATGACCCAAACCACATTCAAGTCTCGTAAAGGTCAGCCATGACCCAAACCACGTTCAAGTCTCGTACTAGTGTGGTTTCACACAAATTTTCACTAAGAGTTGAATACAGGGGAAATGAAGTGCGAAGCAAATTAGATTTTATTATTCAGTAATTTGCGGGTACAATCTCTCATAAAATCTCTACAAAACTAGAAAATGAAAGTTCTTTGATTATTTTCTTTGAATAATTTGTGATGGGTCGAAATGTTAAAGATTCTTTGATGAATTTTGTTGAGTTTGTTGAACTTGATTTGAATTCTTTGAATTTGATGAAGAATTTTGCAGTTTTGTTGATGACCTTGACGTTTTTCAGATTTGATGAATAATTTGATCTAGAGAAACTTGTTTTTGCCTTTGAGTAATTGTTCCTGAATATCGAGTGCCGGTTTGTTTGTAGATTTCTCGGATGGAGCTCCTAATATTTAGAGAGATGTATGGTGTTGTGTTTGATTTTAGAATGTGTGTTTCTGATGTGAGGGAGAGCTGCCTATATATAGGCTCAGCTGAGTAACTCAGCATTAAGTCACACTTACTACTGTTAGTTTTCGAATTTCGCAACTGCAGTATTAACTCTGCAATAATCCTCATTTATTGCATCAGTTACAACTTCCTGTAAACTTTCAGGACCACTCATCTTATTTATACAAAACTCCTTTTTCAATCTGGGACTGGACCCAAGACCCAAGACCCAAGGCCCAAGACATTCCCCAAATCCCAAGGCCCGCACCCGCACCCGCCTTCCGTGACCCGAGGCCCGAGACCCGAGCGAGCGTGCGCGTGTGTGGTAGACACTTAATACACACATGTGTATGTGGACACACAACTTAATATCCACATGGGATAGCTTTGTATATATATTGTAAAAATGACTCTTCATTTTCCAATGTGGGACAATTCCCAATGAGTTATCCTCATTAAACCCATTTTCCAGCATTAAGAGATTTCCTCTTTCTCAACCACAATATTTGACGCCAATTTTCATTCACTCCCATTCTCCGAATAGGTCATGCGACATACCGTTACGAACCTTGTCGTACGATTTACTCAATCGTCTTGAGTATGGTGTCAGAAGACGACGGCTGTCGCTTGGAATCTTGAGTCAAAGATGGTCATGTGACCATTCGGAAAAAACCATGTTTAACATGGTTTTTCCAACAATCCCCCACATGAATGCAATTGGCTTAAAAGCCCATGTCCTAAAATGCAAACAAGAGAATCGCAAGAGTTCACTGCCTAAGGTCAGGTAGCGCGTGCCTTGAACCTGCCGTAGCGGAGTACCATCCAGAATTCTGCTATTAGGTAGCTGTAAAGTCTTGAACCATTAAGCTTTGCGTATCCCAGAATGACATCCGCACAGTGCCCTTTCTACCCACGTACTAAGCCCTTTAGTTGTTGTCCATATTTGGCATGGACTGCCTTGGCACGTTCAACTGAGTGCTTTAGTGATTTAGCACATGCTCATCACATGGTACCGGCCTTACACACTCGTTATAGGTGGTTCCAAGTAGAAGGTGTCGTGACTCACCTTACTCGACCTTCGAGATACTTGGATCATTAAGAGCCCCATGCTCACCCTTACTATGGTACAGGTCTATCACTCTGTCATCGCGAAAATGGGCTGGGAACTACAGGTTCCTGAGTGCTTTGTTCGGCTGTCCCCATAGTTCAATTTCCCATTGAACCCAGCAGGTAAATCCCATCTGGGTTGGGTTGCCTATGGGGAGGCTACCAATTTAATAGGCTTCAATCCCATTCCGTTCGATGACGCTTCGACTGTCTCTTGAGTCAAGCCCTTTGAAAATGGATCCGCAATGTTATCTTTTAATCTCACAAAATCTAAGGATACAACACCGTTAGCTAACAATTTTCTTACGGATTTATGTCTCCGACGTATATATCGAGACTTTCCATTATACATATGGTCCTGATCCCGCGCAATAACTGATTGACTATCGCAATGCATACTTATCACGGGAACAGGTTTTGGCCACATTGGAATCACTTCCACATTTGGCCACATTGCATACTACCTCTTCAGTCGCCATGTCCAAGGTTATGAATTCTGATTCCATAGTTGACCTTGCGATGCAAATTTGTTTGGAGGATCTCCAAGACACGGCAGCACCTCCCATTACAAACACATATCCATTCGTGGATCTTGTGGTGTTGGAGTCTGATATCCAGTTGGCATCTGAATACCCTTCCAGTACCACTGGATATCTGGTATAGTGCAGCTCCTAATCGGCTGTATATCTCATATATCTGAGAAGCTTTATGATGGCCTTCCAGTGCTATTCATTTGGATTACTAGTATAGCTTCTCAATCTACTTACTGAGTTAACTATATCAGGTCTAGTACAGTTCATCACAAACATGAGACTGTCTATGATCCTAGAGAATTCCAATTGTCTCACACTTTTGCCGATTCTTTTTCATGCTATAGTTGAACTCAATTGGAGTTCTGGACATTGCCTTACTACCACTATCAAATTTGTCAAGTGTTTGTCTAACATAATGACCTTGCGACAGGGAATACTCCTCTGACGTCTTGGTGATTTTCATACCAAGTATAATGTCAGCTATACCCAGGTCTTTCATATCAAAATGATGTGACAATATTTTCTTAGTGGAGTTGATTTTACTTCCTATTATAATCATGTCGTCCACATAAAGGCAGACTACTATACAGTCATTTTCACTTCCTTTCATGTAAACACATTTGTCACACTTATTTATGCGAAAGCCATTTGATAGCATGATTCTATCAAATATCTCGTGCCATTGTTTGGGTGCTTGTTTAAGTCCATACAGAAACTTTACAAGTTTGCACACCATGTGCTCTTTCCCTGGAACCACAAACCCTTCAGGTTGTTCCATATAAATTTCCTCTTCCAATTCTCCATTTAGAAAAGCCGTCTTTACATCCATATGATGTATTTCCAGATCAAACAATGCCGCGAGAGCAATGACGATCCGAATCGATGTTTTCCTGAAAACAGGAGCGTATGTGTCGAAATAATCGACACCTTCAGTTTGCCTGAAGCCTTTGACTACAAGTCTTGCCTTGTACTTCTCGATCGTGCCATACAGAAACTTTACAAGTTTGCACACCATGTGCTCTTTCCCTGGAACCACAAACCCTTCAGGTTGTTCCATATAATTTTCCTCTTCCAATTCTCCATTTAGAAAAGCCGTCTTTACATCCATATGATGTATTTCCAGATCAAACAATGCCGCGAGAGCAATGACGATCCGAATCGATGTTTTCCTGAAGACAGGAGCGTATGTGTCGAAATAATCGACACCTTCAGTTTGCCTGAAGCCTTTGACTACAAGTCTTGCCTTGTACTTCTCGATCGTGCCATCAACCTTTAACTTCCTCTTGAAGATCCACTTGTGACCTAGGGGCTTGCATCCTTGCGAAAGATCCACTAGTTTCCAAGTGTGGTTTTGCATAATCGATTCAATCTCATTATAGATTGTTTCTTCCCAATATTAGGAATCCGGTGTTGACATAGCATGTTGATATGTCACCGGTTCACCTTCTATCATGAAGGTTACGAAATCAGGCCCATAGGAAGTTTCCTTCCTTGCTTTTTTTCTGCGCCGATGCTCTTCTTCTTCTTCTTTCTCCGACGGTTCACTTGCCCCCACATTTCCATCACTGTTCAACTCTTGAGTCTGTACAGGTGTTGGCATTCCGCGGGGAAAGATATCCTCAAAAAAAGAAGCCTCTCGGCTTTCAATTATCGTATCTACGTGCACATCGAGGTTTTCCGACTTGTGTACGAGAAACCGATACGCACTGCTATTTTGTGCATATCCGATGAACACACAGTCCACCATTTTCGGACCAATTCTCATCCTCTTAGGAGCGGAGATTAGGACCTTAGCGAGACATCCCCAAACCCGCAGGTTCTTATAGCTAGGTTGATGACTTTTCCATAATTCGTACGGTGGTTTGTCGCTTCTTATGTGGTAACTTGTTTAAAACATAATTAGCAGAAAGTAACACTTCCCCACATGTTCTGAGGTAACCCAGAACTTATTAACATCGCATTCATCATTTCCTTTATCGTTCTATTTTTACGCTCCGCAACTCCATTTTGCTCCGGCGAGTATGGAGCTGTGGTTTGATGAATGATGCCACTCTCAGCACATATTTGTGCGAACGGCGCCTCATATTCACCGTCTCTATCTCTCCTCAATATTTTAATCTTTTTATTGAGTTGATTCTTTACTTTAGTTTTATAAATAGTGAACATATCTACTGCATCGTTTTTATTTTTCATTAAGTAAACGTAACAGTATCTAGTACAATCATCTGTAAAAGTTACGAATTATCTTTTACCTCTTGTTTGAATAAATTTCAAATCACACACATCTGTGTGAATCAAACCAAGAGGTTCACTATCTCGTTCAACATGTTGAAACGATGATTTGGTTAACTATGCTTCTACACATATTTCACATTTATGTTGTTTATTAAAGACAAAGTTTGGTATTAGTTGTAGTGGTATTAATTTCCTCATAGAATTAAAATTCACATGTCCTAATCTACCATGCCACAAATGAAATAACTCAAAAATATAAGCCGAATCTGAAATATTATTATTGGCCAACTTGGCAACAGTCATTACATTACTGCTACTGGCCTCAGCTTTAGCACCTTTATTAGCGAACCCAGCTTTAGGAGCTGGAGTTCCTACATTCAACTTAAACATGTCGTTGATCATATAGCCACGACCTTCATAAATACCATTTTTGGTGATTACAACTTTATCAGATTAAAAAACTAATTTAAAACATTTCTTCACCATCACCGAACCTGAAACCAGATTCTTGCGAATATCTGGTACATGGAGCACCCCCAGTCAACGTCAGCTCTTTCCCTGAGTTCAGGTTCATCACACTGTCCTCTTTCCTTCCACCTTGAAAGTAGCAGAATTGCCCATGAAACAAGTCTCACCATCTACCGCCTCGTATGTCTTGAACATCCACTTGTTGGAGCAGCTGTGGCTCGTGGCGCCGGTATCTAGCCACCATTCCTTGGGGTTGTTTCCCACAAGGTTCGACTCGAAGACCACCGCAAAGAAATGCATGTCATCCTCTACTCCCTCAGCCACATTGGCCTGAGCTGGAGCTCTCAGCTTCCCCTTGCCTTAAAGTTCTTTGGTGGGGGTTTGGGTTTAACAGTGTGTTTTGTCATAACAGACCGCGGCACGATGACCGGTCCTGTTACACACAAAGCAGGTTCCCGTAAATTTCTTTGCAGCAACAGCACCGCCTGCGTTGTCAGGGCATTTCCGCTTGACACGCGTAGCCTCAATCACATGGGTATTTGCCACCAAGCTACTAGCAATACCACCTTTCTTTCCAGAACGACGGTTGCTCTGCTCGATATTCAACCTCTCTATGAGCCCCTCCAGACTCATTGCCTTCCGCTTGTGCTTCAGGTAGTTCTGAAACTCCTTCCATGACGGTGGCAGCTTCTCAATCATGAGAGCCGCCTGGAAGGGTTCATTGATAACTAGCCCTTCAGCATCAAGCCGATGGTATATGAGCTAAAGCTCATCAACCTGCTCAATGACACTCCTATTATCAATCATCATGTACTCGTGAAAGTCCGTGACGACAAATTTATTTACGCCAGCGTTATTCACCTTGTTCTTCTTTTTGAGAATCTCCCAAAGCTCCTTTGCAGTTGCTTTGGGCTCAAAGACACTGAATAGTGTGTCATCTAGATCACACATGATATAGTTCCGGCATAGGTAGTCGGCATGTCTCCATGCCTCAACCGCCGAGAACGACTGCTCGTCCAGATCGTACTCGCTTAGGACGGTAGCAGTCTCCTTAAGAAAACGGTTCAAGTTCAGGGTTGTTAAATAAAACAATATCTTTTTCTATCAACGTTTGAAGTTGTCACCCCTAAAATTTTCCGGCTTCTCCAAATGAGAGGTCGGCAAAACATGCATAGCCGAACGTATCGATGCCTTGCCTCTGGCCGTAGCCATAGCCTTGGCCGCAGCCGCAGCTTTAGCCGTAGCATCAGCTTGGGCCGCAACCGACGTAGCATGCGCCTGAGCGTCCGCCCCCACATTTGCATCGCCCGTGGTGTTATGGACATTTCCACCAACCACTACATCATGCGAACTCTCCGAAAGGACAATCAGAGACATTTTCGTTCGTCATCTTTCGATTTCTGAAAAGACAACCAAAAGAATATCAGATACGTGTATATGAATATTCTTGAATAAAACACCAAGTATAGAAAACTTGGGTTTCCGTAAAAGAATTTGATACAAAAATTATTCAAGCTAATAGCAAACTGGTTGGTATTTTCTCGAGAACGGTATAAATACCAAAACAGAATAAAACAATTCTAGTAATTTTTCTTTGCTACAAAATATTCTAAAAATAGAATTGTAGCGGAAGAATCACTATTTCTTTTAATTTAAAAATTAAAAAGTAAAACAGTACACAAACCAAAATAAAAACATCGGTTAAGATTGTTGGTTTTTGTGTACGAAAAAGCAATAATTAAAAGTGCACGTACTGAAAAGAAATAAACAATTTTATTTCTATAATGGAATATGACTCTATTATAAAATTCCGACACTTGCAAAATGTAAATGCAATTAAATAAAATTCCAGACATAATAATATAAGTTATTAAACTGTTGGACTGGTTTGTAATTAAACGAAACTGTCAGACAGAATAGTATAAAACTAAACTGTTAGACTGTTTGTTAATTAAAAGAAACTGTCAGACAGAATAGTATAATTAATAAACTGTTCGACTGTTTCTGTAAATAAAAGAAACTACATAACTAAAAAGTAAATTACATAACAGAATAGAAATTACAGAATTGAAAAGTACTGGAATGTAATTACAGAAAGAAAAGGTACTGGAATGAAAAATACATAAATGAAATTAGTGAAAAGAAAAATACAGGAAAAAGAAAAAACGAGGCTACTGTTTAACATTATGCCTTTAACCGATATTCGTCTGACCACTTTTAAGGTTTCTGGTCGTGATGGCGCTTCGATCCCAATGTACAATGTCTCGGATGACTCGTCGAAAACTGACGACGAGTTAAGCTCGAGCTGTTGGTGGGTGGCTCTCTCTGACTAAAAGGTAATGTTGTTTGTCGACCCGACGCCCGACCGAGCACGCGCGTGTAGTACACACTTAATACACACGTGTATCTGGACACAACTTAATATCCACATGGGATAGTTTTGTATATATATTATAAAAATAACTCTTCATTTTTCAATGTGGGACAATTCCCAATGAGTTATCCTCATTAAACTCAGTTTCCAGCATTAAGAGATTTTCTCTATCTCAACCACAATCTTTGACGCCAATTTCCATTCACTCCCATTCTCCGAATAGATCATGCGACATACTGTTACGAACCTTGTCATACCATATACTCAATCGTCTTGAGTATTGTGTCAAAAGACAACGGCTGTCGCTTGAAATATTGACTCAAAGATGGTCCTGTGACCATTCGGAAAAAACCATGTTTAACATGGTTTTTCCAACATCCGACTCCATCACTCACCATTCTTCAGATCAACCTTTCCCTCAAGGTTGAACTGCAAAAACAAGTCGTCTACGGCTATGCTTGTCCCAAACAAGCATATTGTATAGATGTTTTCTTCTTCAACAATAGTCTCGTCATAATTGTCGAATATTAAACGCTTTGCTAAATGAGTTTACTGTCTTCCTTGGTCTGGAGGTAGGCGAAGCACATTACTCCAACTCACTTGGTTAAGTCTTTCACGATCGGGTGGAAGACCAATCAATCTCCTCCAACTCATGAAGGCTTAGTTTCGTCGCATTTTAGGCACTCGTTCAAAACATTTAGTATTTCTGAAGCATGTTTTACTGTATCTAATTTTACAATTGGTCAGTTACTTAATGGATATAGCTCTTTTTGAGCAAGAAAGTTTGTCAAAGGCTTGTGATGATTTATATTTAAAGCTGGTGGTTTTCACTAACTAGCTAATTTCAGTTATTCAGGAATAATTATTAAGATTGAATGTGTTGGTGAGATGATGCCTGTTTTCAGTTGCTGATGGAAGCTCAACTAGTGAGAAATATATGAAGAAATGGTGATCAGGAATTTGAAGTACCATAGCTCAGTTTCTTAGAGAGATCTTGGTCTCAATTTTTGCTTAACAAAACTTATGAATTAGCGACGATCTTTTTAGAAACAATCAAATTTTGTCTCTAAATGGTAACTTTTAGGAACAAAATTAATCTTTTAGTCACAAAAATAATTTTTTGTTCTCAAATCTAACTTTTAGCCACATAATTTGTAAAAAAAAATTATCTCCAAAGACAATCTCATACGAACATAATGAGACATTTTAATTTCGTCTCAAAAAGTATTTGGAGACAAACACTGTTGTTAAACTGTTTCTAAATTTAGCGACACTCATTTTACCATCAGTTTAGCAGCAGACGCTCTGATTGTAAACTGACATTTTTTTATAGTGATTTAAGTCGTCGTTTTTTAATATAAGTATTGCTTCAGGTACAAAAGAGTCATCTTCCTGACATAACCAGAGGGCTGGCAAGGAGGTAATTGCACGCTTGCCCATTGGTTGAACCCAAGGAAGGTGAATGGCCTCTATTACGAGGAAAAATTAGCCATAGCAAATATACAAGGATCATGCAGTTAATTAATAATTTTCCATAGTGAAAATTTAGTTGTGATCTTGAACATAAGGTCGATCATAAGACCTTATTTGTGCACCTCAAGAATAAGGACCAGGCATATAGTTATTAAGTGAAGTGCTCTTTGAAAACTGTGATAAATGGTCTTATTGAGGACGACGATATCCTTCTATAATTTACCAACGCTGCTTGAGCTATGTTTGCTACCATAAGTCAATATAATATTGCAATAAAAAAAATCTTGGGAAGCGAACCAAGCACAAAGAATGAGAGAAGCACAGGCCGATTTACCCAATGCCTGTAGTTTTATAGTAAAGGGGGTGATGTAAGGCATCTTATCCCTCTAGGGTTTCAGTCTTTGAGTTATACACTTTCCTGCTGTCCCGCAGAAAATTTTGTAGTTAATGAACCTGTTTGAATTGTTTCTAGTTTCTCTCGTAAGCAATAGAAATAGTCTTCCTTGTATTGAACAAATCGGATATATCACTGTAATCTGCCTATAATGTTTGTATGAATTCGTCCTAGTTGTTGTACTTGTTCAAATTACTTCCTCTCTTTTATTCTCTTTATCGATATTTATTATCCATTTGATCTTCTCAGGAAAATATGCCTCGCCAGGATGTTTTGCCTGCCATTCCGCATCCGAGAAAGTACCTACCGAATACCGATGATCCTATGGTCTCTCTTGTGAGAAAGTGATGGTTGGTGCACGAGATCTAGTCAAAAATACCCATTTCAATGCTCACATTTTAAATCATCTGAGCCAAGTAGAAAACAAGCTCAAGGCAAAAGGTGCTCGTTGTCGTTAAGTGTAAGGGCAGGGCTATGAATGTCATTTGCCACTTTGAAACACCAAATAAACAAACTTTCAAGGCAGAGTGCATGCCGAGTGGCCGGTATGACAAACTTCAAGGCCCCATACCTGATCAGGCTGATGCCTTGCTCAAATTCTAACCCGCCAGGTTGGCTCACAGGAAAGCTAACATGGAGTATGCCCGCCTTATAAAATCTCAGGCTCCCTTTAACGATCGTGTCAGGAAAGATGCCGCTTTTGTGGTTTCCACCGCTAAAAGGGACTTTTATGCTGTGAACACATGTGCTTTCAATTCAAATCCATGATTCTATCTGGTGAAAATTCAGAATCTGATGATGAGTATATCCTGATCAAACATGATTTCTTATTTCCATGCAACAGATTTAAATTGAGAAAAATGACTAAGGAATATTGGGCAGATATGTTCGTTAGATATGCTCTTTTTGCGTTAAAAAAAGGACGTATATAATTTCACAAATTATAAAGCCAGAAAACGAAAGTAGTTGTATAGACCATATGTGTTCATACAAAATGTCCCATTATGTTGTCCATAGTTGAAGTGATATGTACGTCCCTTTAAATAAATTTGATCTAGCTAGTGGTGGTTTTAATTGAAAAGGTTGCGCGTTACGAAGCCGTAACAATTGGTTATACCGTCAGTCAATCAGAAAAACCGCCGTACAGATTTCTACCACTCTCTAGACATCTTTTATATGTAAATATGTATACTTGAAATATTGTTGGAAGTGTAATGTAAACTTTTTTTAGGATAATTTTAGAAAATTGGATTTTGTTCAACATATTTTTTTATTTTATTTTTTTGGTGAAAATTACCCAACTTTTATTGATCTCACAATAAGTTCAATGAATGGCGCCATGCCCCGCAATTCCGGTCAAAGTCCGATAAAGGAACTCAGAATACACAACTAATAAATATGCAATGTAAATTTTTTATTTTATATGTAAATATGTATTGCTTGAAATATTGTTGAAGTGTAATGTAAATATTTTTTAGGATAATTTTAGAAAACTGGATTTTGTTCAACATATTTTTTTATTTTTTATTTTTGGTGAAAATTGCCCAACTTTTATTAATCTCAGAATAAGTTCAGTGAATGGGCCATGCCCCACAATTCCGGTCAAAGTCCGATAAAGGAACTCAGAATGCACAGCTAATAATCAAATGAAATGCTTTAGGCCCTGTACCAAATTTATCCTAAATGAATGGTTTTCGGACTATAATAGGATAACAAAGAAAGACCAAATGCGCCTATTAATTAACATTTTCATTTTCTTCTTATCACCCATAAGCTTATATCTCCTCTATAACACCGTATCAAAATAGAGCATTAACAACTACCAAAAACTCATTTCTTATAACCATTAAATAGCCAAAAGACAGACATAAAACCCCCTAAAAATAGGTAGTACGTACAAACCAAAACCATAAAGGTTCTAAAAAGTCAGCTAATAATACAATATAATTGAGTTAAACACCATAGAACATCTAGGCAAAGGCCAAAGTTAGGGATATTGCCATCATCATTCCATAGTGGATTTTCATGTTCACAACATTGTAAAGAAAGGGATTTTGTTCAACATAATAAAGAAACAGCTAGCTTACGCTCGATTCCAGCGCAGGTTCATCTGAATCCACTACCTTAGGCATTGGCTTATGTATGTTTTTTTAAATAACGGATCATTATTATTAGCAGGGGAAGCTAAGTGCAGATTATCGAGGGTCACGGAACCTCTCATAACTCCAAAATTTATGACTTCTTAGAATTTTTATCATGTATTTTTACTAAAATTTATTAAAAATACTATTTTGACGTCATGCATAATTTATAATTTCAATTAGAATTAATTTTATATAATTTTATCAATTTCATTTAAAGTTTTTGGCTCCGCCCCTATTATTAGGCGGGCTTTATAAGTTGACCGTCCACCAATAAAAAATAGTCACGTACCATGCATTATTGGTCTATCGACTAAGACATGCAGTATGCTACTAGTATATATAATTAAGTAGTAGTAGACCTTTACTTTTAGGAGACTATAATTTTGCATGGTATGGCATGATGAACTATGCGACAAATTTAAGTGAGTCAATTCTCCTTTTGCAATAGTGCAAGATTCCAAATTTCATGTGATTCCAATTTAACTAGCCGTATATAATGTCTCTCCATGATATATGATATATCCATTTTCAAATGCTACTTGTTAATGTAGTGGGCAAAAAAATGCCTCTACTCCGCACATATTGATAGTATTGGGAATATTCTTTAATCAAACCATCACAAATTCACATGTAAATGTGTGAGAATGTCTAGGTGATACGAAATAATAGAATTTCAATGTATATTGGGTGGAGTTCAAAAGCCCATTTTTCCCCACAATTTAGTTCTTAACCCGATCATATCAAACTTTTTGTTTCCACGGTACACAGAAAAAACTGCTCTAACATTAAATGACACAAGTTACTTTTCAATAAGATTTAAAAGAACCTAATTACTAAGATAGAATTAGAAATAATTAAAGGATATAATAGAGAATTTAGGAGAGACACAATAGAAAAGAGGGAGAGAGGCTAGTGAGTTCATTTTTAGGGTAGAGAAATTAAAGTATATTGTATACGGTAAAAAAGGACCCTTTTAGTTTAAAACAAATCAAGAAAATAACGAAATGCAATGAAAATAATTTTCGTACTAGTAGAGTAATATAAAAGGGGTTCTCATCGTCATGCAGCATGCTAACAAAACAAAATGTGAAAAAATAAAACTTAGTCAGTAAAATGAATGGTAAGTGACTACAGTATAAACTCCATATAAGAATACTCGTCACACGAATAAACTCACTATAAAAATAAAAATTCATGATCCCGACTTGACACCAGTTATAAATAGGAATAAACTCCACATTATAATAAGTCATATTTTTTTCGGGTCCCGCCTTAATAAAAATTCCTCCATATAGTAATAAATGACATTATATTGAAATATATATATCGTTACATTAATTTTAACATTTTGCAAAATATTTATCTATTGTTGTTTGCGACATTGAATTGATTTTGTTGCTAGTTACTACACCATTCAAATTTCGCGTACGTAATAACTCATCCGCATGAACTCCTTCTTGTTGAAACCAAAATATTTCTAACTTGTCAAGCATGCTTAAAGCTTTTTGACACGAAAATTTTGGTATTTCTATACTATCATCCTCCGAATTATCTCCCTCCGCTTCTTGCCTAATTGTTGTAATGATTTCTGTTGAACTTAGAGTTCAATAATGATTTTGATTATAACTTTGATTATGCGTTTAATGATTTTACGATTTTGATGATATAATGCTTGTCTTTTCCAAAAAGAGAATTTGTAAATTTCAGAACACCAAAAAGATAGAGCACAGAAAAACGAAGCCACAGGTTCAAGCAGAACCAGAATCGGAGCTATAACGAAGGAGTTACGGGCTTTTGAAGATTAACGAGAAAACAGAGAAAACTGAAGAACGACTGATCGTCTGTACAAAAACGACCGATCGTTTTTGTACCAATTTCTTCCAGAGAGTTCACAAGAAAAACGACCGATCGTTTTCAGAAACGACCGATCGTTTTATGGAAAACGATCGATCGACTGTAGAGAACGACCGATCGTTTTCTGCAGTTTTCGAAAACAGCTTTTCAGCTTATTCTGGAAAGTTGCTTAAAACCTCTGAAAAATACCCTCAACCACTTCCAACGGTCATAACCCAGAAAAACAGACTTTGTGACCTTATAAACCTCCCAAATCTTTCTTCAAACACACCAATTCATTATCCTAAAATCTCTCTTAATCAAAACCCAAATTATCACCGTTTTGGTGAAAATATTCGAAAAAGAGGAAATTAAGAAAAAAGCGATTCTAGCTCGAACAACAACAAAAACTCACCAATTAGCTTATTTAGAAGCAAATAGAATAGTGAGTGTAGTTACATTTTTGTAACAAAATTGTAACGAGTATTTTATAAACTCATTTTTGTGAGCGAGTGATCGGGTAGAGGCTTTGTAAGCAAGTGAAGCTTAAAATCTCTAGCTCGTTATGATTGTAATATCCGGGAAAAGAATTTTTAGTGAAATACTCGGTAGTACCGAGGAGAGGACGTAGGCGCGTTTTGCCGAACCTCTATAAATCACGGTGTCATCTTCTTCTCTTAAACTTTTATTTTCCGCAAATATTTATTCTTGCTTGCTTGCGTTTGAATTTATTAACGTTCATTAACGCTTAAGCTTAGAATTGCGTAAGTTGGGGTGTTAGTTGCTTAGAATTTTTAATTATGCGAAAATCGCCATAAACCTTATTCACCCCCCCCCCCCCTCTAAGGTTTAGCCGCACACGGGCCAACAATTTCTTCTTCGGTTAAAGCGTGCGTGACTTGTTTTTCACTTGGATGATTAAGAAAGACATTCATATTCATTTGGTTAGTGTATTGAAGTTCTTTAAGCTGATTACTCAAATCTATAAGTATCATTTGATTCTCTTCATCCATTTCATTTGTAACTTATAATTCATGAACACCTGAATTCCGAATTTTGCAATGCTTAAAGCAATTCGTAATTTGTCTGTGGTTTCATATCCATTGACCATGTGGCAACTGCATTTACAATTCCATCAAGGATAGATATTTTTTCTGGTTCCATAACATGGTCTTCAATGATGTTTGCATCACATGGTTGAATTTTGAAAGTGCTATTTGGTGGTAAGAGTATGCCGTGTGACGAAGAGGATAAATATTCTCCTTTTTACCATGTGCCCTACAATTGTCCATAAAAAGCAAAATATTTTTGTTCAGACGACTATCAAAGCACTTTAACCATTTCAGGAAGAGTAAAGACGTCATCCACGTATTTGAATTCGCTCGATAAGTACAGTTGAGTGTAGCATGGTTGTTGAACGATGCTCTTCAAATCGATTATTTTAATGATAACAAAATTTGTAAAACATGATAAAATCTTGTTTTGTGTACTAATCATTTATCGAGTATGTCAAAGGTTCAAAAGGATAGTATATGTAATTACGAAGCCATTGGTTCAAGCGGAACCTAAATCGGAGTTGGAACGAATTAGTTACGGGGTTTCGAAGTTTGTCGAGAAAACCGAAACTTTCCCAGAACAACAAAAAACGACTGATCATATACCCTAAACGATCGATCATCACTGTGCGAAATCCTTCCAGAGAGTATACCCTAAAAACGACCGATTGCTACCCTAAAACAACCAATCGTTTTAGGCAGTATTTCTTCCAGTAAGCTCAACCTAAAAATGACCGATCGCTACCCTAAAACTACCGATCGTTTTAGGCAGAAATCCTTCCAGAGAGTACAACCTAAAAACGACCGATCGCCAGACTCAACGACCGATCGTTTCATATACAATTTCTTCCAGAGAACACAGATGAAAAACGACCGATCGTTTTACAGAAACGACCGATCGTTTCTGTAGAATTTCAAATTCCAGCTTTTAAGCTATTCCTGAAAATGGGGCGAACTGCTGCAAAAACAGCATTGAATGAACTCAACAACCAGCAACGGTCTGAAATTAAATGCTGGACCTTTTTCACTCTACAAAAATCCCCAAAACCCATTGAAGAAGATACACATCAGCATTCAACAATTTAAGCAATTACTACAAAGAAATTCTTCAAGCTTATACTACTCAATTCTCACTTGTAATCATAAATATTCTCGAGCATATTATACTTGTGATCTTATAAACATCGAGATTTTATTTGTTAGTGAGCGATCCATTCAAAATCAATCTTGTAAAAGAGTATTGTTATAAACTCATTTGTGAGCGAGTGATCGGGTAGAAGCTTTTCAAGCAAGTGTAGCTTAAAACTTCTAGGCTTTTCATTCGGGATACTCATAAAGTGAGGGGGAGTTTAATCGGGTGATTAAGCTCGTTAGGTTGTAACCTTGCAACGAGATTTTAGTGAAACACTCGGAAGTGAAACTACCGAGGAGAGGACGTAGGCGCGTTTTGCCGAACCTCTATAAATCTTGCGTTATTTATTTTCCCTCAACTTTTACTTTTCGCAAATTATTATTGCTTATATTCATTGCTTTCTTAGAGTAAATTAGCAATTATTTGTTAACGAAATTGTTTTAGTTATAAAAACCACTAATTTGTTTAGTTAATAACACATATTTAATTCCGCGAAAAACATACAAAAACCTTATTCACCCCCCCTCTAAGGTTTAGACACATACGGACCAACAATGGTTAACATTTTTAAAGCATCTAGGATTAAGAAATTTTCTGTTGAACCATGGGTTCAATAATTGATTTTGATTATACGTTTGATTATGTATTAATGATTTTACGATTTCTCTATTTCGATGATATAATTCTTTGTCTTTTCTAAAAAGAGAAAATGTATGTTTCAGGACTTCAAAATGATAAGAGTGCTCAAATACGAAGCCGAAGGTTCAAGCGGAACCAGAATCGGAGTCAAAACAAAGAAGTTACGAGCATTCGAAATTTAGCGGGGAAACCGAAAATTGACCAGTGAGGTCATGATAAAAACGACCTGTCAAAACAGACAAAACGACCGATCTTTTTTGGTCCAAAATGTTCCAGTGAGGTCGTGATAAAAACGACCGATCGAAATGCAGAAAATGACCGATCGTTTTCTGCAGAATTCGAAAATAGCTTTTTGACTTATTCTGGGAAAATCAGAAATTGCTTAAAACCAATGGTTAAAGGGATAAACCATCATGCAACGGTCATCTATGGTCCAATGGTCATTTTGCCTCTACAAAACACCCCAATCACTACCAATCAAACCATCTCAAAACAATCCTTCAACCTCTCTCTATCTAAAAACACACAAATTCTCCATTGTTGAGAAAAAGCTCGAAAAGAGGGAAATTGAAGAGAAAGCGATACAAGCTCAAACCAAGATCGAACATTATCAAATATCACAAATTAGCTTATTTAGAAGCAATCAAATTGTGAGTGTTATTTTATTTTCGATAAATTTGTAAAGAGCAATTTATAAGCTCATTTGTGAGTGAGTGTTTGGGTAGAAGCTTTTAAGCCAAAGTATTGGTTAAAAGTTCTAGGTTAAACACTTAGATACTCATAGATTGAGGGGGAGTCGTTGACTCGTAAACGTGTTCGCTTGAACTTGTATCAAGAGTAGGAACCTCGGGTAGAGGGTGAGTAAATCGATTGATTAGCTCGATAGGATTTGTAATATTGGAAAGAAGATTTTAGTGAAACACTCGGTAGCGTGAATACCGAGGAGAGGACATATGCGAGTTTGCCGAACCTCTATATATCGTGGTGTCAATTTCTTTCCCTAATCTTTACTTTACGCATTCCTTATTATTGCTTATTTTATTGCTAGCGTGTAGGATTTCTAGCATTTCATTAACTTTTGTTAAACGCTTAAGTTTAGAATTGCGATAGTTGGGTTGTTGGTTGCGCTTATTTTTAATTAGACGAAAAACGCTTAAAACCTTATTCACCCCCCCTCTAAGGTTTAGCCGCACGGGCCAACATTTTCCAATAACCCAAAGAGGAACTTTGTCAGAGCCATCGCCATTGCAACAAACAACAATCGTAATTCTCTCTTTGTTTTGTTTTCGTCCCTCCAACTGCTTCGTTGCAAGAGAATTATCGGCTTGCATTCGATAAAATAGACCAGTTTCATCCATGTTGTAGATGTCTTTCCAAGCTCATTTGTCTAATTCTTCTTTTATTGACAGCAAACTAGCTTCAATTTTCTCCATATCAACTGAATCACTCTCTCCAAAGCGTCGAAAGGAATGAATTGCATGCCTTGCTTGAACTTTTCCAACCACCTGTTTGAAAATTCAAATGAGTTAGGTTCTGGATAGAGTTGCTTTAAAAATATGCTCCCCTTTTCTTTTAGTAATTCACCACTAATATTTGCATGTTCTTGGTTGCATACAAACTACTCATAGAACACGAACTCCATTAAATGGTACGTTACTTGTTTTAAACGTTTTGCATTTGGATTCGAAATTAGTTGTTACTTGTGGTCGATTGATCGCTTGATGATCTTGGATATTGCTGATTGTGATAATGTAACCCCATGAGTATCTTCTAACCACTTGGCAAGTTCTTTTTGCGTCCAACTCGGATTTGATTCTTTCATTTTGCACAAATCGACGTGTATTTTTTCAGTGATTTGAGTTCGTTTATCAACTTTGGGTGTCATTATTGGCTTGTTTGAAAATAATAAAAAGTATCTAGTATTTATACATGTAAAGAAAACATACAAGAATGTTGATAACTTTACACCTTTTAAAATACATGTATTTGTTCTAAATTAGATACATGTATCTTGTTTATGTACATACATAAGTCTTTTGATATTTTCTATGTAAAACTCCACTTAAGAATAAACTCTCTATAATTATACTTTTAATATTTTATCAAGTGTATGACTGTAATGAGTTTCTACTGTAATTAAGTCAGGTATATCTTATGTCGTATATAATAGACCGTACAACTAATAGGGACCGTGTGAGTTGTTATTTTCCCCCTCCACAAATGATTAATCACTAATTAACTTGTACCAAATTGTCAAACTCCAAAATTGTAGAAAAATAGTCGACCAACTCCGCGTGGTTAATGACGTTTTATTCTATACTTATTAAATTTTAGGAATGACAAACCGGATATTTTGAAACAAGTGAAAGGGTAGGTTGGTCATTTGGTAACTGCAATTATTTCGGACCATAACGTGACATGTTCATTCAAATAATGTTTCAGACAGTTAATATACTCCATCACTATGCAAAAAGTAATAACCTTATTCTTTATTTTATTTTGTGTTATTTGATTATTTTTGCTTAAATATTAAATCTTACAACTTTTTCACATGTTTACGAGCTTTTATAATATATTATTATGTTAATATCATAACATTTGGACATAATATCACTTAGACGATTTTTTAAAAGATTTAATATTTATTTTACACTAATTTTTATATTTATTTCAAAATAATTTGTGTCTAGATTTTCTCATAAAAATAATTACTGGAATTTATTGATACACATCTAATAGTAATTGTAGAATATTTTCAAAGTTTTTTAAACAAATATATTTGTTTAGATAGATAAGAGAAAGATTTCAAGTTTTTTAAACAAATGTATTCGTTTAAATTTAACGAACAGTTGGAAGATAAGATAGGGTAGAACATTTAGAATCCTATAAATATCATGCTATTATGTGATATTTTATCGCTTCATCATCAACATCATCCTTATACAAACTATAGGGTTGGTGAGTGGTGAGATTGTGAGCACAGACCGCACATTAAGTGATAAAATGGCCAAAATTGCGATCGGGACGGGGAGGGAAGCCACCCAGCCGGATTGCATACAAGCTCTTGTAGTTGAGTTCATTTGCACTTTCCTCTTTGTCTTCGCCGGTGTTGGATCTGCCATGGCCACGGGTATATATATATACATCTCCATGCTAAATGTTTCCCTTCTTTTTTTCTTTTTTGGTTGTCTTGAGGATAATCAAAATGATCTCATTTTACTTTAGATGTAAACCTGTAGTATTGTAAATGTTTGGGAACATTTCGAAATTTTAAATGCTTGGAGAAAAGTATGTGATTTACTAAAACATCATTTATGTTATGCTAGACTACGTGTCTTTGGCCATATTTGTATAGTATTGCAATGTTTTGCATAGAAATCTAATAACGTTTCCGATTTTATATCAACTTTAATTATTCATGAATTATCACTCTAGCTAATTAATCTATAGGTTTATATATAATCTCTCTTACGAAAATTAGTATCAGATTCACTCCTCATTCCTCTACCGTAACTTAACACATTTTTAGTACTACTTTTTCGTATCCTGACAAACATATATAGTAACATATAGTTACAGCTTCTTCTTTTTTTCTTTTTTAACATAATAGTTCTAGCTGTTACTGTCTTTTGTTAAAAATCAAAAGATTATGTACAGACAAGATGATCAATATATTGATTTCTACACTAATTATTATTATTATTTTGAAGTTGGCATATAACGTTGAAAAACATAAATAATTTGGAGCATAAAATAAGCAAAAAAAATCCTTAAATTATATTGCGCGATAACGTGACTAGGTAAAGCCATGAAACTGTCATAATTACTAACACAGTTATATATATATATTGGACAGATAAGCTGGCTGGGGACCCATTGGTGGGGCTATTTTTTGTGGCAATGGCCCACGCCCTTGTGGTGGCCGTCATGATAGCAGCTGGCTTCCGCATCTCGGGCGGCCATCTTAACCCTGCCGTTACTCTTGGACTTTGTATTGGCGGACACATCACGGTTATTAGGTCTATACTTTATTGGATTGATCAGCTCTTGGCTTCTACAGCTGCTTGTGCTCTTCTCAAGTATCTCACCGGAGGTTTGGTGAGTGATCACAATAATTCTAGTAATATAGTACTCTACTTATTTAGATTTATTAATGGTTTGGTAGGATTACTGAAATAAATTTTACTTGAAGATACCTTAGAATTTAGAAATGTTACCCAACTTTTTTTGTAAGAAAAACTGTCTGGTTAGAACTAATTAAAGGTATGGCTTTCTTCCTTTTTATTAACAAAGTGTATCATGTAATTTCCTCACAATTTTGTTTAGAGTTACTTTTTTTGCAAATTATAAATACCCAAGAAGTATTATAATTGAAATTCGACAAAGCTGAGCCCACATTTATAAAATATGCTTACAAAAAATTCCTCGGATTTTGCATGTTGTATGCCGTATTCAGAACGGACTGAAATGGTGGTTAAAGGTTTAAATTACTACGTGATCTTGAAAAATATATTTTATGAGAGGTTTTCCTTTAAGAATAATAACTCGTCTTGTAGTCTTGGCTCATTTGTTACTATTTTTTACTGTCGAAAGAGTTAAGATTCGGCTGAAAATGAATGAGGTTCAACGCAAAGACAAACTAGCACGTCTTGGAAACTTAGAAAACTCATAGAAAAATAGGTACATATAATGAGGTATAAAGATTACAAATTCCAGCTAGGAACTGATAATTCTGTTTGCAGAAAGAAAGACAACTACTAATTAATAATTATCCAACATTGATTGATACCAAGAGATATAGTTACGGGAGAGGAGTTGCTAAAGTTTATATCGAATTTCAGCGTCTAAAGTTTTCTCGGTGGCCATTGGATTAGAATATAACGGTTGAGATGAAGATAAATATCCAAAAAATAGCCGGCTCTATTTCAGCCATAAAATTTTGATCTGACGTTAACCAAGCAAACTCCAACGTCTAAACTTTGTTTATAACTTCAGCAACTCCAAAATTATATAAATAACAAAGTTAACAATCGATACCGTGTATTATTAAGGCGTAACAAATTTAACCTAAAAGGTTTATTGCTTCATGACAATATTTAAGGAAGGGTGAGCTTTTATATTACTAGTCTTTTCAACTCAAATTAACTCAAGTGGGCTGTCAATGCTTCTATTACTTAATGTTAATATAGTACCTAATTCATAGTCAATATCCACCCATTATATTATAAGACTCTGCTTGCAATAATAGCTATCTCATCGTCCAATAATTTTAGTTCTTACATCATATACACCTGTTGCTCATTTGTCTTTATTCCATACATTTAGGTCGTACTAATGCGGAAGGAGTAGATTCTTAGCATAAATTATTGGTTCAAGAAAAGCTTAAAAAGCTATATAATACACACACAAAATGATCATTTAGATACATATGCACAACGATACAGTCTATTTTTATTCTCTGTGTTTAGTTTTGATGCTCAGATATGCTATATTGCTATGTGACAATTCTTAAACAAAAAACACCAATGGTTTTGATAATTAAATCCGAAAGTATGTCCTAAAAGTTATCTTTCCTTAAATGGAAATTATCGTATATAATGTGTGCATATGTGACTCAATCTACATTCAGACATTTAAAGATAACTGGAATTCAGAAAAATATAGTCTGTGACTCTGCGTATCAGCGTATGTATCTACATTAGGCTGCTACAACACGACCGAAATTATTTGAAGGATTTTTTTTATCGATAGATCATATTACAATAATGCTTTGCATAGGTAATTCAAGGATTTTACTCCTTCAGTTTTCTGTTTGTCGTTCTTTTCAAGTTGATGTGATAAGTTACTAACGGAGACGATCTCTTAATTATGATGCAGACAACTCCGGTACATACACTAGCCAGTGGAGTGGACTATACCCAAGGGGTGCTAATGGAAATTGTGCTCACATTCTCACTTCTCTTCACCGTTTATGCCACCATGGTGGACCCAAAGAAGGGCTGTTTTGATGGGCAAGGCCCGCTTTTGGTTGGGCTTGTGGTTGGGGCCAACATCATGGCTGGTGGAGCTTTCTCGGCCGCTTCTATGAACCCAGCCCGCTCCTTTGGGCCTGCCCTTGTGGCTGGGATATGGACCGACCACTGGGTTTACTGGGTCGGACCGCTCATAGGTGGTGGACTTGCGGGATTCGTTTACGAGAACTTTTTCATTGTTAGGTCTCATGTTGCTCTTCCAAGGGAAGAGGACACTTTCTAGGACGTTTGCTAATTTTCTCTATGTTCACGTATAAGTTGGTGCTTTTTGTATGTTAAATTTTCCTATCAATGTTCTCGTTTAATTAAAGTTATGCGTACTGCTTTCTTCTTAAATGTTTCATGATAATAAAGAAGTTGGTTCAAGTATATGTATGCCTTTCGAGATTTATAATTAAGGATGGAACTTTTTGAACCTTATACAATTATATAGAACTTGGTTAGTGAAGTTCATCGTTTTACATTTTATCGCTTTGGCAGGATATATCGATCGATAATGGCTCTAAGACCTTGTTTTGATCTGAAAATAAAGACTTAAGGGTAAACTAAACGAAAAATGACAGGTTGACTACTATCATGTCATTTAGATGCGGCTCCTCTAAAAGTCTCATTTTATCACCAATAGGTTCCTCACATGTTCCTTTATATCTCTCAATTTCTGCAGTATGATCATATGATAAAAAAATTGCTATAGTGAAACGGATGGAATTGATAGAATTGAGATTGCGGATACCGAGAGAAAGTTAATTACGTGAAAGCCGGTCAAATGTGAAAAAAACATATGTCCGAACTTTCGATTGCAGTTACGCGTTTTCGGTTGTAAAAAACATTAACGGAGTTCGACATTGTCAGGAACAATGATAAAACTCGAGACTTACAATATCATGACTCTCATATCTTACCATCTATAACTCACAACTATATATCAATCTCTAAGCATCCCGTCACGAAATACATTGTATTCAACACACGAAAAATGCTAATAGGTTTTATATATAGCCTTTACAAAAGATCATAATATATATTTTCGGGTTAATTAGTGTTTGATATCTAACCAATCAGATCTTTTTTAATTCAAAATTATAAATATATTTAATTAATTTTCTTTAAGATATATTCTTTTTTTATCTCCAAATAATCTTTTCTTCCGTGATGTTTACTTACTTGATAAGCAGTCTTCGTTTTAAATCTTCTAATTTTCAATATATTCTTTCTATCATTCAAAGATTAATTCAAATCATCTAAATTTACTCAGCACGTTTTGGGTCTTCTGGAATATATTTGACCAAATATTACAGAATCTGTCCATCATAGCCAGTTACAACTGAATGCACAACTTGAACTTAATCGTTACACAATATGTGTCTGTATATTGAGAGTTTATTATGAATATATAAAACTATATTTTCCAATATGATGACAAACAATATGTCACAAAAATCTCGGATTTATAACATAACATAATGGATATTGTACTTTTGATATGTAGGATTGAAGCATACAAGTTTAAAACGTAATTTCCAAAAATATTATCATTTTCCATAGCTAGAAATGGAATATGCTATAAGACAGAAATTTAATAATCAAAGAGAAGTTCGTAAGAAAAGATATGTCAATAAAAATAAATAAATAAAATTGATCGATTTATAATAAATGCTTGTTTTGTCAAATCAAATAGTAAACTTTAAATGTCGATCCGACAACTATCATTGTTGGGTGAACTCAAACATTACTATAGGTAAGAGAGTCCATCTCTATTTCTGTAAAAGCTACTCCAATAAACGCACCCGAGGTTAAAGTAACACGACCCAATATTATATTACTGAATATCCCCAATGGATATTATACTTGAAATACATATTGTTAATTAATATGCTATTTATGATTCAGAATATAATATATTGCCAATGTTTGGAAAATTTTCAGTAGCAACAACTCAAAGGATTGGTATGCAGTTTCAATTTTTAAATGAATTTGTATTCATCAGTCTTTTATATGTATTATAATCTATAATCCTTAGCATTAAAATATTTTGTAATGCTAAGAATGAATATCTCTTTATAAACCACATGCTCGATTATTATTTTAAACGATGTATAATTGCTCTAACACTCCCCCTCGCTCGTGGTCCGACATTTCAAGAGTCTTACGAGCGGACATATTAAATGGGTGGATGTGAGTCCAACATCGCTAGGACCGCTCTGATACCATATTAGAATCCATAATCATTACCATTAAAAAGTATCGTAATGGTAAGCATGTATATCTCTTTATAAACCACATGCTCAATTATTATCTCAGATAATGTGAGATAATTACTCTAACAATCTGAAATTTCAGTTTTATTTTTTAAGTATTTGCGATTACTCATGAAATATCGTAAATTCAATTAATATATTTAAATAAACATATTTATTATATACTTAAAAAATGAAGGGACAAATGACCAAAAATTATCACTTCACAAACTGTAATACCAAAAACCCACTTCTTAACCTATTTATTTCCAAAATCATACCTTTTGTTCATTTCCTTATTTTTGGACTTCGTACCCTCTTTTATTCGCACTTCCTACCATTTTTTTTTGTTTTCGGACTTCATACCCTATTTTTTTTTAAACTTCGTACCCTTATTTTCAACCTATTTTCAGGCTTAATACCATTTTTTTAAAACTGCATACCATTTTTTTTTCATTATTCATATTTTCTTTTTCAAACGTTTATACTTTATACCCTTCTTTCCATACTTAATACCACTTTTTTCTCAATTCACATTTTTTTTTCATACTTGATATAAGATCATAGCCATTTAATCTTATAAGTCACAAACACACTTCACCACCACTCTCACAAGTCATATATAGATTAGCAGTGGCATCGGTTCGGTATCGAACTTTTTGACTACATACCGATACCGTACCAAACTAGTTTGGTTTGAGAATTTTTATACCATTACCGAACCAAAAAGTTCGGTATACCGAACTTTCGGTATACCAAACTATTCGGTTGGTTTGGTTCGGTTCGGTTTTGTTTTTATACCAAACTTTAGAGTTTACAAGTGGTGATAGAAAAATGGTGCGTATTGGGAAAAAACGTAGTATAAGAGCATCTACAATAGTGTTGTTATCTCTATTGTTAACTAAAATAGTTAGCTAAAAATACAATTTTTTGTCTCCATTAGTTATGTTAAATCATGTGTTATCTTTATAGATGTTAAAAAAGTTGTTAAAGATAACAATGTTTTTAATGTTGTTAATTGATCATGTGGCAAAATATAATTTATTTGAACGTGAACTCTATTTCAACTATTACTATTTTAGTTCCTATTTTAGTGGGATTTACAAAATGACTAATTAATGAGATTTCAATTAATAATTAATTTTAATTAAAATTAGATAACTTTGTTAAGTTAATACACTAATGTGATGGTTAAATTTAAGTTACACATGTGTCATTTAACATGCAATTAAATGATGATGTGTCAAAGTTAATATTGTTAAAATTAACACAACTATTGTGGATGCTTTAAAATTTTAAAAGTAGTAGATTAAAAATATATATTTATTTATATTATTGTTACATTTATTGTTTGTTTGCATAAAAAAGTAAACAATACTAGACATTTCTAGTAAATATTATAAATAAAATAAAATGTTATAAGTATTCAATAGAAAAAGTAATATAAGTATATTATAACAATATTAATAATTAAGTGTATATATGTCTTTTAGTTTATTAGTCTATATACTATATTTTAATATTTCGGTTTAAATCGGTACCATACTGAACTTATTAAACGAATACCGAAACCGAACCGACCTTCAAACATCGGTTCGGTTGTACCGTACCGTAATGTCGGTATACCAAACTTTTGGTAACAACTTGATTGGTTCGGTTCAAAAAACGGTCGGTTGCAAAAAGTCCACCCATAATATAGATACAATTCTAAATATAAACGTTAAAAGTATTTAATGGGCGTTCACATATATGGGTAACATCCTGTTCAAGAAAAAACGATTGGCGTAACATCCTGTTCAAGAAAAAACGATTGGCCAAGATATTAGGATACATTTTTTTGCATGTTTTTTCCATGTTTACCTACTTGTGTTTATTATTAAAATTCTAAAAGTTGCTAGAATAAATGTAAAATAATAATTGCACAGGAAAGTACTTAATAATTTAGTAAAATATACAGTTAAATTGAAACTTACAAAAGATGAAATAACGAACAACAACCCATCGTTAGTTAGGGTCCGTTTGGTATCAGTTTTTTCAGTCAAAAAACTGCTTTCAGAAAACAGTAGGAAAAAACTTGTTTTTCAAAATATACACGAGTGTTTGGTAAAAACTTAAAAAAACTAACTTTCAACATATTGATTTTTGGCATTAGCTAATAACTTTTTGCTTTTTCAATCAAAATAACTTAATAAGATATTTTTTTGATAAATTTTCATAATATTATATTTAAACGAGCAAGTAACACGTCAAATATATGAATAAATTTTTAGTTGGGATAAGATCAATATTTATTTAAATTCTTAAAATGGTGGCGAGAAATCTATCAAAATCTCCAAAATGTGTGTCTTTTTTGCTTTTAGTTTTTTTAGTTATATTTTTTAAAATTCTAGATTTTTAAAAACTAAAAAAAAAAAGTGATAAAAAACGCATGTTGCTTTTTAAAATTAAATAGCTAAAAAAACTAATAAAAAAAAGTTGATACCTTGGACAATCTAATATATATATATATCCAGCCGAGTTAGATTTCCACTTTTGGAAAATCTATAAAATCTAGGCAAACAGAAATACAATTAAAACTGTAGGACCATTATTGCACTTTAACCCCCCAAAAAATAAGGCGATAACATTAAATACGAAACGCCGTATCTCTATCTCTCTGTATCTACCAACCGCAATATTGTATCTATCGATGTACCCATTTATTTCACACTCCGTCGCAACCCCTTCTCTCTCCTCCTTCTAATTCAGGTATACATACATATTTATTTATTTATTTATTTATATATATATATATATATATATATATATGTTTCTATTTTTTATTTTGCGTATCGATGCTTGTTTAATTTTAATTCGCTATTAAACATACGATGGGAATATAATCGGCCGTTGATATGTTTCTATTGTGTCTGATCCGATCTATGGTTTCTTATTTTTGCTGAATTAATTATGATTGATTCTTTATATATTTATATTTGTTTGTCTCGATTCTAGGGTTTTCTTTTCTAAGATGTCGGAAGGTTCAGCGCCCAAGAAATGCGGTGTCACGAAGCCGATTTCTAAGTCGGGACCCAGCGAGGCGGATTTGGTTCGTAATACGGAATTGGAGAAGGTTTAATTATTTTTTTCTCCTTTTTTATTTGTTTATTTATGCAATTTGGTTTTGTTTGGTTTTATTTGGTTCCACTATTTAGCCTAAGGTTATTTATTTGATTTTAAGTGCACTTGGTTGACTAAATTTAGAGCTGAGTTTTTTTGAGAAAAAATGATGCTTTTTTTAAGCCTGATCAGTTCATTTTGTTTATTTTTGCTGGAAGTTGTGGATTTTTGAAGTTTTTATTTTATTTTTTAAAATAGGAATTATTTAGAAAACTAGTTTTTTTAAGGTGGATGGGTTCATTATTTAAAAAGCTCAAGCTATTGCTTAAAAGATGTAAATTCAAAGGATTTATATTTAATTTGCTGGATTTTGAATTTTTTTTTTTGGGTATGTGTAAGTTTTTGGTTGATTCGGGGCTATATGAAAACGATGAAGCGGACGCAAGAAGAGAAGCGGTGCTTGAACGCATTCAAGAGGTAACATTGTTGTAGGAGTATTTTCATAGTTCAATTTAATTAAATAATTCCTCTTTAAGGATTTATGAGCCACTGTAATTATAATTCTTTCTCACATTTTAGGAAATATATGTTGCTGCACTGTTACCAAATTCTTTTACTACCCTTACATAGTATATAGTATATACATAGTTACATACCACCGTCTATGCCATCACATCCCGTAGTAACTTTCGGCATCATGCTAACCCCATTACGTTTCTTGGTCTTCTTAAGACAGAAAACAATGATACAATTTTGGTTAATGTGATCCTAAATTAGTCGCATAGCAGAGACAAACTCAGATAACGATGCTCGTAAATTTAACTGCAACAGAATACTCATATGTCCAATTCCTTTGAGTGCTGTTTATTTAAGTCAAAAGGATGGGATGGACTAATACTTCTAAGCATTGAATGAAATAAACTGACCCTTACATTTAGACACCAGGTCCTTCAGTCTCTGATTTTTTCACTCTAAAATAAGTTTGGTCAATATGAGGCTATGAGCCACTTGAAGTTAATGGGTCTACAATGACCTCTCCGAAACTACATAGGGCAAATTTTACCTAGTAAGATTGTAATTTGTTACATTTTTATGAAGAAAAATAATTTTACATCCGACATGATAGCACCAAGGATGACAGAAGCTACTTACCTGGGAAAAAAAGAATGACAGAAGCTTGAAGCCGATTTTGGTTCCGATGAGAAGTGAAAGAACTAACAGGAGGCCAATGAGTTTGTGTTTTCATGACTGTGACTTTAGATATGATTTGTACTTGCAGTGTTGCATTTTATTTTTGGAAAATATTTGCATTCCTTTTTGTTTATTCAGAATGTTGTTTTAGGACCTTTTCATTGGATTATGATCGTATAAGTAAATAGACTTAGACGCTTAGTTCATCATAAAACAAGTATTATTAATAATTAAATTAGAATAGACTTTATTTTGATTGTATGCATATTTGGGTTAGTTACTTTGACTTTAATTTGTTTTGTACTTTGCATAGCATAAACTTTAAGATATTCCCATTCTAGGGTAGTTGAATGTGTATTTAGATGGCGGACTGAATCTTGTTCTTAGTAATATTGTAGTATCTGCTTAAAAAAATTTTAAAAGTTTAACAGGCGGCAAGAGTTTGGATAAATCTATACTGTAAAATACAAGAATTGTAATCGTAGTGGAAAGCAAATATAGATTATAGAAGCCATGGTTCTGCTACTATACTAGATTGAACACCTGTCCAAATTTCCTTACTACTTAGTGTATGTGGTGATGCAAGGTACTTGGAGGTCACAATTGAGTTTCACTACTTCTATCACTTTATCTTAGTGAACTTCAAACTTAATTATCATAGATAAAAAATAAGATAACAATAGAGTTCTGTACAGTTCACTATGCATATAAATCTATCTATCTAAAAATATATGTATGCATGTAGCTTGATAAGCATAATTAATTGTTAATTCTTGTAAACTGCACGACAGTGCTATATACAACACTAATATAAAGTATAAGGTATATAGTTCTTAAAAATATTGGTCCCAGTGTTGGAGGAGCCAAAAAATCTGCTCTACATATCATGCACTGCCACGACCTCTGCTCTTATCCGTGGCATCCACTACCCTCTTAGTAAGCTTATTCTCCATCGTTGAAATTAATTCAGTTATTATAGAAGGCAAATTAAGACCCAGTCTAAAATTGTCTTAAACTTTACCCAAATGGAGAATACCTCTTCCCTTTGCGACACAAAGTTCTACTTGTATAACTCTATAGATAAACAGCCGTTGTTCAGAATGCTCTGAAAAATGGCAAAGCTATAAATATATCCCTAGTTTTAGAGCTAATAGATCACGGTTTTTCCTTTAGTGTTTGAATTAGTTGTCTCAAGTTCATATTATTAGTTGATATGGTCATTGCTCACACTTACTATCCGTATTACCCTCATGCTCTAGAGTTTTACCTCCAGTTTTGGAAATGCCTCGTCAGCGTGTCGTATCGTGTTCTTAGTTATCATTTGTTAAAAATCAACTATAGCATTCCTTAAGTCACTATCTTCTGAATTGATTTATAAAAAATTGCCATAATGACATATAGGTCCATAGTTTGCGATTGGCAAAGATCAACCATAAATCTTACAGGAAGGGTTTGTACGATGCTAACTCTGCAACTTTAAACTAGCATTAGCACGCCTCAGTGCTCAATTATACAACTCAGTTGTTTTTTAGTTTATTGGGTTTATTTTGCTTTTAAATTTGTTAATTAATAATTATTTGCGGACTTTATTACAATTTTGCTTCCTATTTAATATTTGTAGCCTGATTTTTATGTGAAATTAATTGCAGATTGTGAAATCATGGGTGAAACAATTAACTCGACAAAGAGGTTATACAGATCAAATGGTAGAAGATGCAAATGCTGTCATTTTTACCTTTGGGTCATATAGGTTGGGGGTAAGTGCAGCCCTTGCGTTAAGTGTTCGTGCATTGTGTATATCATACAAAACTAAAGCTTATTGAGGAATTTCTTTTGAACTCCTTCATTTTGTTTACCGTTTGATATAATCTGCTAAAGCTCGTAAGTAATCTTGTTCAATATTTTTAGAAAACTAATTGTTCACGGAAATTGGCAAGATACTTTTCTATCCATAGTAAATATTAGAACTTGCTATGAGCTTAAACTGTTCTTTTCGTTATCTTCCATATATAGGAGTTCATTTTGAAAGTATTTAATGGTTCAAATCCAAAGTGCAATTGTTGGTATTTGATTACATTTTTCAAGATATTATACGGAAGAGGCTTTTTGGTGTTGGGCTCCGTAGAGAAGTAAGGCTCTTTTTTCTCCTGGTTGTGTTGTTGAGATTAGTTAAAAACTGAACTGATTTTGATAAGTGGGTTCTTTGATTTATGTACAATTACGTTTTCCGACCTTCAGTTCTTTAAAAGCCAAAGTGATGTATAAACAGGCTTGAGTCATCCTGATACCAAATTTGGCATAATCTTCTATTAGAATGTTTTTTTCTTCGTTGAATAGGGGTAATCTTGAATTACTTAGGAACCTGTAATGCGATAGTTTTGTGCTAACTTTCAAATTATTACAGCCCTCTTTTACAAAAGGTATGGAGTGGGCACTTCAGTATCAGATCAACAAGAAATTTGAGATTGTTTTTTGTATTTCGTCTTTTACAGTTGTTTTTTGCCAGAGGTGGGAAGTGGGGGCGTTACTATCAGACAACACGACATTTGAGTTCGTCATATGCTTAACTTTAGTACAAAATAGTTTTAAAAAAATATTTGGAATTTTAAGATAAACTTATGTTGAGTAAATTGTTGCTACAATTTATTTTTAATAACCTTAGATGCTAAAGTGATTCCTATCATGAAGAAAAGTTTAGCAGTAAAATCATGTTGATGGTTAAGAAACATGTATGATTGTTTACCTTGTTGTTGTTTAGAACTTCCCACATTTGTAAGTTTACCAAAAGAACCACACAATACACGTATAGTTACTTTGTTAAATATACATATATTCATACACACACACACACGCGCGCGCGCACACGCCCACATGCACACACGCCCACATGCACACACACGCACACATACACACGCACGCGCACGCACACGCGCATACATACATACATACACACATATATATATACACAGAAACACAATATATAAAAGTGTGTGTGATCATATATGATTGTAACAAAAAATGTACACAGTTGAGAAGCATCATTTCAAGTTTCGGACAAGAAGTTGGTGAGGTGTTGTGGCCAGAATTCCCAACTATGGGTCTCATATTGTTAGCTGTTGTATTGTTTATAGATGGTATGACAGCTAAACCTTTTTCAATCTGACAGGTCCATGGTCCTCTCGCTGACATGGATACCTTGTGTGTTGGACCATCTTATGTAAATCGAGAGGTACTTTAAATTATGGATCAACCCTATTGTGTTTGCTAATTAAATTTCTTTAAATTCGAGGATTGACATAATATCTGTTTGCAGGAAGATTTCTTTATTATGTTGCATGATATATTGTCTGAAATGGAAGAAGTTACTGAGATTCAACCTGTTCCAGATGCTCATGTCCCAGTAATGAAGTTTAAGTTTGAAGGTATATCAATCGATCTCCTTTATGCCAGTGTCTCGCTCTTGGTTGTGCCACAAGTAAGTTTCTCTATTCTTGTCGTGTCCTTCACATTTGAATACCTCAATTAAGTCCCTGTTTGATTTAAAGGTATTTCCATGCATGCGTTGTTTTGTGTGATTTTTTCTTCAGATCTATGTACCTTGTTCGTATAAACCGTCCATTATGAAAAGTTTCTTTTTAACCTTGATCTATGTTTTTGTATTAGTAGTTAACACAATCGCTTTAGAGAACAATATATGTATGTAGTTATAAAGGGTTTACTTGTTTGAACTATGTTGGTCCCAATCAACATTAAGCATGAGACTTCATGTGTAACAGGTCCTAGCAAGCAATAAAGCATTTATGAACAAACAGGCATAAAGAAGTTGTGTACTTGTATTGCAAGTTATAGCTAAAGGAACTATCCGAACATGGGAGAACATTTGCACTTAACTGCCCATTTGCACTTCTTTGTTCTTTTGATGGACTTAGTAATTTTGTACTGATTAATATAATGATATGTTTTTACTTTGCATCGATGCTTCCATTATTTGCACCGTGCTAACATTTTAACAGGACCTGGACATTTCAGATCGCTCTGTGCTCTACAATATCGATGAACAAACAGTTCGAAGTCTTAATGGGTGCAGGGTGGCAGATCAAATTCTAAAGCTTGTTCCAAATATCGAGGTGATTATATAATCTCGTAGGTTTCTATTATCTTTCGTCTAACCTTTTTGGTTTTCATGGGTTGTTTGTTCAATTTATGTAGCATTTTCGTACTACCCTCAGATGTTTGAAATTTTGGGCAAGGAGACGAGGAGTCTATTCAAATGTGAGTTATCGACCCTTTTAACATTTTTTTATTGTAATTTCTTTTTACGTGAAAGGTCTTCATAGCATATATTTTTTCACTCTTTTTGAATAGGTTACTGGATTCCTTGGTGGTGTGAATTGGGCTCTTTTAGTTGCTAGAGTCTGTCAGCTTTATCCCAATGCCGTTTCGAGTATGTTGGTTTCACGTTTCTTCAGAGTCTACACACAATGGCGTTGGCCAAATCCGGTTATGCTCTGCTCAATAGAAGAGGACGAACTGGGCTTTCCTGTATGGGACCCTCGTAAAAATCCTCGGGACCGAACTCACCATATGCCCATTATAACCCCAGCATATCCGTCTATGAATTCTAGCTACAATGTCTCTACAAGTACTCTTCGCGTTATGATGGACCAATTCATTCATGGAAACAAACTTTGTGAGGTAAGAATATAGAGGACGCTTATTTTCTTATTTCTTTCTTTCCACGTTCTTAAGGATTTCTTTTGATTTTTCAGGAGATTGAGCTGAACAAGGCCCAGTGGGGTGCTCTTTTTGAGCCTTATTTGTTTTTCGAGGCATATAAAAATTATCTGCAGATAGACATAAACGCAGCAGATGCCGATGATCTGCTGGCGTGGAAAGGCTGGGTGGAATCTCGGCTAAGGCAACTTACTCTTAAGGTTTCATTTCTCTCTCACTTTGTCCATCACCTATGTAGAAAGTATTAAGTGAGAACTGTCACACCACATCATCATGATTCATGGATTGTGGTGGGACCTTTTATATGGCTTGTGTTACTTTGTCTCTCCATTTTTTATTTTACGTGATAATTTAAATCCTGTCTAAATTAAACGGGAAAGTCGCACCACATGACCACTATGACTTGGTGTGATGGTTTCACCTGATTATTTCTCCGTGGTTTGCTTTGTGCTTCCCTTCTGTCTTTTTCTTCTTTTGGTTTTTTGTATAGTTTCTTTTTTAGATAACCTTGAAGCTCATCTTATGTGTTTAAATTTCTTTACACTTCACAGATAGAACGTGATACATATGGCATGTTGCAGTGCCATCCTTATCCAAGCGAATATGTAGATACTTCACAGCTATGTCCACATTCCGCATTTTTTATGGGTCTTCAGAGAAAGGAGGGAGTGAAAGTTCAAGAAGGCCAGCAATTCGATATACGTGGAACTGTTGATGAATTTAAGCAAGAGATTAACATGTATATGTTTTGGAAACCGGGGATGGCAATCTACGTTTCTCACGTTCGTAGAAAGGAGATTCCTTCTTATATATTCCCAGAGGGATATAAACGTCCAAGATCATCGAGGCATTCTGACCATCATTTTGAAAGAGATGCTAAAAACTGTAGTTCTGTTGAAAGACAGCTCAAGAGAAAAATGGACCCAAATTTGGATAATGAAAAGAGAGACATGGCTTCGAAACGGGCTTCTATCAGCCCACTGAGGCATGGATCTGTTACCCCTGAAAATGTTGGTTATGGAGCAGGTGAAGATTCTCAGGCCAGCTGCTCAAGTGATAAAGAATCCGTTGTTAGATTGTTTGATCAATCTAATTCACTCAGCAGTTCAAGCACAGTAACTTCTGAGATTAGAGATAATGAAGTAATGCCTAATATGAAAGGGATTGATGGGTCAGTGAAACCATGGAAGCACTTAACCAGTGATGAAAATGACAAATTGGCGGTTGTTGAAAATCTCAGTATTCACAGCCTCAGTTGTGAGGTTAGTCTTTCTGTTTCAGGATTTTGCACCATCAGATGGTGGTTAGCACAAAAGTATCGTTCTAATGTTTTTGTACAAAATTATGTGCCTATGATGATTGTGCTTTAAATAGAAATGGTAACTCCCTTAGATTTCTAAGTATGTTTCGTTATCATTGTGTACGAAAATATGCTCATGTGGCTCTTCCCCATGCTAAATGGTCGAAGTTTTAGTGATACGAGATGGCTGGATCTTCACAGGGAACTGAAGGTGCAGCAGGTCTACACTTGCATTTGGAGGATGGATGTTTAAGTTACAACGGAATGTTTGATAAGAGCTTGGCAGGAATTTCAAAGGTTGTGCAGTTTTATCTATGTTAGCTTCTGTTGTTTCACGAACATTCATTTACAGTATAAATTTTGTTCATCGTCTTTCACCCCTTGCTTTTGGCTCCATTCTCATTCTTGCTTTATGCTAGGGTAATATAATCGGGACCAGGACGTCTTTGTACACGTTCTATTTGACATTTTTGATCAATATTACTTAATTTATCTTGAATGTTGTTGGATTGAGCGAATTAAAGCTGAAGAGGAATTGGTCAGTGGGAAATCCTTGTTAGAGAAAACTAACAAGAGATGCATAAGGAAAACCAGATAATCTTGGATTTTAAACCTGATTCTGTTTTTTTCAGATGATTCTTTTCTTCTTAGCATAAATATTTGATTTTTTATTTCTTAATCGTTTGATCCTTCTGATCTTGTGCACAGACAATCTTGGTCCCGCTACGGCATGTGGTACATCTCCAGTTGGCGCCTAAAAACCCAACACATGCTGTGTCCAAGGCTTGGATGCACATATCCTTTATTTTCTATATAGTGGTTGTTAATTTTGTTAATTGCTGGATTAACTTCTTATTTCTTTTTCATTGTAGCCTAACATTGCGCATGAAATTGGGGTGGAATCTCAGAATGGGACTGGCTCCGAATCAGTGCAAAAACCTGTGACGAGGCATGTCTTTTGGAACCTTAAATTGTCTCTTTTGATTAAACTTATGTTTACTCTGTCCTGTTTATTTTTTGCCATCTTGTCCCCTCAACAGGTTGAGTTTGGAGTCAACGGCATAGTTTCATGATCAAAATCGGCGTCTTCTAGCTGATAAGATTTTCATTTCGGCTAACAAAAGTCTAGAAATTCATTATTATTGGGTGGGGAAGGCTGTAATGTGGAGCTCAGTGGCTGGCTGTTCATTTTGTGGTTCGTGTTTTCTTCAACGGTATTTTGCTCTCCAGAATAGGAGGGAAAAGATAAATATTAGAAAACAAAGGAAAAAGATGGGGGCTGGAAAAACTGCAGTAAGGTTACACTGTATATTGGTCTTAACAAAAATTTGTGAGATTGTCATTTGATATTCTCATCTTTGTTGGTGTAGATGTCTTCTGCCATCCGTTTTATATTATGAATAGTTGTCTGAACTTGCTGGTTTTCTATGGTTAAGAGAGCTTAAAGGATATGGATATCTACTTGTCAAAAAAGAATTGGTAATGATGTTATCATGTATCTCTTCATACTTGTGACTTCTGTTATAATCTTTTTGTAGCTTGTGTTCTGGTTATTCTGCTTTACTCCTTCCCTATGTGTCTCATGTCGTGTGCCCTCGTTTTTGTGTTAGTTGTGTTTGGTGCCCGAATTGCATTGCTTCCGTTAGGTCACTTCTAGTGAAGAAAAGCATCTAACTTTTTACACTATTAAACACGGACTTGTTGGATCAGACAGTACATTGGAGATGTGTACCATTCACCAAGTGTTGGTCAAATTTCGGTTTCCAGTAAACGAGTGTATAAAAGGATGATTCTGTGTCTTGTGCGGATTATTTGTGAATTGAGGGTTTTAACTGTAGGTGATATGATTGTATTATAACTTATTTTTTGAATTCGTATGAAGTCTTGTCATGCCACTATGAGTTGTGGGTTAACCGTCGTGTACATGTTGACCTTAAGTCGTATCAAATATCATATGTGATCTTTACCCATGACCATACGGGAGGAGAAAATACTTTAATTGAAAAAATTAGATTAAATTGTGTGGCAAAAAAGTCACAACTTTCATTGATTTCTGACCCCTGCAAATCAATATATTATCTTCCACTGTAAGATGGCAGCCCTTGCGACTTCATCTCATACACTACCTCAATCAGTGTCATTCACTCATCCCTGCCATATTGGGTATGTCGTTTTGTATCGATACTTAACCCACAACGGCCACACCACCAACTTTGACCCCTTTGACCTTTTAGCTATATGAAACCAAATTACTCAAAAGTAGACTGGTATATAACTGTATACTACAAAACTAAACACACGGAATTTGTTTGATGTAAAATAATATGCAAGACTGCAAATGCTAAATCAGTAAAACAAAATATAAATCAGTAAAACTAGAAAAAAAGAAAAAAAAAGTATTCGATGAAATTAATTGTTGGACGTTACTCATTTGTGAAACCTAAGAGCCAACCGGTCGAATACTATCAAAATGAACTGATTATAGTTAGTTTGGTTATGTTTCATTTACTATTTACTAATTCGGAACAGTAACTTCACCAATTACTCATAATTGGCTCGTGTTGCATTTTCAATAAATAAACCAAACGAAACCAAATTTTGATCATCCTACAAATATAACTGCCGAGTAAGGCACGAAACGATATTAAAGGAAAATGGAAAAAGGGAGGAAAAGCAGAAAAGAAGGCGATAAAACCGCCAAAAATAGCAGATTTTTAGTTAGTCGCGCGTGTCTCTCTTTACTATAAAATCTTTTGACACAGGTCCGTTACACACACATTATAGTAATACTAGTAAAATATGCCAGTAGTATTATACTCTACTATTATATGGAGTAGTACTTAAATAAAAATCTTAGGGTTTATAAACTTGCTCACCACATCATCTCTCTCTCTCTACTTTCTGGGTGAGTCACTCTTTCTCTCTCTCTCTAATTTTTACACAATCACATTTTACTCCGATTGCTTATTTATTCCACTTTATCTACACTAATTACTTTATTTGATCCTTATTATCGTCTTTATATGCTTGATCACTAATCAACTCCGGTTTTTATAGTCATTATATAAAATGCTTATAATCGAGCTTCTAATTGTATCCATATATTAATATTAGTTTGCATGATTGATCACTGATTAACCAACCGGGTTTTTATAGTCATTAAATGTAAATGCTTATAATCAAGCTTCTAATTGTATGCTTATATTAATATTACATTATACTCTGATTGCTTCTATATTCAACTGTTTCTACACTAATTACTTAATTTAATCCTTATTATCGTCTTTATATACTTGATCACTGATTAACTCTGATTTTACTAGCCATTATATATAAAAGCTTATAAGTTATAACCGAGCTTCTAATTGTATGCTTATTTTAATATTAGTTTTTTTTTTTTATCACAATCACATTATACTCCAATTGCTTCTATTTTCCACTTTATCTACACTAATTACTTTATTTGATCCTTATTCTCGTCTTTATATGCTTGATCATCGATTAACTCGCCTTTTTTACTAGTCATTATAAAAAAAATACAATCGAGCTTCTAATGGTATGCTTATGTTAATATTAGTTTTTTTTTAACACAATCACATTATACTCCGATTGCTTGCTTATATTACTGTATCTACCCTAATTACTTAATTTGATCCTAATTATCATTTTTATATGCTTGATCATCGATTAACTCGGGTTTTTGGGTTTTTAGTAGTCATTGTTATTCCATATAAATGCTTATAATCGAGCTTTTTATTGTATGCATTTATTGATATTAGTTTTTTTTAACACAATCACATTATACTCCGATTACTTGTGTATATTACTGTATCTACACTAATTACTTAATTTGATCCTTCTTCTCGTCTTTATATGCTTGATCATTGATAAACTCGGGTTTTTATAGTCATTCTGTATAAATTCTTATAGTCGAGCTTCTAGTTGTATGCATATATTAATATTAGTTTTTTTTTAATCCATTTGGCTACATTTTACTCATTTATTTAGTTTGATTGTGTTCCGATATTGTATGCCTTGTAACGGAAATGTAAAATTTGTTTGTTTTTTAATCTGTTATGAGTTTATCCTGTTTGGCTGCAATAAAATTCCAAAACAAAGATATTTGCATTTTGATACTTTTTTTTGTCTAGGAAGCACTTTTCTGTAGTTTGAAAGGCAGTTCTGTAATTTTCGATCCATAATTTTGAATATATTATCTATTTATCGTAGTGGTAAATTACTTTATAGCATCTGTAGGCTATATTTTAGTGCGTATTTAAATGGAAGTGAATTTTATTAATAGATGCGTTATTTGGGGTGAGATTGTGTGCCATTGTGTTGCTATAGATTACCGAAATTGATTTAATTTCTATTTAATGTACATTTGCATGCAACATAGAGTTGATTCGGCATAAATCCGATGCCTAAGTTGTAAATATTGAAGCGAGTGTGTATGTTTTTATTAAATATAAATAAATAAAAACTTAGAATTTCCAATCTTGACTACTTCATCATTTCCCAAACCCCTCTCCCTCTCTCTCTCTCTCTTCTTTCTGGGTGAGTCAATGTTTCTCTCTCTCTTTTTTATTTTAACAAAATCACATTATACTCCGATTGCTTCTATATTTCACTTTATGTACACTAATTACTTTATTTGATCCTTATTGTCGTCTTTATATGCTTGATCGTTGGTTAACTCGGGGTTTTACTAGTCATCATATATAAATGTTTATAATCAAGCTTCTAATTGTATGCATATACTAATATATTAGTTTTTATTAATCCATTTGGCTGTATTTAATTATTTTGTGTAGTAGTTTGATCATGTTTATGCCGAGATTGTGTGCCTTCATATGCACTAATTACTTTATTTGATCCTTATTCTCATCTTTATATGCCTGATCATCGATTAACTCGGGTTTTTAGTAGTCATTATATATAAATGCTTATAATCGAGCTTCTAATTGTATGCATATATTAATATTAGTTTTTTTTATCCATTTGGCTGTATGTAATTATTTTGTGTAGTTTGATCATGTTTACACCGAGATTGTGTGCCTTCATATGCATTAATTACTTTATTTGATCCTTATTCTTGTCTTTATATACTTGATCATTGATTAACTTGGGTTTTTAGTAGTCTTTTCTTATAAATACTTATAAACGAGCTTCTAATTGTATGCATATATTAACATTATTTTTTTTTATTTTTTTTAAATCTATTTGTCTGTGTTTAATTCATTTTTGTAGTTTGATCCTGTTTACCCCGAGATTGTGTGACTTGTGACGGAAATTTGATTTAATTTTTGTTTTTAATCTATTATCAGTTTATCCTGTTTGGCTGCAATGAAAATCCAAAACAAAGTAATTTTGCATTTTAATACTTTTTGTTTGAGGAGCACTTTTTTGTAGTTTTAACTTTTAAGGGCAGTTCTGTAATTTTCGGTCCAATTTACGGATGCTTTACTTCTAAACGCTTGTGTGATTGTGTATTTGCAGAGTAATGTGTGTGTGAAACGATATTTGTCTTATTTTGTGGTAGTAAAATACTTTGTAGCATCTATAGGCTATATTTTAGTGCGTATGTCGGTGGTAGTGAATTTTATTAACAGATGCGTTATTTGGGGTGAGATTGTGCGCCATTGTGTTGCTATAGATACCGAAATTGATTTATTTTCTTGATTAATTTCTGTTTAATGTTTATTTGCATGCAACATAGAATTGATTCTGCATAAATTTGATACCTAAGTTGTAAAAAAGTGTTCTGTAAGTTGTAAGGAGGAGATGGTAGCACACTGGCTTAGATGATCTCAGAACAGGCTGCAAATATTAATGTAGGGTTCGCCAATACCCTTTTATCCCTAAATGTTAGGTAGTTTTTAGTCTAAGGGTTTATTACTTGTCCTGGATCTGGATTGTTTAGCTATTGTTCTGGTTTATGGTTTATTATAGGCTCATCATGTTCCTCCAATAGGGACTTTTAGTGAACGGGAGGAGTAGAAAACTAAGGATGGATCAATATACAAGCAACCTAGGAACCTAGGAATTTTTTTAGCGTCCATCAAAGTGGTCAATATTAATAAGGATCTGTTGATTGTCTTAGGTTTAGTGGTCTTTGTTGGTGTTGCATATAATTATGCTCTACATCGATGGTAATCGTATATGCAGTTTCGTGAAGTTCGATCCTGGATAGTGGTTTCGGATACCGAATTGTATATTTCTAGATGTGATCCAACTTCCAAGTGACTAAAATTTAAAACCGTTTGTGTTTTTTTTTGTTAGTGACATGAAAAAGATTTGCATTTGTTTGATCATCGACTTCTAGACATATTTATGTGTAAGATAGTGTTGATTCGCTGATTTGAAATGTGCCCATACATTAGTCTTTTGGTAGCATTCACAGTATAATCAGTATTGAGAAGGTTTATTTGTCCCTTACTTTGGGTTTGGTGGTCTCTATCATATTTCAGTTACAAATACAAAGTTTATTATGCCATGTTACATAGGTGTTAGTTTGATCCTGAATATTGCTTTCTGAAATTAGATTAAAATTTTGAATACATTAATCAAGAAAAATAGTGCCCTTACTTGTACATTGGTTTCTATACCCATGCATGATGATTGAGATTGAATCCTTCTATTGGAGATCTCTATGGAGCTTATGAATTATGTGTGCTCTAACTAATTAACCTAAAGTAGAGTAACTAGCAGTTGTTTTCTTTGAAAACTTCTGGATTCCTATTTTGTGTGTCTGTTGGGCGAAAACCAAACTCTCACACATTTCAAACTCTATTAGACAAAATTGCAGATAAAGATTTCTATTGTCTCCCCCTTGTTTTGTATCCCCTTATATATGTGCTTGGTACTTGCCTGCTTCGCTGACATTGTTGTTTCTGTGTTGCCTCTATACCAGCATTTAAATATTTTCAAGGAGTGAGAGCTTCGTTGACGTGGATACAGATGGATCAGGTTCCGGGTTCTGACATTCTTTTATTTAATATTCGGTAGTTTCATTTGTTAAGTCTTGTTTCTCATTTTAATCTTTGTAATTTTTGTAGTATGAAAAAGTTGAAAAGATTGGTGAGGGTACATATGGGGTTGTGTACAAGGCTCGTGACAAGGACACTAATGAAACTTTAGCTTTGAAGAAGATACGTCTGGAACAGGAAGATGAGGGTGTTCCAAGCACAGCAATCAGAGAAATTTCCTTACTTAAAGAAATGCAGCATCCGAATATTGTCAAGTATGTTACCATTGTACTCTATATATGACTTTATATCTAACAGTTGGTCCCTCAAATTCAATTGTTGCTCATACTGTAAAAGGAAGTTTAGTCTCAAGTGCACTGTAAAACAAATTCTAAACCCGTGTCATTGGTTGGTTGTGAGGAAAAAATATTAGAATAATTGAAGAATGAGTAGGCATAGAAGGAATCGATTGAAGAACAGATTGAGTTAATATGTCTGTGTTCTTACTTTATTGCATTTTTCTCATTTTATCGATATCTTTATGTGGAAGTATTTGATAATTTTTTGGGGCAGGTTAAAGGATGTGGTGCACAGTGAAAAGCGTCTGTATCTGGTCTTCGAGTACCTGGATCTGGACTTGAAAAAGCACATGGATTCATATCCTGAGTTTTCTAAGAATCCACATATTGTAAAAGTAAGCAGAATTTCTTGCTGTTTCGAATTAGTTGCATAATGGGGTTTAGACAAAAGGTTTCCTCTACTTGGAAGAACATATCATCATGTTTGTGCATGTGCATATGCATATATATATATATATATATATATATATATATGTAAACTTACTTTTGACATGTGTACTTGAGCGCATGTTCATGTGCCCTCAAATTTGAATTTTAGACAGGTAACACGCAGTTTCAGAAATGTATAAGGCACTTAGTCGCTTACCATAAACGACTTACTGTGGTTTTGTACCCCTTGTTTCTATTTGAAATATGTTTCTGCATTGTAAGCATATAATGCTGTTATGTATCCACATATTTCTGTGATGGAAGCTGAAATGTTTGAGGGTGAATCTGTTGTAGTAGAGGGGTTTTCAGAAAATTACTTTCCGGTTCTTAATAAAGCATATTTTATCGTTGGTACTCCAGGCACCCACTTTGTTTTTTAATTTCTCTACCCAATCTTCTCTAGTTGACGTTTTTTATTAACAGAGCAGGGATTAATAAAAAGAAAAAAACTTGACCATGAGTTTATATATGCATAGTTTCACTTACATGAGATATAATGTTTGTTGTGTAAATTTTCTTTTATTATTGAAGCACCTGCCTCTTTCAATTTGCAGAAATTCCTATACCAAATTATTTGTGGGATTGCTTTCTGTCACTCTCACAGAATTCTTCACCGAGACCTGAAACCTCAGAACCTATTGATAGACCGCCGCACAAATGCACTCAAATTAGCTGATTTTGGTTTGGCCAGAGCGTTTGGTATTCCTGTGAGGACCTTTACACATGAGGTAATTTGTTTCCGATCTCAAAGCAACTCTTAATGGTACCTTGGTGATTATATTAATTTCTCATCAGTTTCCTTTTCTAGGTGGTGACATTATGGTACAGGGCACCTGAAATACTCCTTGGTTCCCAACAATATTCTACTCCAGTGGATGTTTGGTCAGTTGGTTGTATATTTGCCGAGATGCTAAATCTGCATCCGCTGTTTCCTGGGGACTCTGAGATTGATCAACTATTCAAAATTTTCAGGTATTCGAGGATACAAATTTAAATCAAGTTTTATATCTCTGCATAAAATATGACGGCTCCAATATGACGGCTCCAATCTATATTTGTGTCCCTTAGCTCCTTATTCTGATAAATTAATCTTGCTAGAAACTTGTGTATTGTTTTAGAGCTGATGGCATTCCTGCCTCCCCTCTTGAGTTTCAATCCACTCGTATTGTTGTGTTATATTTGATCATTTTCATGAGTCTGGACTTGTCAATTGACAATGTGTTCCCAACACCATTAAATGGTTTTTATATCTATGATTTAATTGCCGAGAACTATTTTTGTTCTTTTTCCTCTTCTTTTGATGTGATTGCCCAGAATAGCAATTGTATCCTAAAAATATTACGTAATCATTGACATTTTGTACGAAAAGTTAAGTTGTAACACATGTTTAGGTAGGATGTGTATTCTGTCTATTGAAGGAGCTGCTGGTTATATTTTTGATCTATTAAGGTTATACTGCTATTGTATGATTTTCTAACAGAAATGTATTTGCCTATGAAGAGTAATGGGTACTCCAAATGAGGATATATGGCCTGGTGTGACGTCCTTACCAGATTTTAAAACTTCTTTCCCAAAGTGGGCTCCCAAGGTAATATCCTTAAGAGTGGTTTGTTATAAACCCATTTTATTTTGATACCTAATTATAAAGTTCTATTTGTTATCTACCTTTAGGACTTGGCTACTTTGGTCCCTAATCTGGATTCTGCTGGTGTTGATCTCCTTAAGGTAATAACCAATATGCAAGTACATTGTACAAATTGAAGGGCTTCGCACTACATACGCTATCTATTTCACCTCACAACTTGTTATGAAACCAAGATATTATCTCAAACTGGTTTTGACTCGGAATTGGGTAGAATTTGTATGAATTTTATTAGGTGTAGTTGTTCGACCGATTTCAAGTCCTAGTTGATAAGTGGGAGGTCAAACGTCTTAGCAGATCGGCAAAATAACCACTTGAAAAATGAAACATTGTGTCATCTGACTGTATAGTGATATTTTCTAGAATTAGTGGCCTATGTGACGTGATGATCGATAGTAATAACTACAAATTTGATGTGAGCAACGCTATGCAGTTTCATTCTAGTAAGGGATTTTTCTTTAAATCTGGAGAACATGTGTAAAGACTAGGGAGAATAAAGCGATAAGTTATATGATGGGGAGGGAAGAGTTGAAGCTATGCATAGCATACCAGCGTTATGTGATATTTTTAATAAAGAAAAGGATGTAGATTGTTCGTGAGGGTAAAAGTAATAGATGAGGCCTTTTAATGCAGTGAGGTGTTAACAGCATAGCTCCTAGTTACGCTTTTTATGTCCACCTTAAGTTTCGGAAATTGCTGAGTTCACTCTATTTGCTAATTAGTCGTGTTTTGATTTACAGAAAATGCTCTGTTTAGACCCAAGCAGGAGAATTACTGCTAAAGGTGCTCTTGGGCATGAATACTTCAAGAACTTTGTGCTTACTGCTTGATATCTTCTTCATTCCAGAAGTATATAATGGAGATTTAACAAATCTGAGCTGGGTCCTTCAATTTGTGAGAAATATGTTATCGAACTGAGTGTCTTAACAGTTTTTGGCCGAGACATTGGCAGATAGTTTTCTGTTACCGTGATTTCCACCTTTTCCATTTCTTACAGCTTGTTATGTGGCTATCTTTTGTCTAAACTCTTGATTCTTGTGATAGGTGATGGTTCAAATTCAATATGTTCTGATTGAAAATGAAATTATACCCAATTTGATCTATTTCCAACTTTTCTTCTTGTTACCTGGCAAGTTTGTCCTCTTGCGAGCTTCTTCTCCACAATTTTTGAAACTCGGTTCACAGTTATGTTATGCAACATCAAGTTGTTGAAAAATTATAAATTGTGTATTTGTAGTTCAAGCCTGTAGTTACTGCGAAACTCTTTACAGAGTCGGTAACACGTTTCACTGGAAACCTTTTTAGAAACGGAAACCATACTCTTTCCTTAGTTTGAGGGAAACAATTACAAAACTTTTCTGAAACTCGAGTGAAACGTTGAAAAGTCTTAAATAATACTTTTTAGAAGGTTTCATAATACAAAAGAGAAATTTTAGTAAAACTACTAATATTTGTAAAATGATACTTTTGTGATAACAAATATACTTTCTTTTTTGTAATCTGTAACAACACATGCTAGTCGAATTAGCTATCTGTATAATTAATCAAGTTTTAGCTAGTATAACTGCGAAAATATCAGAACTTAAATATAATTGCTCACATTCTTATTGTGGAATTGATAGATTCGGGATAGTCATGTAAACGTTTATATATATATATATATTGCACTCTATCTTCTTTTCTTAACACCGACGCCGGATCCTGGTTCCCATCAAATCTTAGCTTGTGTTTCCTGCATCGTTTACATCTTCCGTTCCTGGACTTTAACAACGTTGGTTCGAGGCATGGCCTTTTTTATTTTTATTAATGGTTCAAGGCATGGCCTATTTGAGCCTTTAATGTGAGAATAGGCATCGGAATTTTGTAAACAGTTTCCACTATTTACGTGAGCATAATATAGTTTTTGAGTTAGAAACTTACAGTCCAAAGCATGGACATCACCGTGCACCTAGTTAACTAATATTAATTCATGATAATATGCAAATCTACGGAACCAAGATTTCTTGGCCTTTCAAGTTTGGATGGAGCTAGAGGATTTTCGTCAAATTTCTGTAGGACTGTCAAAATAATTTCTGTATTAGTTAAACAGTAGAGAATGTCGCTACATGTACACGTGGACAGGCTATAAACAGTTCAGAAATTCATTTGTTTCTCCATTTTTCTGTTTTTCAACTCTCTCTATTTAAGTCGTCTTCATTTCTCGATTTTGATTGCAGAATTGATGTTTCTCAACACCAGTGATAGTCTGATAGCAGCCTTAGTAACTGCAACTATTGTATGTAATTGTTTTACTCAGCGACAAAAAAATGCAACAAATGCTCTAGTGATTATTATAGAATTTTGCTTTGGATTGTACCGTCTTGGTTACTGTAAAATCCTGCCACAACGAAGTGTTCCAACAATTTCTTAAGTGAAGCTCGGCTCATCAAAAAATGTGACATACCCATTTTGATAAAACAAATTTTCGAAACAACCAATGAGTTGATGTGGTGTTTTCTTACTAAGTCGTTCTTTAAATACTTGTAATCATCGCATTGTATGGTCTCTGCTAACCATAGTTTGCCAAGTTAGCAGATGATGGCAATCTTGTACCATGATGATAGTCCCCCTTTGATTGAACAATGCCATTTGTTTTTCAGTTATTTGAATTTAAGTTTTGTTTCCGCTCTGTGACTTCAGCATGTTGTAGCATGTCTTTAAATTTTAATTCAGAAGGTTTGGCTCTCTTTAAGTTTTAAGAGTCTTTTTTTTCAGGTTCTGATTGAGTACATGTAAAGATGACCTAAAGAATAACACAATCAATATTTCTTTATGAAATGGAAGTGAAGTTACATCAGTAAACTGGGAATAGAAACAAACATATCTATCACTTATTTAACGAACAGAGGAACTCAATCCCTAAAGTTCCTAGAGGGAAAAAACATCTTACGAAGCTACCAAAATTGAATACTTGGTTATATATAATCCGAACATGATTAGTTAAATCACTATAGGGTGTCTTAGTTTGATTTAGAGGTAGTTGCGATATATTGGAGTGTACATGCAACTCTCGGCAAATTTAACAAGATCCTTAGGGCGTGGAAGGCGAGAAGCCAAACCTGAAAATAAACAAATAGTTTTCAAATCAATAACTCACATTAAGAATCAAAGTAAGTTTTAATTGATTTCACAAATAAATAAATTTTTGGGCTAGTTGAGTCGTTTCAGGTACTAACCGAGTTCATATGACTTGGCAGCAACCTTAGCAGCAATGTGAGCTGATATCTTTCTGATATTAGTGAATGGTGGGTAAATAAGACCCTTTGCATAGTTTTCTTCACTCACTTGAGCAGCTAGAGCTTCAGCTGTTAAAGAACAGATTAATTGTTAAGAGCTTTTTATAATAAATACGTATCAAAATACTAATCTTAATACTAGTTATTCACAAATAAGTCCTGTAACCGTGCATTGTATATCAACTTACATGCTGCTAAAAGCATATCGTCGTGCACACGAATTGTACCGGACATGATCAAGCCAAGACCAAGCCCAGGGAAAATGTAAGCATTGTTCGCCTGCAGAAGAGAATAAAATGTATTAATACACTACAGCGGTGTCTTCAATTTTACGAGCGACGAGTATTTGATTTAGTTATAAGTTTGGACCTGTCCAGGGGTAAAAACTTTGCCATCCAACTCGACGGGATCAAATGGGCTACCACTGGCAAAGATCGCTTTACCCTGCAAAATTATTTTGAGTGGGAATATATAAACTTACTAGTTGGTCAACCATGGTACTCCATATTTTGTGAAGGTAATAGCTTAAATAACCTGAGATCTAGATAGGTATGAAACGAAAAGCTAACAAGGAATTTAAAATACCTGACTCCATGTGTAAGCTTCTTCAGCTGTGCACTCAGACTGAGATGTTGGGTTGGAGAGAGCCAGAATGAGAGGTTTCTGCATAAACAACATATAAAAGTGAGCCTCAACAAAAGACAGAGAGACAATGCGAGAAAAGAGAGAGACGGGTGGGAGGATGACCTCATTAAAGGATGTCATGGCCTCAACAACCTCCTTCGTGAATGTTTTGCCCACACCAGATGTTCCTATCAACACTGTTGGCTTAATAGCCTAATTTAAACCAAAAAAGAAGAAAAAATGAGCCTATAATGTTTAGAAAAAGATATAATGAACAAAGTTTGCAAAACAACTTGGCAATTTTGTGAACAATATACTTTCGTACATTAACAGCGTCTAAGAGCTCCTTGACAGGTTCATGCTCATGAGCCCATGGCTTCTTAAAGTGTTGAATGGACTCCATTCGAGAGCTAACTAACAAGCCCTGCAGAAATTGACAAAGAAAAGGCTGAGGAAATAAAAGAACTATGTTTTCTTGTCTATAAAGGATAAAAAATAGGTTTTTATTACCTTGGAGTCTACTAACCAAATCTTCTTGCGTGTTTCTTCTATCGGAATATTTGTCTGCCAACACCGTGGTTAGAAAATTAGCTGAAAATCATAGTTGAGGAAGTACAAGAAAAGACTATTAAGTTTTATATCAATATTATACCTTTTTTGATATCTCAAGAGCAATGAGCTCTGCTATACCGGTTCCAGCCTTCATTGTGCAAAGGAAGATAAGTCAACAACACAAACTACTTTACATACATATATGTACATGTAAATAAATAAATAAATAATATGATTATAAATATATATATATATACAATATATACATATATACATATATATATATGAATACATGTTCTTATATAAAAATTATATATATATATATATATACACAATATTGATTTGTATAAGATTTAAGAAGAGACTTGCCTCTCCAGCACCCAAGAACATGAAAGTGTGATCTGCCAAGCTTCCACCAAGTAACTTCAAAGAGGCAAGAAGGCCTGAGAGAACCACAGAGGCCGTCCCCTGAAACAAATAGTACTTTTGTTATATTCAATAGTTTCATCTAATTTCAACCACTAAGTTTTACAGTGAGATAAATTTTGCTCTAAATACAGGTTGTGAGTTGGTTATAAGAAAAGAGTTTTCAGGGAAAATGTTCAGAAATCTGTGTATAGAAACCGCAATAGTACAAAAAAAATGATAAAAAATGGTAAACTTATGAAAGTACCTGTATATCGTCATTAAATACAAGATGAGTAGACCGATATTTTGCCAACAGATCAAATGCATTGTGGTTTGCAAAGTCCTCAAACTGAAATATTATAGTTGAAAAATCAACAAAAGTGTAAAATGTGTAACAAATTAGTATTTGCAAAAATATAAATATGTTACTAAGCTTAAGCCTACTCTAACCTGTATCAGAACTTTTTCTCCGTAATTCTGCTTAACTGCAGTCATGAACTCTTGCAGAAGTTCAGCATATTCCTAAATATCAATGACACAACACACCTCAATGGGAGAATTCGTAAAACAATTTCCTCTACGATTTATAGTGGAAACAAATTTGGGAAGAGTAAAATAATGATTGAGAATATTGAAGAAAAGATTGAACCTCTCCAGTTGCCCTCTTTTGCCTAAGCCCAATGTAGAATTCATCGTTCAGCAGCTTCTCATTATTGGTTCCAACATCAATCGTTATAGGCAAGCACTGCACAAGACATGTTTCGAACACTTTAATTTCCATACTTCACATAGGTTAATTAACATAATGATTTTGGACTGTATTCAGAAATGTCACTAAAATGTATTTTTCGTTTGGCAAATAAGGTTCGACAATATTTATCAGCCATGTATAATGGAAGGTGAGAACTGAAAACATATAATAAATAAATAAATAAATTATAGTATAAAGCACGTACTGCTGAAGGACGGACTCCTCCAAGTGCTGTATAGAGCGACAATTTTCCAACAGGGATCCCCATGCCCTGTTATGAATAAATGATTTGTATTTAATGGATAAATGATTAATTTTAAAAATTAACGATTCCTTTTTAATAATTAAAGAGAAGATTTACCTGGCAGCCAAGATCTCCAAGCCCCAGAATTCGCTCACCATCAGTCACGACGATAACTTGAATATTCCTCTCAGGCCAGTTTTTCAATACTTCAAGAATCTTCCCCCTGTAACATTTCAACCCATATTAATTGTAACACTGTATAATAAAAAATCCCACACGTTAAGTTTGAATGTGTGTCTTTCTTCTTCTTCTTTTTTAAAAGAAATAATTTACAATTTTCATGCTTGAACAAGACAGAAAGGTCAAGGGTTTGTATGGTTGCAGTTTTGAAGCAAAAGGATTCTAGGTCCATCCAGCAAAGCCTCTTGGCTTTTTCAAGAAAAAATTCAGACAAGCTGGTCAACCAAATGCAATTAAGCATTTTGGCAAAAATAAGATAAAAATGAGGTCATATACGGCAACAAAATGAGGCCTAAATTAACTCAACAACATTTCTTATGAATAAGGCTCCTAAAAATAAAATCCTTGACCAAAGATATGGTCTTACTTGTCTCTTAAACTGATAAAAAGGCCCTGAGGACGCCTGAAAATGCTCCCATATTTTTGGCAAGCCTCGCCAACTGTTGGAGTGTACACAATTGGAAGAAGCTCTTCGACATTATCAATAAGAAGCTTATAGAAAAGCCTTTCATTTCTCTCCTGAAGATCCATCATTGCTGTATATCTATTCAACGGAACGTCGAATTTCCGCAGATTATGCATTATTTTCTTTTCCTGTTTACCAAATAGAAAAGCACATATATACAAACATGAAGCTATTAGAAAACTATGTTGTGGATGTAAGATTTTATTTTGCGAGAAACAATAACTTTATAAATTAAAATACATTCATTGTATCACTATATTGATACATATAAGCATAGAGCCATACCTCCAGAAGAAAATAATAATTTTAGTCATTTTCTTTAATTAGCATTGTAAAGATTTTCAAAGTAGCATCTGCTTTAAAAAAATATTGGAAATTCACTTTTGGTGAAACATAGAAACTTAAAAGCAAATTTGTATTTGGTTATTGGTTCCCACAACAATTCTTCTGATATTTCTTGAAACACTTTAATCCTGAGACGTACAAGTAACTGATTTAACTTTTATCTGGTTTCTAATTTAACGAACTAATTTCAAAAATTCTGGAGAAAAGGAAAGTTAACAGATCCTTTTTTCAGCCAATAATACGGTGACTTGTCATTCAGGCCTTTCATAAAAATGAACACTCTGAAATTGTGCATTTTGCTGCAACTTTTTTTCCAATTACCAACTAAAACAAACACAAGTGCACAACAAAATTATAACGCTATTCAGAAAATACGTTGTATACAGATGATTACCTGTAGCTCCTGATTGGAAATCATTGGGGGTAGAAGGCCGCGTAAGTAATGTGCATCTCTCTCTTTTTCAGTGAATGCAAGTCCTTTGTTGTGTCGTGGATCACGCAACAATGTGTACCCACTATTTTTTGTAAAAAAAGTTGATTAGTCATATAGCAGTTTTAACTTGAAAAAAAAAACATCTTTGTTTATAGTCGTATGATGATCATAAACAACAGAAATTGCAAAAACAAAGTGTACATGTTCAAAGCATATAAAAACCAATCACAACTAAAACCTTTTTTTGATGCAATTACTTTAGTGATTTGTTCCATATCACGCAAGAATTTTTAGTTTAGACAAACCAGTGTCTGATGAAAAACAGAGGAGGAGGTCCAGACCTTGATACACCATTTCGAGAAGGATATTTCGTCAGAAATTGTAATAGAAATGAACTTTCGTTCACAAAATTCACGTATGAAAGAAAACAAATTGTTTTCCATCTCATTTTGCACGAGTAATTTTATGCTCTGAAGAGTGCTCAATATTGAAATAGTATTGTCCGAAAAAAGAGATCCACAAGGTACGCATACTCTTGAAGTAGGGAAAAGAGGTTCACATCATCAATATGCTAAATTGTAGTTAGTTACATACACCGACATTATGAAGACAGACAGACAGTAAAGGCAGACTCGCAAGCCTAATAGAGCCTTTTTGTACTTTCTCATTTCGAATTCAAATAAATGTAAGAATAAAGGCCATGAGTCTTTTTTGGCTTCCTCTAATTATGTAAATAAAGACCACGAGACTATTTACCAATATTGTGTTTTTTGTAAATGATCTAAAAGATTCAAAGACTTTACGGTTTTGCCTCTTATTATACTCTGCTAGAATACGGCTACATCAGTTAAGCTCAGCATACATTGTTTTACTACTCATCCAAGAGCAAAACTCTAAATTGATACACTAACAGAGTAAGCTAAAGATAAATGGTGTTCGGGGCAACTTTGCTCGAAACATTGAGCAAGTCAAATAGGTTAAAAGTAAACAAATTTTCCATTGAGCTAAAAGAATAAAAGCCAAACCAACTACATTAAATCTTAGAGGTTTTGAAAAAGAAATGCTAACAGAATTTTGTCAAGATTCACAAATATAAATATTACAAATCATAGTCAATGAGAACAATGGAGTATTAATTTAATTATTTCACAAATAGATTTTCTAACTAAACAGATGTACATTCAATCAATATCTAATGAAGCAGTCTAATTCCGATCTGGTGAGTAAGCTCTAAAACGAGGTTGCATATTCATATATAGAAATAAAATTTAGACCAATAAAATAAAATTGGACCAGAAAATCCGTTTGGCTTATAACAAATATAAGTAGGGTCAACAATGATATCCTAAAAAACTCAAATTTATCAGTCTTATACAATCTACAAATTCGGTCCATTTTTCAAACCACATAAATTTGAGTTGAATTGTTTGTCTTTGAAATGGTTAATTTCATTGCATTTAAGAATTAAGAATATCAAGATCTGTGCACAAAAAAAATAACATTTATGGGAAATCCTCCAATAAAAATACTCCATAAAACAGTATGTTAGCGTTAAACAAGATAGATATATTGTCATCCATATTTTACCAATGTGCATAAGTATTATTTCAAGGAAAATGAAAATAAACATTATAACGGAACCAAGAACTTGAAAGGGGAGGGCTTTCTGAGGATCTTAATCAGAATGCATACTATTTTTTTTTATATTTTCATCATTTTTTATATCAAAATAAGGGGGCTGCTGCCCCGACTACACTTATTTCCTTCCCTGCATGCATCTCATAATAATAGGGGAATCGACTTAAATTTTTTACCAGATGTTGAATCAAATTTTCAAATGTAATCAGAGATGAGTATTATAATTAAAATGCAATACAAGGATCCAAACAACAACCTAGCAACAGAGACGGTCCAAGGTGTGACAAGCTGATCCTCGGTGGCACGATCCTCACCGTACACGTCCTCGACTCCTCCACCAATGCACGCTTTGTCCTCCATCTCACCGTTGATCAATGTGTTCTCCATTTCTTGCAAATTTCTCTCTATAAATATAAATATATGCTATTTATGTATGTTAGAACGAAACAAACTCAATGCACGGATAGAAAAATATGGAAACGAATGGTATTGTTGTGAGATCAAGAAAACATGAACTCAGCTTTTATAACCACGTGGAGAAGTTAGTTTATTAGAATGTCAATATTTAACTTTAAAAAGTGTACTATTCTACTATTGTTCTCTCCTTTTCCTGGTCAATAGGCCATCAATAACGACCCGCGTCATCTTGATTCCAGTGCGCATTATGTACTTATGTTAGTATTTTTTTATTTTATTTTTCTCTCTCTTTTCAAGTAAAACTCATGTAACTTCGTAGGTAATATGATTTAAACCCTGACAATCACCGTGATATACTCGGATAACAAACAATGCCTAACAACCACTTTGATCACCTATGAGAGTATTTGTTCATTAGCATATCATATCATTTATTCATGGGTATGTATATATGTGCCAAAATTTAGAATATAAAACAGGGGTGTCAAATCATCGTTTTAACAGTTTTAACGTATATGAAAATAGATGATGTCAAATCATCGGAATTATGAAAGGTGTCGTCATTCTCAATGTTCTGCACTTAACTTCCCCTTGTTTAAATTTGTAGATTATAATGAATACTTAATTAGATTGCTAGATATATGCTTGGCTATATATAAGTCATGCGCGTTTGTGATACTACAAGGGTTAAAGTATTAACTACATCGGTGGAGACATGATTAATATTTTGGAGTTCCACAAATCAAAATGTTATTTTATGGAATTGCGGGACTCATCTTTTATAATTTATTTTTTAAAATTTTCTATAGTAAAAGGTGTGAATGCAACCCTGGTCATAATAAACATCCTCCTCTGATTTCGTGTTTACACAATTTCCAATTTATACGAAAATAGTGTATATTATAATATTAATAGTAATTACTAATTATAATATATTTTAAGCTAACAACACGAAAATAGTGTATATTATAATATTAATAGTAATTACTAATTATAATATATTTTAAGCTAACAACGGGTATGCCAAATAGTAATGCATATATCGTCTTATTTATAACACTCATAATACCCCGTAATTTGTACTGTAATTAATAATGCATACAACATGACCTAATAATACTCTAATAAAAGAGGTTTTTTGCAGTTTTGTAAGTTAAAATATAGTCATTCTTTGATTTTGTAACTCAAATTACGAATTTCTATTTTCAAGTACACAAACTAAGTGTTCCCCTCTAAATTAGTACATTCCGTTGTTTTTTTATTTATGAAAAGTTGTGTTTTACCAATATACCCGTGTTCATATTCTGCAATAACATAACACATATACATACAACATACAATACATAATAACTAATAACATACCCGAAACTCATAGTGTGATTAAAAAAAGGCAAAATAAGCAAATTATTTAAAAGAGAAAAAAACTAATTTTATTCTGTTCACCAAAACTTTGTACATATATATACATACTACTAATCATTGGAGTATTGTTTCTCCTAATAAGCAGCTACGACACACGATTCACCATTACAAAAGGGAGAAACAAAAGAAATAAATTATTTAAAAAAATACTCAAATAAACTCATATTCATTTCGCACCTAATACGTAGAATTAAGTAATTAACCATAAAATTTCTTATTCATGCGCAAATCGTACTCAGATCATGATAAAAATAGGCAAAAAAGGCACCACCATTGCTGCATGTGGGCCCACAGCCAGCAGCTCCGCCTCCGTACGGAGGTTCATGTCCACCATTGCCACAACCCCACCCCCCACCGTTGTTAACCCCCATCACACGTTGACACACTTCGATCGACCAAAATAACACCACCATTGAATCCGGAGCATCCAAAAACTCAAACCCTACGAAGGAATCAAGCCAATTCCTTACTACTCCATGCGTTCCCAATTAATTGTCTACTACGAAACTACGTGTAATTTTGACCGGACAATAACTTGTATCAAAATTGTCGGAATGAAAATTTTCAAAAGTTAATTTAGTTTTGAAAATTTTCATTTCGACAATCTTTATGCATGTTATAAACCGGTCAAAATTGCACGTAATTTCATAAAGGACCGTTAATTGGAGCGGAGGGAGTAATAAAAAGCCTCAATTCCCCTTATGTTTATATATTTATAATTGTATATATATATATATGACGATGATGATGATATGCTGCATATATAAATATATCTATATGCATGTAAATACAAATTTTTTTTTTCCTTTTTCCTTAACCATTGGATCACATCCAACATTGTAGATTGAAAAAAATAGTAAAATGACCATTTTGCCCCTTAATATGGATGAAAATTGTTTGATGACATAAGTTTGTTTCGTTAATTTAGACGGAATGTACTAATTTAGGGGTAAACACTTAGTTTGGATACTTAAAAAGAGAAACTCGTAGTTCGGGTTATAAAATCATACAATGATTATAGTTTATGTTACAAAAGTGAAAAAAGGCATGATAAAAGGAGTAACTTTTACATAGACCCGCCATACCACATAACATTTCTTATGTGGTGTGGCAAACCAACCATTAGATGACATGTCGAGAAAGTGTACCAAGTGAGTTAAAATTCAAAAGTATACTAAAAAAACATAAATGATCAACTTTCCACTAACTTACGTAATTATCATCCCATATACATGATATATTTTATCAATTTAGCTTTCAAATATTAATATTAGTATAAGTAAAAAGCTACATGTTAGACATTAATTGCGACACAATATATTTTATATATTATGATATTATAAAAATAAATTGGTCTATTATTAATTGTATTACATCTTGTAACATATGATGCATTAAATATAATTTCTTTAATTAATATTATGTTTCGACAAATAAAATATATTAAAATCATCAAATTTTTTTAAAATTTTAATTAATATTCAACTTTAGGGTAGTCTCAACTTGGGTTCTGTTATATTATATTTGGGTTTTTATTGTGTTGTAATGTTCCGTAAAATCTAATATATTAAAATCATTAATTTTTTAATTAATATTTAAATTTAGGATAGTATTATAACTAGAGTTTTATAATATTATATTTGAGATTTTATTGAGATGTAAATTTAGTTTTAGTTTTCGAAATTATAACTACACAATTTTTGTTTAAGTTTTTTTTTTAATTCTTATATTTTATTTCTCACAAGTTTTCGATTACATAATAATTTTTTTCTATATGAAAATGTAAATTAAAAGAATTACAGGCTCATGATTTATCCTACAAGATAAATAAAAAAACATTATTTAGTAAAACTTAAATTATTATTATGTATTAAAAAAGAAAGTGAATCTTGATAATTTAGATCAAAGAATTTGATTGATCTACGTCTGATGAGTTTTCTTTTCCAAAAAAATAAGGAGTAAGTTTTTTCTTCAAAAATATAGGGAGGAGAGAGAAGTAGTGGGAATATGAGATGGATGATTTTAATACCATATTTCAATCGTATTCTGTTGATATATATAAATAACATATGCATACATGTGATTGGTTTGTCATACCACATAAGAAATCCTATGTGGTAGACCGAGTCTATCTAAAAGTTATTTTGATAAAAGTAAATGTTTGAATGATAACTTTCACTAACGGGTTTTGAATCTTTTGATTGATCATGAATTATTATTTTTTGTGTGGGTGAAGTTTTTATCAATCATCACTACTGCACCTGAAGAAATTAAAACACTTTTTACTGGGCCCGTGCGAACAATCGAACGGAAAAAAAAAATCGAAAACGACCGAAATCGAAAAACCGAAAATTTTTTGGGTCCGTTTCGGTTTTCAATAAGACCGAACCGAAAAAGACCGAAAAAACCCTGAAAATACCGAAAAATAAAAAATAAAAGCGAAAAAACCGAAACCGGACCGAACCGAACCGAACCCGACCCTACTTTTTACTATATTTAACGGAAAATAGTAAATTCCGCGTTTTTTTTTTTAAAGAAACAGACGCCAAAATGGAAGTCCAAAGTTTCTCATAAATCATAATGAATGCCACCTACTATAATAAAGATGGTCCGGTCCACAAGCCCCTTCTAGAGTGTTTTTTTGACAAATAAAATCCAGGCATATTTTATGATGTTTGAATGTTTTATTTGTTACTCCACTATATATTTCAAAAAAAAAAACTATATATTAGTCCGACTTTTGAGATTTTTTTTCAAATAAGTCAAACACCCAATCTTATGTTACCCACCAATATGTCGCATTCTAACAAACATATCCTTTCTCTCTATAAAAAAAAAATAAAAAAAATTACCAGAAAAAACGACTTATTCATCAAAACCCGATTTTTTTTAATTAGAAAACTATATTTTCATTAAAAACGGGTTTGCAACAAAAAAAGGGCTTTTCACCCAACAAGCGTCTTTTTCTACAAACAACATTTTCCTCAAAAAAAAAAACGGTTTTGTTTAACACAAACTATATATATATTCACCAAAAATAGGAGTTTTTCATCGGAAAACATTTTTTTTACATCAAAACAAAGGTTTTTCTTAACCAAAAGTGGCTTATTTTCATAAAAAAAAAACTCGTAGTGGTCAAATGAAAATACATAAGATTTGACTGAAAGTGCATAGAATTCAGTTAAAAGTGCATAAGGTTCACAAAAAAATTAAAACGACTAAAAATATAATAAACTGCTAATTAATGCATAGTTAATATTAGTAAACCAACAAGTATCCAAATGAGTTATGCAATGTATATTCCTAAATTTGAGAAAACGCAAACTTTTGTCTTTCAAAGTGACACTTATAGGCTTGTTAATTATGTATCGATAAAATGTAAGCCTATGTGCGAACAATTAGGGGAGCATAAAGTCATTTTCAAACTATTCTACGTTGACGTTTATAAATATGGGACTTCTTGATAAATGATGCCAACCTATGACAGACTAGTAAATTGTCTAGTAAATTGTTGTCTTGAGGTTGCAATTAAGACATTTTAGACGAGTCTAACAATATTTAATACGTATTTATGTGTTATTATAAGATTTTTTAAAAATAAAAAAATAGTGCGATTATATTAATTATGTGTTTTTCAAGATAATTGACTATTATTTGTATGTTGCGGTAAAAGCGTTGAGTTGAAAGTGGAAAATATGAAGAAATGAAAACTTAAAAGGCCTAAAAGGCATCTTAGAGACGCGATTATGAGATATGAGTTGAAATCAATGGAACCCATGAAGCCCAAACAACTAAGATGCGGAAGGATTATAAACAAGTTGACCTAACCGGTTACTATGCTATGCTAGATTGCAATCAATATATTCCGAAAGCCAAAAATTTATTTAGTATTTTGCTGAATACAAAATTCATTATAGGGAGGGAGAAAGTGAGAAAGTATTAGCTCGAATTTTTGGTGAAGTATTTTTTTTTTTACTGTTTGATTGTTGTTCTCTTCTTCTTATTTCCTTATTAATTTTTTGAATACGTTGTTTATTAGCACAACATTAAAAATAACTATAAAACCATAGATGCATATAGTATGTGCAAACCTGTTATCTTGATTCTTTTTGTTAAGTGTCGTTTCAGTCAAACCAAGATGTCATAAACATCCCTAAATGTCATATTTTGAAAAATTAAAGAAATTTATCATGTCATTTCTGAAATTACAAGATTGGAACATAACCTTTAAAAAAAACTAAATAGACTTAAATACTCCGTATAAAACGATTAAATGACTAAATAACATTTTTTTCTTCATTTTAATAGATAAAATGATTATAATGCCATTCATGATAACGGAATTTGTATGATGGCGTCTGTTTTTCACCCTCAATTTAGACGGTATGCATATAGTTCAGCTAAAAGTGCATATGGTTCAGCTGAAAGTACATCTGCTTCAGCTTAAAGTGCATCTAATTTAGTGTAAAACACATATAGTTAAGTCAAAAATGCATATAGTGTAGTCGAAAATAAATATAGTACAGTCGAAAGTGCATATAGTTCTGTTAAAAATGCAGTATATAAAAAAAAAATTTAACAAGTCAATAATTTTACCAGTACAATATACGAAATTGAGAAGACATGATACTTTAATATACTAATCATATTAATTATAATGTATAAATTAATCTACAGTACATGGACTCAAAATACGTGTCAGCACACTATCTAATATATATATGTACGAAGTGCTGTTAATAATGTTACTTATTTTCCCTCCTTGCTGAAAGAAACTATAAAAACGAGTGCATCAGTTCTCTTATATGACTCATCTACACTAAATATGAAAACATTGTTTTAAAATTATATACGTATCAGTTTCCATATTCACTGTCTTAAATTTACATGAACTCAAATATACCTTAATAAAATAACAAAAAGATGAGTTGTATAATTTTGATAGAAAAATTAATAAAAAAAACTGATAAAAAAAACTGATAATTTGTATAAACCAAAACGTTTACTTATAAGTTGTAAAAATGTATTTTTTTACTTTAAATACGAGAAAACTTGTAAGTTATTTAATGTGATTGTTCTAGTAAATTAATTGTGTTGAAAAAAATTGATAAAAATATATTAATATATAGTAATATTTAGTTATGATAATAAATTTGATAGAAAAGTTAATTGGCTAATTAAGTTAACTGGCTAATATACTAATTAAGTTAAACCGATAGAGGAAAATTGTGACGTGTGGTCATGCTCTAAGCCCTTCGCGTACCTTAAATAATAAATACCCAAATTTAATCGTCATCTCAAAATCAAAATAACCTAAATTAATACAGAATCGAATTAATAAGAAATTTTAATTCAAAGTGATGGATCGTCAGCTCCGGGATAGGAAGAGAGAGAGAGACTCCTTTTCTGGCTTTCTCCCTCCCGAGGTTCAGTCTTTTTTATTTACTTATTTATTTATTTTAAGACTATTGGATGAATAATAAATGTTTATTGGTTTTCTTTCTTTACGAATTTTGTAACACTTTTTTAGTACATTGTGTGTATCTGATTCACCATTGCTGGATAATCTTTACTTATTTTTACTGATTATTAGTCGAGTTGTAGAACGGCTTGTTTGGCTGCCGATTGTGAGAAAATAAGTTGTTTTTTTAGGACGAGAGAAAAGTTGGGGTCCGTCTTTTTATTTATTTATTGATAAACTATTGAATGGATAATAAACGTCTATTGGTTTTTGTTATTTACGAATTTTGTCACACTTTTAAGTACATTGTGTGTATCTATTTGACAAACAAATGGCATACCATTGGTGGAAATTGTCACTTATTTTTACTGATTATTAGTCGATTTGTTGAGCGCGCTATAGGGCTTGTTTGGCTGCCGATTGTGAGAAAATAAGTTGTTTTTTTTAGGACGAGAGAAAAGTTGGGGTCTGTCTTTTTATTTATTTATTGATAAACTATTGAATCGATAATAAACGTCTATTGCTTTTAGTTTACGAATTTTGTGACACTTTTAAGTATCGTGTGTATCTGATTAACAAATAAATGAGTTCATACGATTGGTGGAAATCGTCACTTATTTACCGATTATTAGTCGATTTGTAGAACGCTATAGAGCTTGTTTGGCTGCCAATTGTGAGAAAATAAGGTGTTTTTTAGGATGAGAGAGAGGTTGAGGATTTAATAGTTTTTAAATTTTAAATTTTTTGTAGGTTATATAATTTCATCAGTTATTACAACATTTGGTCAAAGTAACGGAAAAAGATGATGACTTTTGACATACTCCCTCCGTCTCAATTTATCATAAAATTTGGGGATACCTGCAATTTTACAATGCGAAATTGGTTTACTTGTCCGAATTGTAAATTTTAAAAGTTAGTCACATAGTTAACATGATAAATTATATAAATAACTTTTGAAATTTGTAACTAGTACACCAATTTTGCATTGTAAAATTACACGTATCTTCATAATTCCTTATAAATTGGGAGGGAGGGAGGGAGTATATATCACTAGTCAGCTTCACAACCCCTAATTTAGGGCCCGTTTGGCATCATATTTTGCTGGTCAAAAAGCTGTTTTTAAAAAGGATAAATTAACAAAACATACTACTTTCGAAACTAAATTAACAAAAACGTATCTAAAAGTTCATACCTTAATTTCTATATTTCATACCGTTATTTCAAAAGTTCATACCCTAATTTGTATATTTTCACATCCTTATTCCAAAAGTTCATACGCTTGTTTCAAAAGTTCATATCCTAATTACTAGAGTTCATCCTTATTTTCAAAGTTCATACCCCAATTTACAGAATTCATATCCTTCCTTACATAATCCATATCCATAATTTTCAACTCCATACACTTAATTCACGGAATTCATACACTTATTTTTTAAGTTTATACACTAGTTAACAAATCCAACTCTTTCCCGTCCTCCGATCTCGAACTACCGCGTCGCCGTCGTGGGCCTCTCCTTCGATGACTGCATCTTTTCAACATCAAACTCGAGTTTTCGATCTCGCTCTACACCCTCGCCGCCCACTCCGACGGATGTCTCCGTCTCAATCTCCACTGAAGAGAGAGATCAGAGAGAAAGGAAAGAGGAGAAAAAGATCAGGAAGATAGAGGGATGAGGAGAGAGAGATCGGAAAGAGAGAGAAAAGATGAGAGCGAGGAGGACGATGAGAGAGATCGGAGGGAGGGAGAAGGAGGAGAAAGAGTGAGAGGAGGAAAGAGTGAGAAGAGGAGAGAGAAGAAATAGATTGGGAGGGATAAATGGGCTTTTTTATTTTTTTATTAATTATGAAGTGAAGGTATGTTTTTGATAATGTAACTTTTGAGGGTATGTTTTTGTTAATATAATAGGTGTAGAGTATGTTTATGTTAATTCCCCTTTTAAAAATCAATGAGTAAAAAGTTTGCTTAAAAAAAACTATTGTAGTGTTTGTTTGACACCACTGTAACTTTTTTACTTATAAGAGACTTATAACTTATTTTTAATGATAAGTTATTGGTGACCTATTTTAACTCATAAATGAGTTGTAGATATACAAATACCTTCTATTAGAAAGTTTTCATTTTTGAAAAATTTAATGTGAAAAAGCTTAAAGAAAATATGCAAATTCCTAGCTTCTATGCTTTTTAGTTTCTGTGACCCAAAAGCTAAATAAGCTAACATACTGAACACCCATAATGTTTGGATTTTAATCAAAAAGCTAAGAAGAAAAGTTGCTGTCAAACATGCATTTAGTCCGTGAACTTAAAAAAACTAACCAATGATCTCTTAAAAGTGAGTTTTTTTTAAGAGTCCATACACTTGCCACTAAAAAAGACTATACCAGAAGGAAGACTTATAAATAGTATAGGCCAAATACCCAAGAATACTCCTCTTCGATTGTGGGGCATGAAAGACCCAACAACTGCCACTCAATGAAAGACCAACCCCGGACCATAACACGATTTGATACAATGTTAAAACTAATCTATTCCCCACTAAAAACCCATAGGAAGGAGAGGAACCCATATATAAGCATAGGCTAGGACCAAGAACCAATCGATGTGAGATAATATTCAACACTCCCCTTTACTTGTAGGTCGAGACAAACGAGTGTCTAATGAGCTAAATACCCACAAGTGTAAACAATCGAGACAACGGAGGAGCCGGACAAATAGCTAGGACCAAGAACCCATCGATGTGGGACAAATAGACTGTGATGTTTTACATAGATGATGATGACGATAATTATATTTTGATAAAGCGTAAATAGTAACAAATAGCGGTGTCAGCGAGATAGTAATGTTGATGCTGAAGTTTCTTGATACACATTGTGTTTTACAAAGTTGGGACAATGGTGTAGATGCAACTTTACTCGATTGTACTTTCCAGAGTTGAGACAACAATTATGAGAAGGCTATATGTAGTTTTCCTTTTTGAAGTTGGCATCAACAATATTACTTTCTTTTGTGGTCAAATGTGTTTTTTCTAACTAGAATATTGGCGATTTATGATTACTTTATAACATTTTATGAGTTGGGTTGATATTAATATGCTCATGTAAGGTGAGAGATGAAGCGATAACTATGATAATATATGTATAACAAGAATATTGTAAAGAAGTTATCTTTATTGATTCAGAGAATATGAAATGTGATATGAAAATAAAGTCTATTAAATCTGAATGAATTATCACATACAAGTAGACAACTTTATATATAGGTACATGGCTTAACTAAATAAGGAAAAATATATACTAATTATATATATAATCAGTGATAATTATATCACTTAATAATCCTTGATTTCCCCACATGTCAATATCAGTGACATTATTACTGAGATTTCTACACTCCCCCTCAAGTTGGATCGTAAATGTTGACTAGATCCAACTTGCGAATGAAATAGTTGAAACTTTGTCGTGGTAGTCCTTTTGTAAAGATATCATTTGTAAAGATATCAGCAGTTTGGTCCTTCGTAGGAACGTAAGTCCTACATAAAATCCCGTCTTCAACCTTTTCTATTATGAAATTTTTGTCCACTTCTATATGCTTTGTACGATCATGTTGAACTAGATTGAGAGAGATACTAATAGCTGCTTTGTTATCACAATATAGTTTCATTGGAGATCTTATTGTAACCTGTAACTCATTTATAAGTCTCTTTAACCAGATTCCTTCACATATCCCTTGTCTAATCGCACGAAATTCTGCTTCGGCACTGCTTAATGCAACGACGTCTTGTGTTTTGCTCCTCCAAGTTACTAGATTGACCCAAACAAAGGTACAATACCCGGTTGTTGACCTTCTACCATCTGGTGAACCGGCCCAATCCGCATCTGTGAATATTTCTATTTCCCTGGTTTCACCCTTTTTGAAAAATAGGCCTGTTCCCGGAGCACCTTTAAAGTACCTGAGTATCTTGTAAACGGCTACTGACTTACAACGTTCACGGCAAAAGCAATATCAGGTCTAGTATGAGAAAGGTAGATAAGTTTCCCAACTAACTTTTGATATCTGTTCCTTTCAACTGGTTTTCCAACTAAACCAGTTCTTTTCCCGACTTCCATTGTTGGAGTGTCACTCGGGTTGCAACCAAGCATACCAGTTTATGTTAGAAGATCCAAAACATATTTTCGTTGAGAGACGCTAATTCCTCCTTTTGATCTCGCAATTTCCATGCCTAAAAAATATTGTAATTGTCTGAGATCTTTAACTTCAAACTCTGCTACCATAACTTTTTTTAATCTTTCCATCTCCAATAAGTTATCACCAGTTAAAATAATATCATCTACATAAACGATTAAGATAGTTTTCTTACCATATTTAAATATCTTAAAGAGCATAGTGTGGTCCGCTTGACTTTGCTGATATCCGTGTCTTTTGATGACATTTGCGAACTTGCTGAACCATGTTTTTGGTGACTGTTTAAGGCCATAAAGTGCCTTTCTTAATTTGCAGACTTGACTATCACCATCTTTACAAAATCCCGGTGGAATCGTCATGAATACTTCTTCTAAATTTCCATTCAAAAATGCATTCTTTATGTCAAGTTGTTGAAGAGGCCAATCCAAATTAACTGCAAGCGATAAGAGAATCCGAACAATATTTAACTTTGCCACGGGAGCAAATGTCTCTGAGTAGTCGATTCCATAGGTTTGTGTATACCCTTTGGCAACTAGATGGGCTTTATAATGGTCTAGTGTTCCATCAGCTTTGTATTTCAGGGTGAATATCCATTTGCAACCGACTGGCTTTTTTCCTTTCGGTAAATCTACCACTTTCCAGGTTCCGTTTTTTTCCAATGCATTCATCTCCTCCATAATTGCTTCTCTCCATTTTGGTATTCTGAACGCTTCCTCGATATTGTTTGGTATATGTATGTTGTCAATGTCAGTAGTAAAAGCACGAAATCGAGTTGACAAATGACCATAACTTACGAACTTTGCAATAGGATGAAGCGTACACGATCGAGGTTGTTTTCTAAGAGCAATAGGTAAATTAAGAGATTCAGAATTACCGGCATCGAGCAGAGGCTCCGAAAACGAAGCATTTTGATCTATCACCGGTTCCGACTCTTTTGGTGCTTCATCAATGAGGTTCTCTATGTTCTTTAATTTTGACCTCATTGAGTAAACTTTAACATTTTGTTTTTGTGTATCTCCCCCTAGGTTAAGTTTTCCTCCGTATATGGCATTTTAGAATGAGTTGGAGTTATCAGTTCAACTTCCACAATTTGAGTACCAATGTTGGAGATTTATGCATTTCTGGAGTAATTTGAATGGGATCAGGAGTGGGATCAAGAGTGAGCGGAGTAAGATCGATATTTAAAAATTGGCTCTAAGAGCAATCTTTACTTGGATTCTCCCACTGAAGTGAGCTCTTTTCATAAAAAGGAGTTATTTCAAAAAAGGTGACATCCATGCTAACAAAAATCTTTTTAGTGGATGGATCATAACATTTGTAACCTTTTTGAGTAGGGAGAATAACCAATAAAAACGTTTTTAATGGCCCTTGGATCTAACTTAGTTCGGTTATGTGAATGGACATGGACGAATGATGTACAACCAAACACTTTAAGGGTCAGATCAGAAGTAATACGAGAGTTTGGGAATGCTTTTTGAAATTTATGGAGTGACGTCTCGAAATTGAGAACACGACTTGGCATTCTATTGATAAGATATGTGGCTGTGAGAATGGCATCGGGCCAGAATGATTTTGGCATGTTTGTGGTGAATAATAAAGCTCGAGCAACTTCAATGAGATGTTTATTTTTACGTTCGGCAGCCCCATTCTGTTGTGGAGTGTCAACGCAAGAACTTTGATGAATAATCCCATGTTTTTGTAAAAAATCCCCCAAGATTTCATTAAAATATTCTTTTCCATTATCAGTCCGAAAAATTTGAATTTGGGTTTGGAATTGTGTGCTAATCATAGAGTGAAAATTGATAAACATTAACAAATAAACCCAAGAAAGACGAGTGTGGTCATCGATAAATGTCACAAACCATTTTGAAAGGGTTCGGTTAGAGATGCGAGATGGACCCCACACATCACTATGAATTATAGAAAATAGTTTTGTTGGTTTAAAGTGGGATTTAGGAAATGAGAATCGATGGTGTTTGGCGAGTTCACAAATTTCACACCGGAAATTATGACTTTCATTATTTAAAAATATAGAAGGGAATAGGCGTTTTAGGTACTGGAAATTAGGATGCCCCATTCTAAAATGCCATAACATAATTTCATCGTTTGGACAACGATGAGTAACATTGTAATTTAAAAATTGACGTTGGTCTCCTCAAAGTAGTAGTGTCCCTCATATTCTTTAGCACTTCCAATTATCTTTTCCGATGATAGATCTTGAAAGACACAATATAATGGAAGGAATTTAGCATAACAATTAGACTCTTTTGTTAATTTGCTAATGGACAGTAGGTTACAAGATAATTTGGGAACATGCAGTACAGATTCGAGAGTTATCGATTCAGATAATTTAATACTCCCTTTTCCTGCAACCGACGAAAAAGAGCTATCTGCAATTTTTACTTTGAGGTTACCAGCACATGGAGAATACGAAGAGAATAATTGATAATCATCAGTCATATGATCCGACGCCCCGGAATCAATGATCCAAGAAACTTTTGATTTAGATCCTGCATTTAGCGCACTTACAATTTTTTCTTTGTATGCTAACAAGTTAGAGGAACTAAGATCAGTCATTTCAGTAACAGTTTGAGAATCAGAGTTGAAGTAACAGTTTCTGTGAAGTTTGGGTAATTCTGCAATTATCCCAAACTTCTGGACAGTACTGATAAAATAGGTGAATAACCAGTAAACGTAGTAACGAAAAAATTAAGAGGGAACAGGTCAACCAAATGATCAGATGATGGAGGCAAAATAGGCCAATCGAAGGATTGCGACACCACTGCAGAGGATGGCGTGTTCAACTCATCCTTCGTTGCTGCACTGACTCGTGACGGCGATTTGGACGTGCCTCAGCGACCCTTTTTCAGGCCTTATGATCGATTTTGTGAGACGAATCACGTCCCTTAATCGACAGAAATCAAGTACTTGTCAATTGATGGTTTGTAGAAATAAAAGGGTTGCCTTTTTTTGAACGGGTCACCCTTTTTGTGTGTTTACGTGTTGAGTGGGGGCTAGGGTTTCAAACCCTGCTCTGATACCATATTGATTCAGAGAATATGAAATGTGATATGAAATTAAATCTGAATGAATTATCACTTACAAGTAGACAACTTTATATATAGGTACAGGGCTTAACTAAATAAGGAAAAAATATATACTAATTATATATATAATCAGTGATAATTATATCACTTAATAATCCTTGATTTCCCCACATGTCAATATCAGTGACATTATTACTGAGATTTCTACAATCTTGTAACCTGGAGGTCACATTTGAATCATGTAAGAAGTTTCTTGTAACAAAATGCAAAGTAAGGTTGTGTACCATAAGCCAATAGTGCCCTGACCCACCCCGGACCATGTGCACAGCGGGAGCTCATGCAATTTAATGACCCGATGACGCAAACTATTCCTTAAAAAATCATAAATAGAAACAGCAAAGTATTCCTTGAAATTAGCCTTCTGTTGAGGTTCAGTCAACCCATATGCTGCTTTTAGTATTGCTTAAAAAATCAAAAGAAGAAATGACTGTAACTCCACTTTCAAGTCTCTAAACTAAACTTAATTTGGTACAATGACCCGATAATTGCAACTGTTGCATCTATAAAAGACATATAACCTATTAAACTAGTTAGAGATTAGAAAAATAAACCTTAATATGGAAAGAAATACTGTATAACTTTGGCTCTTTTAAATTCAAACTTCTATACAGGCTATGGAAATGACCTACAATGTTGTATTTGTAGAAGACCGTCAATTCCTCACTAAAAGGCCTGTTAGTAAGGAATGGACGGGCTACTACATGGTATCAGAGTGGGCCATCGAAAGGCTAGCCAAGTTATAAGTATGATGGGCCACCTCCACCCGATTTGTTATTGCACTCGTTGAGCTTCTCGGAAATTGACCAACCCACGAGTGAGGGGAAGTGTTGGAATTGTCCCACATCACTTGAGCATTATAAAAGCCAAGTCTTAATATATGCTCATCTCCTTCCTTACTAATAGGCCTTTTAGTGGGGAATGGACGGGCTTCTACAGTATTTGTAAGCAGTATTCTGTATATGACATTTATATGTTCCTAAAACCATATTAATTAGGACAACAGAACACTTTGGTAGAAGCGCCAACTCAGTTTTGTGCTTTACACGGTGTTAAACTTTTTTATACTGTTCTCACGCTAGTTTTACTTTGAAACGTTTTTACTTTTTAATATGTTGAGAGGAAAAGAGCTATTGATTAAATTGCGGAACATTGTAACTGTTGAACTTTCTTCTACTTTTTCACGCTAGTTTTACTTTGAAGCGTTTTTACTTTTTAATATGTTGAGAGGAAAAGAGCTATTGATTAAATTGTGGAACATTGTGAATGTTGACTGGTAATAGTATTCTAGCTTAAATTATTAATAAAATAGTAAGAACTTATAAGGCGCAAAATTGCAAATGTTTGTTGTGGTGTTTTGTCTGGACTCGAGCAATTATAATCAGGCTGCTTATTATGGAACTCAAGGTTTGTAAGATTTAGAAAACATACTATCCTTTTTCCTTTCAAATCTTTTTAAGAGGATCAAATGCACAGACTACTTTCACATCAATTAAAACTTGTATTTTTGTCTTCGTGTTAAGTTCTCGTCCATATAATTGGTATATGTAATTTTTGTCATTTCTTTGACTATACATGTATATGACGGAAAAATGCTTCAGAAGAAGTTTTAAGTTTTCCCTTCTTGGGTACCCATAAAACCAATATTCTAATTGAACAAAGATGATTTACATTGGTGAGACACTTGATATGAACCCACTAGGAATGTTGTTAACCTACGCTAACAAAGGCATGCTTGAAGAGTGGTGTTAAATGTCATGCTTGCCCTTGTTTTATACGGAGTTTATTCGTCTTAAGACTAAGAATCCGGTCTTGCTAATAAGTTGGATTTGTAAAAAAGGTCCTACTAACAATCTAACATTCTGGTCAGTTTGAACTAATTTAATACCTCCCCTCTTGGGTTTTCTAAATGATTCATATGAGAATCATTAATAGTCCATTCCGGTTATATAGTCTGAAGACAAATTGCATTGCCAAACACATGGACTTATTTATCTCCTAGTCCGATCTCGAAAGGATGTAACCAAACAAAGCGCTGAGTGATGATGAATGATGGTGACATTAGTGCCTTTGATATTTTATAGTAGATGGATTATGACGATGACAATTATATCTTGGTAAAACATATGAATTGTGAAACAAGTTTTTTGACTATGAGCACATGAAAATTAAGCCTCCCTCTAAACCTTAAAAGTTTGTTTCCTTTTTTTAATAATTATTTTGTCTATGCTTGCCTCCAAAACTTTTTTTTACAAATCGATACGTGACAAGATGTATCGAAGCAAATACCTTACTTTGAAGGCTTTGATATGAGGAAGAATGGGTGCATCTATGTAGTACACATGATTGTTGCGATTGTTTAATCATCTGAAGTAAATAAAAAGTAATGATCGGTCACGCCATTTGAATTGTCAAAAATTATTGACAATCCAATATCAATGATATAGTGACCAAGCATGTAGTGTATGGAAAACTTGCCTTCCTTGTTGGAATATATGAATGCTTTAAGATGCTATCAGACTGACTTCTAGATGTTGGGTTATGATTTACTCCACTCGTTATTATACTTTCGTGATGGATCTTCATATGATTTGCAAAGACGGGAGAGTGCTAGAGTGTCTTAATAATCCATATTGATAGTACCTTGGTCATTTAATTTAATCTATGAAGAGTTTCATTTTAGTTATAATTCATTTTTGTGAATGTATATGAGACTATCTATGTTAGTGCTATTTGTTATCATATTAGTTTGATACACCTTTGATGGGTTGTTCAAAAGCTAGCGGAAATATGATAGTATTTATTATTTTACTGTGATAATGTATTGATCCAGCCCGTGATTTTTAGAGTTTTTTTTTCCTTCTTAAAATAGATTATTTATGAAAAGGTGTATGAGTATTAACATGGAACTGGAGCTGGATATTGTAAGTTTGTCCATACCCATTTTGTATGCACTTGTTGGCAGTTGTTTGAATTCTAATGCACAAGTGAGAAAAAAGCAAGTAGTTTGATATTTATCCTATGCCTATTGAGAATTGTCGTAGCCTTTTGTTTAAGGTTTTGCCCTTTCTTCCTACTAATTTTGTGTTTGGATGTATCCTTTTCTTGGACGTTTAATGGGCCTGCCTACAAGCGAGTAAAAGTTACACTAGGTGCGCTTAGACGTTAGTCGTGAAAGTTTCTGGTTGAAAAGCTGACAATAAGGATAGCTAAGAGGTATAAACATACTACATGTAATGTGATGGAGGCCTAGATGTAAATTTTGATCTTAGAAAAACAGTCATTGACTATATGTAGGGGTGGGTTAGGGTCGGGACCCGACCCGTGAAGCTCAATACATGTCCCAACCCGACTATTTTTTGGAGTGAAAAAAATCCCAATCCTAGTCGGCAAAAGTCGGGACCCGATTTTTTGGGACCTGATTTCTCGAGATCCCATACGGTCGGGATAGGTTTATCCCGAGTCTCCCGACATATTTTTTTATTTCCTGACAAATTCATTTTTAATTAAAAAGTTCCATATAAGAAGTAATAATTTTTTCATTGTTGTCTAAACATGTTATTTAACAAGAACCATAATCATGTTTTTGAGAATAACACTACTAATAAATGCAAAAAAAATACCATTTAGTAAAAATAGAGGGGTAATACTAACAAATAATGGAGTTGATAAAAATATAAATTTAATAGGTTTTTTTATGGATTTTTTTTAGTATTTAGTTTTATTCACACAAACAACAATTATTATACTAAATGAGATACATTATCATTATAACTTTAATGGTCGGTAAATATTGATCATTTATTTTTTTTAACATTTTTTAAAATAACATAATTAATTTTTTAATTTAAGTATATTTTTCATTTTACTAGTCTCTTATATTCAAAACTACAAATCTATAAATTATGATACTTATTTAACATACATAATCCTATGCAGTATGGACTAAGTAATCTTGTAAAAGTAAATAGTGATTATTATTTATTAACTTCATCTATTTATATAACAATTTTAGTATATAATTAATTGCATAGTTTTTTGTAAATAAAATATAAGCTTCTATATTATTTTTGTAAAACTAAAGTTACTAAAAATAACATTTAATATAACTATTGGGGTCTCTAATTCATTTAACTCATAAATAAAGTTCCAACATATTGTTATTGTGATATTATTATTATTTTATTTTATTTTATTTTGAAAATCGGGTCGGGTCTGAACTCGTGTCGGGATTCATCCTTACACCCGATCCCTATCCCCAAAGTACTCGGATCGGGACAAATCGGGACTTTTTTGGGACGTGACAACTTCGGGTAGGGAAAAAATTCTTGAGAGCTCACTACTCGGTTCATATTAACTATGAAACATCAAACAACCCTTTACTATAAATACTAATTTTGCGACACTTTAATACTCTATCCACATCAATACATCATCATCCACTTAGTCGAAATTCTACTCAAATATTATTTTCCTATATTGCCATAAACAACTTGTCAAGTCATTTGTTTTCTTCAATCCTGTATTAACTGTTCCGTCATCGAGCTTGTTTTACAACTTTTATAAGAATTAAACTTTTATATTGACAAAAAAATGTCTTCTGACAATGCTCTAGCAATAAATTCTAATCTTACATCTCTTCACCTCTATTGTTATGGACTTGAATTTTCTTACATTTCATCAATAATCAAAACGTTATGGTGTATTATGAGGATAATAACAACTCGTTTTTGGCCCCCTCTCCGTCCCCTTCATAACACATTTTATCCATGATACAGCTGACAAGATCTTTTGCTGTCAATCTAAGCAGATCGAGAAAATGGAGATTTATTATAGAGATATAGGAGAGCAAGTTCTAGACGTGGATTTTTGTAAAAAGATGATGTCAGGTTTTAAGTGAGTTGCTGTCTTTGTATTCATTTTTAGCTTCTTTTAATATAAGATGTAAACTTAGAGGCATATTTTGTTTGTAAAAGGTTGTAGTAACGTATTCAAATTAGTTGTTTATCTTTAATGTGGGTTTTGTTTACAGTCGCTCCAATGGCCGAGCTGGGAAACCTGCTTTGAAGTGGACTGAGGTAATTATAATTTCATTACGTTCTCTAGTTATGCAAGACCTGATAACAAGACCACTATTTCATTGCATTGTAGGTACATGATTGGTTCTCCGAGAGACAACGAATGTACACTTCGAAAGATTCTTGTTTACCTATTGTTCCTAAAAAGCTGGCCGTCCCAAAAGCTTGTGATGTAACTAAAGCACATGATAACTTCAAATCCAGCGAAGGTACTTTTACTTGGTGCATGGTACAATATTTGATGTAATTTAGTGTACTAAAATAAATATTTGGGGCAATTACCAAAAAGTTCCAAATATAACACTATATTTCCAAAAAGTGCTATTCCCAGACCTTTCTTCCCATAAGAGTGTAATTTTCTCTCTCTTCATCTCAACTCCACCACAATCTACCTCAACTCTCTGTCACCACTCAATTTCAAATCACAATAGGGTTTGCCCTCTTACTCCCACCCACCACTTGCCCATCGGTTGGCCGGGCGGTCTGCTCCGACAAGGTAACCGAAGCTCCGACGAAGTGTATACATAATCGTGAAATGCATATATATTTGTGGAAAATATATTGATCACCGGAGGAGGTCTGACAAACCTGTGGAGACACAATCGTCAAAAGTGCATATACAATCGTGCATACACGATTGTGTATCCAGTTTACAATTGTGGATGCATTTTCCACGATTATGTATGTATGCAGCATATGGTTTATTTATAAATATTTTCTTAATAGCATGTAAAATGTTACATCTTTTATTTCTTGTGCAGTTCCTCTTAGTTTTGAAAGGAATCTTTAGTTTGAGCATCGGTTCTAATTTATTTTTGTCAACTTGTCTGAATACAGAAAATAAGGTTCCAGATTTGTTAGAGTTGGCGTTTGAAGCCAGATCATGTAAAGATTGTGCATGGTAAGTTCATAATAGTTTCTGACCTAGGTATTTTATATTTCCTGTTCCTTTGGTGTTTGCAAAAGTTGAGATATCCATTGAAACTTGAAATGTGTCATGCATACATGAATAGTATGATGACCCATGTTTAATCAAAAATTGTGAGTGTGATGTGTTGGAAATTAATTTCGAAGTGAAAAGGCTAGGAAATGTCGGAAGAAGATACTTAAAAAAGGAGAAAGAAACTTTTTAATAGACCATTCTTCTATTTTGTGACTTTTCTGAATAATTGATCACTTTCCTCTTTTAGTCAAATGAATCTTCTTAAAATTATCAATTTATCCTTTGCATTTCAAACATAAAAAGTTGTAATGCGACAACTTTTATTTATTTATTTTTTGTAACTTTATAAAAGAATCTTTACACTGTTAAATTTCATCATTCCCCAAACCTATCTAAAAATAAGGAAGGGAGGGAGTATTATATATTTTATGGTTTTTGACTTTTCATTTCGCTTGGTTACAAAGGATGGAATGGGCACATATGAATACTAGTTCGGCACCACAATCAATGGTGGAGATTAAACTAATTTAATGGCTGATAATTATCTCTTGAATTTTCTTAAGTGGATCATTCTACACACTTTTTGTATTCAAGAGACATTTTAGAAAATATTCGGACTTTATAGAGATTGAGATTCTTATTTTACTTGGCTATTACCACATATACTCAAAATTGATTTGATCCAAATAAATATGAACTCCAAGTAGTTGGACCAAAAACAAGATAAAATTTCCACAATCCCTCTTGAACTTATTTTTGTAGCTCCCAACACTTGATCTTTTGAAATCTTCATACTTGCGACTTGAATATGCCATTTTACTTCGATGATAATAATGTACGCTTTGATATCATGTCCGTTAATTGCGACGAATTTCAGTTGATGTGTAACGCGTTTTATAACCTTTCATTTACTTGGCGTTCTTGGGCATATTTGCAAGCTTCACCACGAGAATTTCTTCTTTTCACATTTTTATACTTTGTTTTTCTATATTTTCAATTTTAATATTCTTCAAAACTTGTCAAAATAGTGACACATGTCCACCCAACAGCGTCGAAACTTGAATTTTCCAAAACAAGTATTGCTGGGATTGTGTTTCCTTGTTTAGATAGGGCATATATGATTTGATGAATCATATCTTCGTATTGTATATGTTTGACATAGATTTAGTGTTCTCTTTCTTTCCATGCAATGACATTTCCTTCATGATGAGTTGAGGATTGTATAAGAAAAGTAATCAAACAACAATTTGTGATGTTTAGTGACTAAAAGTGCAGTATGCCCAACAATAGTTTAATGAAGTGTAACACTTAAGACTCTGCAAGAGCAAGAGCAAGAGCACGGTCAATTATAATTTAGTCTAGACGTAAATCCACATCAATTGCTCAAACAATTTATATTATCTCGGTGAGACGGTAATTGATCTAATTAAGGTTTATTACCTTTTTATGGTATCAAATCAATCCAAAGCATATCAAAATAAGGATGATAACAGAGAATAAATTGTAAACTTAACAATAATCAAACAATAATATGACTAAATGAGATAATAACGAGGTAACTACACAATCATCTAAATATGAATGTTTTGGAATTGCTTTGATGTTTTGTTGTGACATGTGTTAAAGAGTTATTGTCACACATCGGCTATATAATGATCAACATTGTGGTTAAGTATGAGTTTCTCTCCATCCTATCTTGAGGCCTTTTAGTGGGATTGGATGAACTCTTACATGCGGTTATCGATGTTGGGTCTCACCTCCAGCCGTTATTTATATTCACTCGTTAGACCCTTAAAATCTCGTGCCACGGGTAAGGGGGAGTATTAGAGTTATTGTCCCACATCGGCTATATACTGAGCAACCTAATATGAGTTCATCTCCGTAAGACTTTTTTTAGTGGGATTGGGTGGACTCCTGCAACATGTAAATACACAGAGAAAGTTTACTTCTGTTATAATTCCACTTTATGGCTTTATAGGTACGATGTTGATTCATTTCTCGCGCACCGATTTATAGGCCAAGATGAAGCGGTGAGTGGTCTATTCATCAACTCATAATTACACTTGTAGTTTTTGTTTTATTGATAACTTGCTAGTTATATTGTTACCATCTAGTGTCTTACTATCGTAACATGATTTTTATGATTTTTTTCATATCCCTTTTAAAATGTACCCCTTCGTTTTCATTTCTTTGTTTGCTATTTCCAATACATTTTAACCGGATGGCATGTCCAGTTGCAAATTAACCGAGTCATTCATGAATGATTTAGTATTGGACTTGTTAAGGCACAGTCCATGTTCGTTTATGTAGAAACAGAGTCTGACAATATAAATAGGCTAGCATGGTAAACGAGTCAATTTTAATCAAAGGCTTGTATAGCTCATGAAAAAAGTTTGTTTCATTTACTTACTGAAATATTTCCAAAAAATCTTATAATACAACACATTGATAGTTTTCAGCTATTGGGATATTTAACTTCTGTGCCCCGAGTCTTGCTTGAACTTTAATTTAGTGTACTAACATTAACAAAAAAGTTAAATAGTGTACCACCGTTAAGTTTTTATATGGAAAAAGTGAAACATAATGTGAGAATATATAAACAGTAACAATATAGGGCATATAGTTTGGAAAGACTAACAAATCAATCAATAAATTGTTGAATTTGACAAATTTAACCAATTTTTAATAACTCTATTCTATAAATACATCTTTATTTGGCTGTTATCTTTCAGTTAAAAAAGAAAATTATTTCTTAAAAAGAACTTTGGCAAAAGCTGACTTTTTCCAGAGAAAGCGGTTATTTCTATATAAAAAAAAGGACACATTCCCTGGAAAGGGGGCATCTTTTTGGTTTTTGACTAAATATGATATATTGTATTTTTCAATAGTTATATTTATTATAAGCAGAGTTTTAAGAAATTTTAAATAGAACATTAGACAAGATTTTAAGCTCAAAGGATGGAAAGACCTGGTTTAAAACTGACTTGACTTTTTCGCATTAAATTCTAATAAGCTTGATTTTGGAGTAGAGTTGCGAATGAGACTTTGATTAAAAACCATAACGTCTAATTATTTAACTTAACGGTAGCAGCTGAACGAAGCACAAATACGCACATACATACGAGTCCAAATCTTCTACCCCCTAATTTGTACCCCATTTCGTGCCCCCTTAGCTTATTTTGCTCAAATTTTGATTTTTTATAAACTTTTACAACGTATTCTAGACATATTTCATAATATTGGGACATATTGTTGGGTTACATTATTCTTTTTGGAATTTATATTTAAGCTACACTAGTTCGTATTTTAATTCCAAAATAAAGCATATTTGAATTTTTTGTAAAAAATAAATATTGGAATGTATTAATACATGTCTAATTATAATTGTAGTATTTGTTTAATAACGATTTTGGGTTAAAAAATCAATGGGGCACGAAATGGGGTATACAATATGGGGTAGAAGATTTGGACTCCATACATATGCAAGACAAAATCAAAATTTCTTGTAAAATTAAGAGATATTTTCATCATTTTGTACAAAATCTATTTAAGAAGAATAAAAAAACACAATTTTGCACGTAGTTTGAAAAGATATGGGTGTTAGGAAAATTGATGAAATGAACAAGTAGTGTTAGATAAGAATGGATGACAAAAGAAAATTCGGAGTTGCGAGCCAACATGATGGTTTCATATAGTCGATCCCAAATTCTTGAGAGTAAGGCGTGTTGATAAACAGAAACAGAATTATACATCTTTATTTTTCTAACACACATATAGACAGAGATAGTAAAATGTTTTACGATTTGTTTAATTTGTATATAATAGTAATGATAGAAGGGTATATTTAAAAGTTTGTGTGTGAATTGACATAATTTTTGTTTTTGTTTAGTATTACATATTTGTTTAGGAGAAAAGAAGAGTTGGGTTATTTTGTTTAAGTTTTCTCTCCGGCATGTTGCATGTCAACATGTCGGAGTTTACTTTGTTTGTTGCAGTTTAATATTTTGTGCAATATAGTTGAAACCTTATTATCATAGTAATTTCATCCGTTGGTATTGGATCTTGAATCTTCCTATTCCCACTATATCTAGATTTTTTTTGTAATTTTTAAATGTATTGTTGTTGTCACAACAATGATTTTTTCTTTCCTCGTGAATATCTGAAATCTGTGAGTCTATGCTTATGCAATGTTTTCAGGAAGTTAGCGTAAGATTTGTTGGATTTGGGAAAGAGGAGGATGAATGGGTGAATTTAAGTAAAGTACGAGAGCGCTCTCAGCCTCTAGATAGTTCAGAATGTACAAAGGTAAAAATCGGGGATGTGCTGCTCTGCTTTCAGGTAGTACTACTTTCTTTTTCCATTTGATATTTCTGTTGTATCGGGAAAAAAAATGTTGAGAATTATCTCACATCGTTTAGCCATTAATAAAGCCAAGTCTTAATATATGCTCCTCTCATTCCCTACTATTAGGCCTTTTTAGTGGTGGGGAATGGACGGACTTTTACATGGTATCAGAGCCAAGTTAGTATGATGGGCCACCTTCACCCAAATATTGATTGCACTTGTTGGGCTTTCGGAAATTGACCAACTCGCAAGTGAGGAGGAATATTGAGAATTATTCACATCGTTTAGGCATTAATAAAGTTAAGTCTTAAGTAAATATCTTGCTTAAAGAAAAAACGTCACACGCTGTCATATGCAAGCTATCAATAGCGAGGGATGGTTGAAATGGTGTTACTTTTACACCATAATACCCTTTACTATAAACGGTGGGTGACTGTAACCAGATCGGGCTTCAGGGGAAGGTGGGTTAGGCAGGGGCCTCGGTTCTCACCCTCATTTGGTCCTCAGAATGTCTAGGTGGTTTAGCGTTTGGTTTCCAAGACAGGCTGTGCTAACTCGGAAGAAAATACACCAGAAATATTCCTTCTAGTTTTTGACAAAACATATTTAAGGTTTCAATAATGTTTTTTTTTGTTGTTGAGAAAATGTCTCAAATGTTTATACCAACAAATTTAGTCCCAACTTAATTAGTGTAGATTACAATAAGGACCTCAAAGTAAAAAAGTTCCATCTCTTAGTTTGTTGTTTTCTGCCTCTAATGTCTTTACCCAAGTTGACTTCTATATATATACTGTACTAACTAATATGAGTGTTCAGCTTCTTACAATGTAACTGAATAGATTATGGAAAAAGAAAATTTTCAATGTCTCTCATCAAAAATAACAAACTTAATATGATTTTTTTAGTCCCTCTGATCCATTATTTCTTTTTGTAAGTTCCTAATTAATTGTCCATTTTCCAAATTCAGTAAATAAGCTTTTGTGCATTTACATTTTTACCCAACAAAAGTGCATTTAATTTGTTAATATGTTAAAGTACTTGCGTAAATACCTGTTTGATACAAGGGCAAACTTAAAAAACTCATTTAAAAGAGATGTCATGATGTTGTCCACTTAAATTGGGGGATTCCCATCACAGGACAATAAATTGGGAAAGGATGGAGTATTATTTTTAAGTTCCTTGTGATTTGATTCCACTTAACATAATAAACAATCAAAAAATAGTTTCTGATTATCATTTGGATGTCTCTATAGAACTAATGAAGTTTGATGATCATTTCTAACCTGCTAAATGCATCGCACTCAATAAGAGTTCATCTCCATCCTCTATAGTTCTGGAGCCGGCCCTGACTGTAACTATTGTTGTCTGATTCTGATGTGTATGGCCATATATTTAAAATTTGTTGCCCAAATTAATGCATTTTGATTGATTGGACATCTTAGGAAAGAAAACATCAGGCCAAATATTATGATGCTCGTATTGAAAAGATTGAAAGAAGAGAGCATGATCTACGAGGCTGTAGGTGTCGCTTTACTATCCGTTATGACCATGACAATGCTGAGGTAACTTCTTTGCACCATCTTTGATAACTTGATACAGTTAACTCCAAACGTTTAACCTACAAGCCAATGTAAAGCAATACCAAAATAAGTTTTTACATTTGACAAGAAGGATGTCGAAGTGGCTTTTGCATAATTTAAGGCATCTCAAACAGTTTTGTCATATATGTGTGAAATGTTCTTGGTTTGAAAACTGAAAACTTGCAGACAACATGTCCGGGGTATAAATTACCAAAATAGTACCTTACTTTTGGTAAACTATTCAACAAGCACCTTACCTTTGGAAACCTACAGAAAGTTCTACTCACTGGTCCAAAGTATTTATGTGTGACAAAAATCGACCTATTAAGATTAAGTTTCCTTTAAATTCATTGATGAGATCATATAGCTTTCTTAGAACAAATTGTGCATACCTAGTGTTTTTTTCCCCATCATTGATCAAACAGAATTGTCATCTAATCAGTGGTCAGATGGTTCCCTAAATTATGAGTATTATTTATTTCAGGATACGGTTGGCTTGAAAAGCTTATGCCGTAGTCGATGGAGTTGATCTATTTCTAAATCTTGCTAGATTGGTCGACCCGGTCTGCTCTTTGTACCTTGAGAATCTCATTAAGAGATTAATTATCGGTAAGTAGCTTTGAGAAAGAGGGGCTGACTTTGTACTACTCGTTGGGGATATTTCAAAGCAAAAGTCCAGGTCTATGCAGCCAAGTTACTGCTGTATCTTTTGATAGTAATTCATTGGTTTTTAGTTTAGTGTACGTGGGTTTTAGTTAAGACTCTGTTGGAGTTATTGTACTGAAAGTATGCAAGTAGTTCTTTGATTTTTCATCTAAACTCTGTAATGGTAATTTAGGATTTTGCTAGAATGAGAAATTCGCAACTCTTATGCAGATGCTCTAAGATCATCCAATGTTTCGATTGTCCATTTTTATTTTTATTTTTATTTGAAATATGTGTTCATCTGCTATAGTAGAGATCTGTTCATTTTCATCACCCCTCTTCTTTATATAAACTATCCCATTAGAGCCTTGGTCTGTTAAAATAGAAGAACAATTCATCCTCCCCCTCCCCCCCCCCCTCTCTCTCTCTCTCTTACTGTAGTGTTTTTAAGAAGAGGAAATTTTAGGTATAACGTTTTTACAAGAGCTATGCTAAAAGGGTAAAAAGCGTAAGCTTTTAGCAATGTAAATAGTGGAAAAGTGAGTTTTTTAAACCTTTTGAGTCGACTTTTTTTTACTACAAAACGGGCTTTTTAAAACAGTGATAGATAACACTACCATATTTACAGCATTATCTTATCTTGTTGGTTATTTAAAACATCTATGCATAATGCATCTGTATCTTTTGTTGGTTTTTGGTGTATGTAAAAGCAATAATCTAAAATGCAAGGACTAAAAAGAAATAAACAATTTTATTTCTATTAAACGGAATGCGACTCTATTACAATATTTCGACACTTGCATTATTAAACTTCTGGACTGGATTGTAATTAAACTAAACTGTCAGACAGAATAGCATAAAACTAAACTGATGGACTGTTTGTTAATTAACCGAAACTGCCAAACAGAATAGTATGATTATTAAGTTGCTGGACTGTTTCTGTAAACAAAAGAAATTACAGAAAAGAAAAGGACTGAATAGAAATTACAGAAATGAAAAGAACAGTATTGAAATTACAGAAAGGAAAAAGGGACAGAATTGAAAATAAAAAAGGAAAAAGGGACAGAATTGAAAATAAAAAAGGAAAAAACAGAAACAGAATTGAAAAGACGAGGCTACTGTAAACAGTATGCCCTTAACCGATATTCACCAGACCATCTTTAATGTTTCTGGCCGTGGTGACGCTTCGATCCCAAGTTACAACGTGTCGGATGAATTGCCGAAAACTGGTGACAAGTCAAGGTCGAGCTGTTGGTGGGTGGCTCTCTCTGACTAAAATGTATATGATATGGTGCTGTGTTTTTATTTCAAAATGTTGTTTTTTCTGATGTGGGGGACCTGCCTATTTATAGGCTGCTGAGTATCTCAGCCATTAAAGTCACTTAATACTGTCAGTTTTTCGAATTTCGAACTGCAGTATTAACTCTGCAATGAATTCATATTCATTACATCAATTACATTTTTGCTGGAAACTTTCAGCAGTACTCCTGTTATTTATATAAAATTTCTTTTATGTCTTGGGACTAGACTTAAGACCCAAGACCCGAGACATTCCCCGAATCTCATTCCCCAAATCCCAAGGCCCAAGGCCTGCGCCCGAGGCCCGAGTCCCGAGGCTCGAGACCCGAGCGAGCGAACGCGTGCGTGGTACATACTTATACACACATGTGTATGTGGACACACAACTTAATATCCGCATGGGATGACTTTGTATATATATTGTAAAAATGACTCTTCATTTTCCAATGTGGGACAATTCCCAACGAGTTCTCCCCATTTAATCTATTTTTCCAGCATTAACAGTTTTTCTCTTTCTCAACCCCAATTTTTTATGTCAATTTCCATTCACACTCATTCTCCGAATAGGTCATGCGACATACCGTTACGAACCTTGTCATACCAACTCCTCAAGCGTCTTGAGTATGGTGTCAAAATACAACGGCTGTCGCTTGGAATCTTGACTCAAAGATGGTCCTGTGACCATTCGGAAACTACCATGTTTTAACATGGGTTTTCCAACAATCCCCTACATGAATGCAATTGGCTTAAAAGTCCATGTCCTAAAATGCAAACAAGAGAACCGCAAAAGTTCACTGCCTAAGGTCAGGTAGCGCGCGCCTTGAACTTGCCGTAGCGGAGTACCGCCGAGAATACTGTTATTAGGTAGCTGTAAAGTCTTGAACCATTAAGCTTTGCGTATCCCAGAATGACATCCGCACAGTGCCCTTTCTACCCACGTACTAAGCCCTTTAGTTGTTGTCCATATTTGGCATGGACTGCCTTGGCACGTTCAACTGAGTGCTTTAGTGATTTAGCACATGCTCATCAAATGGTACCGGCCTTACACACTCGTTATATGTGGTTTCAAGTAGAAGGTGTCCTGACTCGCCTTACTCGACCTTCGAGATACTTTGATCATTAAGAGCCCCATGCTCACCCTTACTATGGTACAGGTCTATCACTCTGTAATCGCAAAAATGGGCTGGGAACTACAGGTTTTCGAGTGCTTTGATCGGCTACCCCCACAGTTCAGTTTCCCATTGAACCCAACAGGTTAATCCCATCCGGGTTGGGTTGCCTATGGGGAGGCTACCAATTTAATGGGCTTCAATCCCATTCCGTTCGATGACGCTTCGACTCTATCTTGAGTCAAGCCATTTGTAAATGGATCCGCAATGTTATCATTTGATATCACAAAATCTAAGGATACAACACCGTTAGCTAACAATTCTCTTACGGATTTATGTTTGCGACGTATATGTCGAGACGTTCCATTATACATATGGTCCTGAGCCCGCGCAATAGCTGATTGACTGTCGCAATGCATGTTTATCGTGGGAACATGTTTTGGCCACATTGGAATTACTTCCAAGAAGCTTCTCAGCCATTCTGCCTCTTCAGTCGCCAAGTCCAAGGTTATGAATTCGGATTCCATAGTTGACCTTGCGATGCAAGTTTGTTTGGATGATCCCCAAGACATGGCAGCACCTCCCATTACAAACACATATCCACTCGTGGATCTTGTGCTGTTGGAGTCTAATATCCATTTGGCATCTGAATACCCTTCAAGTACCGCTGGATATCTGGTATAGTGCAGCCCATAATCGGCTGTATATCTCATATATCTTAGAAGCTTTATGATGGCCTTCCAGTGCTCCTCAATTGGATTACTGGTAAAGCTGCTCAGTCTACTTACTGAGTTGGCTATATCAGGTCTAGTACAATTCATTACATACATGAGACTGCCTATGATCCGAGAGAATTCCAATTGTCTCAAACTTTTGCTGAAATTCTTTTTCAGGCTACATTTGAATTCAATTGGAGTTCTGGACATTGCCCTACTACCACTGTCAAATTTGTCAAGTGTTTGTCTAACATAATGACCTTGAGACAGGGCATACCCCTCTGACGTCTTGGTGATTTTCATACCAAGTATAACGTCAGCTATACCCAGGTCCTTCATATCGAAATGATGTGACAACATTTTCTTAGTGGAATTGATCTTATCAATGCTCCCTATTATAATCATGTCGTCCACATAAATGCAGACTACTGCACAGTCCTTTTCATTTCCTTTCATGCAGACACATTTGTCACACTCATTTATGAGAAAGCCATCTGATAGCATGATTCTATCAAATTTCTTGTGCCATTGTTTAGGTGCTTGTTTAAGTCCATACAGAGACTTTACAAGTTTACACACCATGTGCTCTTTCCCTAGAACCACAAACCCTTCAGATTGTTTCATATAAATTTCCTCTTCTAATTCTCCATTTAGAAAAGCCGTCTTTACATCCATCTGATGTATTTCCAGATCAAACAATGCCGCGAGAGCAATGACGATCCGAATCGACCTTTTCCTCGAGACAGGAGCGTATGTGTCGAAATAATCGACACCTTCAGTTTGCCTGAATCCTTTGACTACAAGTCTTGCCTTGTATTTGTCGATCGTTCCATCAACCTTTAACTTCCTCTTAAAGATCCACTTGTGACCTAGGGGCTTGCATCCTTGCGAAAGATCCACTAGTTTCCAAGTGTGGTTTTGCATAATCGATTCAATCTCATTATAGATTGCTTCTTCCCAATATTGGGAATCCGGTGTTGACATAGCATGTTGATATGTCACCGGTTCACCTTCTATCATGAAGGTTACGAAATCAGGCCCATAGGAAGTTTCCTTCCTTGCTTTTTTGCTGCGCCGATGCTCTTCTTCTTCTTTCTCTGACGGTTCACTTGCTCCCACATTTCCATCATTGTTCAACTCTTGAGTCTGTACAGGTGTTGGCATTCTGCGGGGAAAGATATCCTCAATAAAAGAAACCTCTCGTCTTTCAATTATCGTATCTACGTGCACATTGAGGTTTTCCGACTTGTGTACGAGAAACCGATACGCACTGCTATTTTGTGCATATCCGATAAACACGCAGTCCACCGTTTTCGGACCAATTCTCATCCTCTTAGGAGCGGAGATTAGGACCTTAGCGAGACATCCCCAAACCCGTTTATAGCTAGCTTGATGACCTTTCCATAATTCGTACGGTGGTTTGTCGCTTTTTATGTGGTAACTTGTTTAAAACATAGTTAACGGAAAGCAACGCTTCCCCCCCCCCCCCACATGTTCTGGGGTAACCCAGAACTTATTAACATCGCATTCATCATTTCCTTGAGCGTTCTATTTTTACGCTCCACAACTCCATTTTGCTCCGGCGAGTATGGAGATGTGGTTTGATGAATGATGCCACTCTCAGCACATATTTGTGCAAACGGCGCCTCATATTCACCGTCTCTATCACTCCTCAATATTTTAATTTTTTTATTGAGTTGATTCTCTACTTCAGTTTTATAAATAGAGAACATATCTACTGCATCGTTTTTACTTTTCATTAAGTACACGTAACAATATGTAGTACAGTCATCTGTAAAATTTATGAAGTATCTTTTACCTCCACTTGTTTGAATAAATTTCAAATCAAACACATCTGTGTGGATCAAGCCAAGAGGTTCACTATCTCGTTCAACATGTTGAAACGATGATTTGGTTAACTTTGCTTCTACACATATTTCATATTTGTGTTATTTATTAAAGACAAAGTTTGGTATTAGTTGCAGTGATATTAATTTCTTCATAGAATTAAAATTCACATGTCCTAATCTACCATGCCACAAATGAAATATGACTCAAAGATATAAGCAGAATCTGAAATATTATTGGCCAACTTGGCAACAGTCATTACATTGCTGGTGCTGATCTCAGCCTTAACACCCTTATTAGTGAACTCGACTTTAGGAGCTGGAGTCCCTACGTTTAACTTAAACATGCCATTGGTCATATAGCCACGACCTACATAAATACCATTCTTGGTGATTACAGCTTTATCGGATTGAAAAACTAGTTTAAAACCCTTCTTCACCATAACCGAGCCTGAAACCAGATTCTTGCGAATATCCGGTACATGGAGCACCCCATTCAGCGTCAGCTCTTTTCATGAGGTCAGGTTCATCACCACAGTTCCCTTTCCTTCCACCTTGGAAGTAGCAGAATTCCCCATGAAGCAGATCTCACCATCCACCGCCTCGTAGGTCTTGAACATCCACTTGTTGGAGCAGATGTGGCTCGTGGCGCCAATATCTAGCCACCATTCCTTGGGGTTGCTTCCCACTAGGTTCACCTCAGAAACCACTACAAAGAGATGCATGTCATCCTCTACTCCCTCAGCCACATTGGCCTGAGCTGGAGCTCTCTTCTTCCCCTTGCCCTTAAAGTTCTTCAGTGGGGGTTTGGGCTTAGCAGTGCGTTTATTGTCATAACAGTCCGCGACACGATGACCGGTCCTGTTACACACAGAACAGGTTTCGGCAAATTTCTTTGCAGCAACAGCACCGCCTACGTAGTCAGGGTGTTTCCGTTTGACACGCGAGGCCTCGACTACATAAGCCTTTGCCACCGAGCTACTAGAAATACCGCATTTCTTTCCAGAACGGCGGTTGCTTTGCTCGATATTCAACCTCTCTATGAGCCCCTCCAGACTCATTGCCTTCCGCTTGTGCTTTAGGTAGTTCTGAAACTCCTTCCATGACGGTGGCAGTTTCTCAAGCATGAGAGCCACCAGGAAAGGTTCATTAATAACTAGCACTTCAGCATCAAGCCGATGGTATATGAGTTTTAGCTTCTCAACCTACTCAATGACATTCCTGTTATCAGTCATCATGTACTCGTGAAAGTTCGTGACGACAAATTTCTTTGCGCCAGCGTTATTCACCTTGTACTTCTTTTCGAGAGTCTCCCAAAGCTCACCTTGTACTTCTTTTTTTATCAGTTGGCATGTCTCCATGCCTCAACCGCCGAGAACGACTGCTCGTCCAGATCGTCATCGCTTAGGACGGGAGCAGACTCCTTCAGAAACCAGGTCAAGTTAGGGTGGTTAAATAAAATAGCATATTTTGCTGCCAACGTTTGAAGTTGTCATCCCTAAACTTCTCCGGCTTCTCCACATGATAGGTCGGCAAAACAGGCATAGTCAAACGCATCGGTGCCTTAACCCTGGCCGCAGCCATAGCCTGGGCCGCAGCCGCTACCGCAACCTCGGCTGCAACTGCAGCTTTGGCCGTGGCGTATTTTCATCGCCCGTAGTGTTATGGACATTCCCACCAACCACTACGTCATGCGAACTCACCCAAGGGACAATAGGTTCTTCGGGGACATTACCGTTCGTCATCTTTCGGTTTCTGAAATGACAATCGAAAGACTATAAGATACGCGTATATATAAATATTCTTGAACAAAACACCAAGTATAGAAAACTTGGTTTCCGTAAAAGAAGTTTAATACAAAATAAATTATTCAAGATAATATCAAACTGATTGGTATTTTCCCGAGAACGGTACAATTACCAAAACAAAAGTTAACAACTCTAGGAATTTTCCTTTACTACAAAATATTCTAAAACTAGAATTGTAGCGAGCGGAAGAATCACTATTTCTTTTAATTTAAAATTTACACTAAAACGGTACACAAACCAAAAAATAACATCGGTTAAGATTGTTGGTTTTTGGTGTACGTAAAAGCAATAATCTAAAATGTAAGGACTAAAAAGATATAAACAATTTTATTTCTATTAAACGGAATGTGATTCTATTACAATATTCCGACACTTGCAGAATGTAAATGAGATTAATTTAACTTCCAGACAGATTAAGATAAATTATTAAACTTCTGGACTGGATTGTAATTAAACTAAACTGCCAGACAGAATAGCATAAAGCTAAACTGATGGATTGTTTGTTAATTAACCGATACTGCCAGACAGAATAGTATGATTACTAAGCTGCTGGGCTGTTTCTGTAAACAAAAGAAATTACAGAACTAGAAAAATAAATTACATAACATAATAGAAATTACAGAAAAGAAAATGACTGAATAGAAATTACAAAAATGAAAAGAACGGTATTGAAATTACAGAAAGGAAAAAGGGACAGAATTGAAAATAAAAAAGGAAAAAACAGAAACAGAATTGAAAATACGAGGCTACTGTAAACAGTATACCCTTAACCGATATTCGCCTGACCACCTTTAAGGTTTCTGGCCGTGTTGGCGCTTCGATCCCAATGTACAACGTCTCGGATGACTTGCCGGAAACTGGCGACAAGTCAAGGTCGGGCTTTTGGTTAGAGAGATGATATGGTACTGGACCAAATAACAAAATTTCTTTTCTGTTTTGGGACTATACCCCAGACCCTAGACATTCTCCATCCTAATCTCAAGGCCCAAATCCCGTGCCCGTGCTCGAGACCCAAGCGAACGTGCGTGTGTGTGGTACACACTTATACACACATGTGTATGTGAACACACAATTTAATATTCACATGGGATGAGTTTGTATATATATTGCAAAAATGACTATTCATTTTCCAATGTGGGATAATTTCCAATGAATTCTTTCCATTAAATCTATTTTTCCAGCATTAAGAGTTTTTCTCTTTTTCAACCGCACTCTTTGACGCCAATTTTCATTCACATTCATTCTCCGAATAGGTCATGCGACATACCGTTACGAATCTTGTCATATCAGCTCCTCAAACGTCTTGAGTATGGTGTTAAAAGACAACGTCTGTCGCTTGAATTCTTGACTAAAAGATGGTCGTGTGACAATCCGGAAACTATCACGTTTTAACATGATTTTTCCAACATTTTTTTCTTAGTAATGCAAAAGATGGTCTGAATGGGAGAATAAATTAATCACTCCACACATTAACATTATGGGAAAGAACTAACTGAATACACTCGAGACACTCGGGTGCGCCCGCCCCCATTCTGATAAAAATAATGTAATAAAATCTTAAAAAAATACGTTTCACCCTCTTATTGTGGAAAATGCTCGTATAGAGTATCATAAATCATATAAAATATTATCCCCTCATTTAAAGTTCATGGTCCCATCATTGTATACATTTTGTAATCTTAATTAGAGCTGATTTTAAAAAAAAACCATAGTAAGAGGTGTACTACATGTCATCGATTCCATTTTGTTGAAAGGTGGAGTATTAAAGTAGTCATCCTATTTTTAGTATCACCTCGATAATAGGCGTTACATCACAAGGCTTAATGAGAGTACGTATCAATCAACTTAATTATAAAAAAACTCTCATGTGTATTTATTTACAATTAATTACATATAATTATTTACAATTAGTTACATATGTCATAAAAAATAACAAAATATACAAAAAAAAATCAAAAAATATCAAAAAATGAAAAAAAATTTGAAAAATAATCAAAACATTTGTACAGTATCAAACAGGATTAAACATGATTAGATAGGATTAGACATACAAGATTGAGCATGACTAGACATGATCACACATGATCATACATATTTTTTGTATAAAAAATGTATTTTTTTAATTTTTGGTTTCTTTAATTTTGGTTTTTAATTTTTAAATATTTTTTTTGGATTTTTTAATGACATGTGTACCTATTTATAAATAAGTTTACAAAATATATAATTTTTTTATAAAAAGAGTCGTTAAGTTCAAAACACCCAGATTTCTTATAAATAATTATCTAAATATATACTAAATTATCATTTTCCCATTAAATAAAAGAGACTATCTCCTCGTTTTTGCTACAATGATAGGCATACGCACATGGAGAGTCACATGCATATATATATAATTATTTTATTTTGGTACATCAGGAATTCGTGTCACATGCATATAAAACCAAATGTTTCTGCCTTCCCTTGTGCTACTAGACGTGTTTTTCGAGTTTCATATAAACATATTTCTCTCTTTAATGGCGTCCGAGAGAGGGCAACCGAAATGGGAAGGGAAGGCCACGGCTAAGCTCATAAGTTTAAGCCCACAACAAGTGTGGCCTCTTCTTGAAGACTTTTGTAACCTCAACAAATACCTACCTTCTCTACACACTTGCTACAAGCTCGACGGTGTGTACGGACAGCCTGGCCTGATCCGGTACTGCTCGTCCACCTTATCATCATCAGACGATGAAGAAATAGTCAAGTGGTGCCATGAGAAGTTGATAGCTATCGATCCCATCGAAAGGTACATAACCTATGAGGTAATGGAGAATAATCTTGGGTTCAGTTCCTACTATGGGACCATCAGAGTTTTGTCGATGGACGGTGGTGATGATGGCAAACGAGGGTGTGAGATTGAGTGGTCGTTTGTGTCTGATCCGATCGAAGGGTGGACGATGGATGGGTTGTTGACTTACATCGACTCTTCGGTTCACACCATGGCCGAGAATATTGGAAAAGAACTAGAGTCCATTGAGTGATGCGTTACTTTTTTGTAATGTTTTTTACCATCTTTTTTTCTATGTAGTGGAAAACATGTATGCTGCTTTACAAAACTCTTTGCACTGTTTGTTTTGTGACCAATCCTTTCCTTCAGTGTTATTATGTGTCAGAACCACAATTTGACCAGAAAAGAGAATGACCATAAATAATTATTGGGTGCACACGTTTTTACATTTATTTGTTTCCTCGTTGCGAGAACAGTGAAGATAAAAATGAAGTTTTATCTTTGTAACTTTTTTGTACTCACTACTCAATACTCATATAAAGAATGTATGTAATAGTGTAAGGGATAATATGCTTTTGCAGTTCTACCTACATTTCTTTACAAAAAATAGCGTTTTTGGTCTGCACGTATATTGTATGGAGTAGTGTAATGGATATGTTGATATCATTGCCCTAGCAAAAGTCTTAAAATTTAAGTTCCAGGCATTCGTTACATGGAAATGATACAGTTTTTGTAATTATTGGCCACTGGTCCTCCACTATATCAGCCTAGCATTTATTTAGATTATGTTTATAGTTTGAACTTTGAATCGCCTTGCGTAGTTATATCATATATGCGTTACTAATTTTAAATGTAAACCCCTTTATTAGTTGAGGAGTGAGGACTCAGTTGAATACTTGAATGATAGTTATTCATAAATGTTGCCTTGTAGAGGAGCCAAGGCCAAAAGGAGTAATGATAGTTAAGGACTGTAAATTAGTATTAATGATAAAAAGAATACAGTGATACTATTGAGCCATACAAACTCACTCCGAATTTTTACCATAATTTTTCATAAAACTTAGATAGCATATTGAGAAACCAAAAAAACATGTGTCACTCAAGTATCCAATCTTTTCGAGTCCAAATCTTCTACCTCTATTCTCTATCCCTTCCGTGTCCCTTTACTTATTTTCACTCAAATTATAAATTTTCATAACTTTTTCTGCAAGTTTATGAACTTTTATGCTATATTGTATTCAAATTTTTAAACATTTGGACATAATAATGTTTTAGATAATTTTTCTAAGATTTAATGTTTAATTTACATTAATTTATACATTTATTCCAAAATAAATTGTGTGTGAGTTTTCTTTTAAAAATAATTATTGGAATGTATTGATACATGTGTTATACTAATTGTATAATTTTTTTTAAGTTTTGTATAACAATTTTTTATATAAAATAAGAAATGACACACAAAAAAAATAGAGAATAAGTTGTTGACATGTGAAACAGTACATATTTCCATCACCATTGCACAATGCAGATAAGAGCATGTTTAACCAATATAAGTTGTTGAGGGGGAGCCGCAAAAAAATAGTAGCAAATTTTATCAGACAGATTTTGGGTGTTGGTTGTTGTCTCATTTCTCTTCCTCTTTTCTCTCTATCTGTTATCTTCTCCAAATTCTGTATATTGCTTCCGTATTAATAATTACAATTATTTATAAACCAGTTCCTGTAGTTTCAAATATAAAAAAAATAAAAAAATATGACCGTTAATAATTACAAAATGGTCGTTGTAGTTTCGAAATAATTACAAAACAGTCCCTATAACGGTAATAATCGGCTAGTTTGACTTTTTTTGGGTCCCCGAATTTTTTTAACTTATAAAATATTCTTTATAACGGCTAGTTTTTTGTCCTTAAAATTTTTTAAATTACAAAATAGTACAATTTAATTCCTATATAAACTCGCATTCTACTATCATTCAAAGCACATCATTTCAAAAACACTCTCTCTATCTCAAATATATTATTCTATATATCATATAATTCAAACACTTTCTATCCGACATACAAATGGATCCAATCCGATTCTCCTCCTCTTCATCTGATTCCTCATCCAATTCCGAGGATGCCAATTTATCAATGATGAATGAAAATTTTCTCTTCGACAACCCTATGTTTTTACCTATTCTTGTTGCTTTCGAACATGAAGGAACTTCACAACAACGTCCGCAAAAACAACGAGTTGAGAGGCCTCGATTAGTTTTGGAATGAGACGCTAAACTACGAAAAGACTATTTTTTTGGAGAACACATGTATTCGGACGAAGTATTTCGACGAAGGTTTCGTATGGACAATGAATTATTCATCAGAATGGCCGATGAGATTATCGAGAAAAATCATTATTTCCAACAAAAATATGATGTTGCGGGCCGTATGGGTGCCACCACTTATCAAAAAATTACTACTGCCCTCCGTATGTTAGCTTATGATCTCTCTGCATACTTAGTCAATGAGAATCTTCGTATATCTGCAAATTCTACCCTTAATTGTATGAAAGAGTTTTCTCGTGCTATCGTGAGAGCATTTTGTGAGCATTATCTTAGAGAGTCAAATGAGGACGATATTCGTCGATTGAACATTATCAACACTCGTAGGGGTTTTCCCAGTATGCTCGGAAGCATTTACTACATGCATTGGAGATGAAAAAATTGTCTCACCGCTTGGCTGGCCAATATCAAATTGGTCACAAAAAAGAGCCATTCATAGTCCTTTAAGCGGTTGCTTCTAAGGATTTATGGATATGACATGCTTATTTCGGGACATCCGGTTGTAATAATGACATCAATGTATTGGAAGAGTCTAATTTATTTGATAGACTTATGGAAGCCGATGCACCACCTTGTAGTTATAAGATAAATGGAACCCAATACAATATGGGATACTACCTTTCTGGTGGCATTTATCCTCCATGGGCTTGTTTCGTGAAAAACGTTCTGTCTCCTTTGTCACAAAAAGATTGTACGTTTTCTCAATACCAAAAAGGGGTTTGAAAAGACTTCGAGCGTGCATTTGGTGTGTTGCAATCTCATTGGCACATTTTAAGAGGTTCGACACGCTTGTGGGATCAAGAAGATTTAAAGTACATCATGTTAGCGTGAATAATATTGCATAATATGATTGTTGAACGCGAGCCTCCGGAACAATTAGAGTCAAGAGATTTTCCAATGACATGTTCTGACGATCCTCATCCGCCTCTTCCGGTCATTGAAAATGCTCTTCCAACAACATTTAGAGAAAGACGTGTATCACTTAAGAACAAAAAAAAACACGAAAACCTTCAAAAGGATCTAATCGAGCACATTTGGCAATTCCATGGTTCGAGAGTTTGAGTCCGACGATGTTCAAAGTCATGTTTTTTAATATGTAGCATTTATGTAATTTTTATTTTTTATTTGATGTAATTTTAATGAAATGAATATTTAATTTTATTTATTTAAATTTATAATTTTTAGTTGTCAATTATTTAGTTTTGATTACAATTATAACTGTTAAGACCTATTTACAATTACATTCAAAACTGTTATAACATCTTTAATAATTTCAATAACATTCAAAAGTTAAACCAACACACCAATAAACTTGACCCGTCGCTCCACACAAACTAACATCCAAAATTTAAGTTAAACCAAAAACATGAACCAACGCACCGTTAAACATGCTCTAAGTTCCTTGTAGTTTACACATAATTAATTTAGATATGAAATGTATTTTTTTATGAAAAGTGACAAAAAGTATGGATAAATGAGCTTAATTCAAATGAATAAACATAACGAGGACAAAGAAAATTACTAGTAAAGAAGTTATAAAAATTAATAAAGTTGAATCTTACAAGATGGCAGATGCTCTATTATGCTTTAATGATAATGAGTAATTCAAGAAAGGAGTATTCTGTCGTAAGATCAGATTAAGGAATGTTTTCAGTGTCAAAATTTGAGAAGGTGATATGTATTCTTTGCAATGGAATAACGAAGAGTATCAATGATAGTCGTGGTAATGAGCTGTCCAAGGATAAAAGAAAGGAATATATTTCAAAAGGTACCGTAGAACAATTGAAAGTGTCAGACATCTCATAAAAGGCTTTCTTTAACATGTAATCATCTTAAACTCGTAAATACCACATCGTGTACTAAACTATACAACATTTTTAATGTATAGTTAGGGTAACACTAGCTTGTTTTCATAGTAAATGATTGTATTTTTTTTCAATTTTTAATAATCTCTAGTTATATATATTTATAACTTAAAATTAAAAATTTATATATTTTTTGAATTATATCTCTTTAAAATGTCAAATAATGTCAAATAAATAAATTAATTGCCAAAAGGTTATAAAAACATGAAAATCATTTTTTTTTTAAAGTAACTATTAACAAAATGATGAAATCATTGACTTTACAAAAAAAGTTTAAAAATTTAATAACATTTATTAGTGAAAACAATGTATAGTTAGGAAAACTATACAAAAATGTATAGTTAGGCTCCCCCTCTTGCGCAACGAGTCCTTTTAGAAGTGTATCATGTCTATTCAAGAGGAATCGAGGATACTAGAAGGTTTCAGATAAGAAGTCAAATTTTAAAGTCAGAGCATCTGTGGCTTAAGAATTCGATTCTCGAGCAGGAGCAGGAACAGGACCAGGACCAGGACATGGAATGAATAGATAGTCACATCTCATACACGGTCTTGTATTGATGATCCAAAACCATAAATACCCTTCAATTTCATAAATAAAAAGAGTATGGCCGAGGAGATACATGGAAGTACCTAAAATAAGATCAACGTTTTAAATGTTCAATTTTTATTTTTTTTGGGATTTTAATTGAACTTTCTGCCCGGAAGAACCTTTTTCCCATGGGATCACAACCAGTAACAACAAAAATACATGGAGGATAAAAACATTACATACATTTCCACCGCCACTGACTAAATATTGGCTACTAAAAATAAAGGTTTGTTCACCATCATATAGTTCAGATAGCTTCTTGTATCTACAGAAAAAGATCAGTCAAACTTTATGTTCAAAAGCAAATCAGAGAGCGCTTTCCTTTACAATTATCCCTATGTATATTGTTTAAATCATCCACACCATATAATAATATCCTACCACTGGCTATAAACATTTTCAAGACTGCCAGCATTTAATCTCTTCTCCATCCAATCAATAATATCCTGAGCAATTTCTTCACGCTCAGGCTCGAATAGCAGATCATGCAAGAACCCTTCGTAAAGCTTTATGTCCTTGAACTGAGATGAGGCCTGATTGAACAAATCCTGAGAGGCTAGCGGATCAGTTACTTTATCAGCTGTCCCATGCAGTACTAAGAACGGGATAGTTATAACCTTCAAGTTACGTAGTAGATACGCTGATATTCGTAGGATCTCGTGACCCGTTCGCACCCTGATGGGGCCTGTGTACACCAACGGGTCGGAGTACTTGGCCAACAGTGCAATAGGGTCCCTTGTGACGGGGATACCCCTTTTGTTGGCACCTTTAAATTGCAATCTGGGAACAACCAGCGACATAAAAGGAGCTACAGCCTGCAGTATAAAAGAGTGGGACGGAAAATTATCTCAGAATATATAATGGTTCACATATTATGATACTAATGATATAAAAACAACTTAAACTTGCTAGAAACTTCAAAGCAACCACTTTAAACTGCGAAAGAAAAAACAAGACAGAAATTGGGACAACAAGAGGTAACTTTATTTTGCAAAACCACCAGCCTCGAATTAGGATTTAACATATAACGCAAAATCGGAATTAAGATTTGACATTTAACACAAGTTATCCGTTCCCAGTGGTACATCTTTTGTAAAACTTGATTTATGAAACAAGTCAAACTTATGGTGGTACACTTGTCATTTCTAATCTATGATGTTCCACCAACTACGCAACTAACATGCCCTTGTAAAATTGTATACAAAGCTGTAAACCTTACCTAACCTAATATGCAAAAGATCGAGTTATTCCAATCTTTCGTATTCTCTTTCTAAGTCTGGCAGACAAAACTCTCTTCATTTGGTCCAAGTATTAGTTTTGCGCACTGATAGTTCACAGAGGGCAGATGTGTCACTACTGTTTTTAATTGAGCTTTATATTTTCCATATTGCTTATGTGGACGGAGACTGAAAGCTTGTACGTTGGCGGTGTCATTGAGAGGTCCTAGTGTTTCTACTACTTATGTTCAGAAGGAATGCAAAGGTAAAAAATTTAGAGCTAGAAACAAACATTTTTACTAAGGTATTTAGGCTCTGTTTGTTTTGATGGAAAATGTTTCCCAGCGAAACAATCAGAGTCTTAGTAAAAACTCAACCTCCTCAACTTATTTACTCCCTCAGTCCCTAAAAGATGCTTTACTTTCTTTTTTCCTGGAGATTTAGAAGCCTAATTAAATAAGTCTAAGAAATAAATATTACAGATAATTTTACTAATATGTCGACCAATAAATGATTCTTGATGATGTGGAAAAGTGTATTTATGGATATAAATGCATATTATGTGGTTACTACAGTAATTTAAACACTTGACCAATTTTTATATAAGGACTAAGGAGAGTGGACCATAATTAGGGACAACCAAAATGGAGAAATGGACAAAATGGAGAAATGGACCATGTTTTAGAGACGGGGGGAGTATGTTTTACACCAATACACATCCCCAACCCAACCATTTCCGTTAACCATAGCCCAGCTCCTGGCAATTCCATCTCCTGCAATCGGAAAGCTCACCTAGAACCCCACAAAAATATCCATCTTCTTTCATTCACCGCTACCCAGGTCCTAATCCTATAATTTCTATTCACTGAGCAGCTCCAGCCACCCGTGATCAATGAAATATAGCGGAAGAACTGTCACTGCATTGCTGAAATTTTAAAAGAAAACCGTGAACATTAGCCTAATTTGTTGTCGGACTGGTTGCCGGAGACTGGTTGGTCTTCGCAGGCGTGGCGCCTGGGGGAGGTCACAGACAGAGGGGAGGTAATCTATGGCGGGGGAGGGACCGAGGGTCACCAGGGTTGGAGGTAGTGGGGTTGCTGAAGTTTTTTTCTAGAGAGAGAGAAGGGTGTGGAGGTAAAAAACCCAAAACAATTTGTTAAATGTGGAGTAAATGCTAATAAAGTTTCAAAATAGGATCCACCTAAAATTCACCCTTATTTTTATTAGTCTGACCAAGCATGTGGAGTGCCTCCACTGTATAAGCAAAAAAAGAACTAAATATGGGCAAACACAACTTCTGAAAAAAATTGTTTCCTATCATTTGATACTCTCTTCCTAAGTTAAACTTTAAGCGATAGAAATGATCAAAATGTAGCTAGGTTGTTATATAAGCGATAGAAAAAAACTTACACCAACTATTGGATGTGCTGGCTTGACGCGTAAAGCAGGCGACGTCAAGATGATTCCTTCCAGCATCGACTCAATATGCAGATGAGAAGCAGCCTATGTGAAACAAAAGGAAATATTCAATGCAACAGAGAACCTTTAATTTTCACAATTAGAAAGTGAGGAAAGAGCCAAGTGCCTTACTTTCAAAACAACTGCACCTCCAGTTGAATGACCAAAGAGAAAGCAAGGTACCCCGAGATTTTCTGATTTGATTTTCTCCAAGAAAGACCCCTACTCAATCAAATATCAAAGAGAAGTTGGTGACTGCATAAAGGATTGCAAATAAAAAGAACGAGAAAGGGTGTATAACAGCTAAAAGACTCTAACTATCAACTGCTATTAATCCATAAAACAAAGAACTCTCCAACTCAAAAATCACGATGAACACGCGAGAACCATTGAAGCACTTTAAATCACATATCAATTAAACACCAAAAATGATACGAGTCAACGTGCTAGAAACTTTGCTAGTGAAAAGATCAACAATAGATATACTCTCAGTCAACAACAGGGGATGCATATAGAGGAGGAAAAATGAAAGATTCAAACATTGAAACAGTTCCGTACTATATTCTACGCATCATTGAAACATAAATCATATTTACCAAAATACACTTACAGTGTCAGCAACAACATGGTCAAGTGAAGGTACGTATCCATGTAATCCATCACTACCGCCATGACCTGCCGAAAGAATATAACATCTCTATTAAATCATCAGACTATCTTCTAATATACGCTTCTTCAGCTGTACTATCTTAATATTATTGGGACAGTTAATGTACACAAACCAGCAAAAAACCATGTTGCTGTAAAAATATGGCAACACTCTAGGGTCGGGTGAAATATTTAGAAAGGATAGTTCTTTTACAGTTTGCAGAACTAGGTCTGAAAAATAATTTTTTTTTAAAAATTGAAATATGGTTGAGTAAACCAAATATATAGCAATGACACATTTTCAGTTATCAACATTACACATTTTACACCAATCTACCATCCAGTAAAATAACTAAAGTCTTAAATCATGAAAACAAGACATTTCTGATACACTAAAACAATTTGCACCCCCAAACTTCTATAATAACCTTCACATGGTCGCCCTAGCAATAAGAAAAGATGACAGGCAGCCCTTGTTGCAACAGAAAAAATTCTTACAATCAGATTGTCATGGACAATTAGCAAGAAAGTTCAAATAAATGTAAAATCAAGCAAGGAAAGCAGCACATAGCACACCTATAACATACCTATCCAATCCATTGCATATACACCAAAGTTGCTCAAAGTTAGCTGCCTTGCAAATTGAGCATATCGTCCACTGTGAAAAGAACACAAAACAGAAACGAAATAACATTACTGAATCGTCTTTTCAGTTACAAGATTTTTATCCACAAGCTCATTTAATAATTTCAACCTTTCAGGTATGTATCAACATTCACTAATAACCTCCATTAGAATGAAAATGGTAGGACTGTATTTAACAATCTCACCTGTGCTCATTAAGCCCATGTATGATGATCAAAATCCCCCTGAAATAACAAACAACTGTCTGTTAATAGAAGAGAACCACTTATGTAATATACGAAAAAAATTGAAAGGAAAATGTGTACCAAGGCATGTTTAATCCACCCATGCAAATAAACTCAGGGGAGAGCTTATGAAGAAAATATGCTCATCTGTAATAAAACAGAAGTAAGACACCTAGTCTAGTTCTGTGTAAAGCATGAAAGAGCAACTACAATAAATCCAAATCTTATTCACATGATCACATCCCAATATATAATAAAATGAAAATTTTCAAGTCCTTTTAAAATTAGAGTCACAAACTCAAGGTGTTATGTGGTCAAACTTAAGTTTGAGTTACTTCTTATCTTCTATGGTTTTTGCCTTAGACATAGTCAGCAACAATAACAATAACGTTCTGCAATGGGAGAGCATCCTGTTTGCGTGCATGGAAACAACAACGTGGTACATAGAGGGTGAGAAGTTAAGTAACCTATCGAAGATTATCATTTGACAGAGTTTAACATTAATAATGAATATCAAAACTGAAAACTCATAATGAACACTTCCACAATTGATCCGGATGCTCTCACAAAACAAATGTTATAATGAGGTAATTAGAGAAACTTTTGTCATGATACCTCGAAATAAATTTCTCGTTGGCGCGGTTTCGTTCTTCAAACGTTATTAATTTCATACAAGCAGACATATCATGGAAAAACAACTAGCAATGTAAATTCTTTCAACAATATAAACACCCAACATCTATCGTCCTGTTCGTAGCCTACTTCCAAATTCCATCTCATATGATATCGATAGGGAAATTCAGACATTCAGGTTGATGTTCAAGTGGGTTTAAGAGCAGATTTTATATTTAAAAAAATATAATGCATATGAAAATTAATGAATATAGACATAATATGCTTGGATCCGAGTTTTAAACACACACGTAAATAGGTAAAGAAGTAAGACCAACTATTTCCTAGACAAGTATGCCATAGGCAGTCTTCAGCTACATCAAATAATAGAACAGAACACGGAGTATACTGACAAGTGCACCGACATGCCGATGCTTATGAGAAGTTGAGGCCTGAAGATTTAAATAATGAGTAAATGAAATTACAGGTGAACTTCAACAAAGTTTCAACTGGCAGCCATTATTCTAGTCAAACAAGGCACTTATTAAAAAATGACAACATTGCCCAAAAGTCTTTGAGCACATAAACTAGCCACCAAATTCAAACCAAGAATGTATAACAAACTTTATTTTCACACGAGAGGGGGAAAAACATAACAATCAATGTGTAACTAACACGAAAGTCCAACTTTTGTACAATAACAAAAAGTGATAAACATTTCTACTTATCCAATCGATCATTAAAGAAACAAGACACGCTTAAGATGAACAAAACAAAAACAATACAAGATTCTCAATATCATCTAATGAAAAATCGAGATGCATGTAAGGAAACAAAAATAGAATTCATTTCCAAAAATAAATAAATAGAATATGATCATATCATCAACCGTGATAGTAATAAACCTTCACTTACATATCAACCTTCAACAGAACATATATTGCAAGACCAATGTATAAAAACACAAAATTCAAAGCTATACTATCCTTCGTGCAGTATTGTAACAATCCACCATGCTCCACAACTTGGATACACAAAAACGGGCTATATAAGAGCTCAAAAATGTATAAACAACACCGAGACTGTGAGATAGCTACACAACCCTAAACGAATTCTTACATGTTACTATTAACTTCCATTCCACAGTTCCACTTGTACACCAAAAACAGCATTTTAGCTTTTTGTTCACTCAAAATCAGAAACATACCAATAATTATATCTAAACAGTCAAAACCCTAGCAATTTCAAAATCAGCACAAATTAAATCAAATTTATGCACATAGTCACACACACAAAAAAACAAAACCAAAAAAACTACAAATTAAAAAGGTTCAATAAGCGTAATCTAAATCTCTAGCAACTGCAAAACTAAAATGATGTACATAGTCACACACAGAAACAAAAGAAATCAAATCCAACTACAAATAAGCAAAATTCAATTAGAAAGCGTAATCTAAACAATCAAAACCCTAGAAATGCAAAATCAGCACAAATTGAATCATAAGTACGTATAAAGTAAAAGAACACTCAAATCCAACAACAAATTAAAAATGTTCAATTAGAAAGTATAATCTAAACCATCAAATCCTTAGCAAATGCAAAACCCGCACCAAATAAGTCAAAATTATATACAAAGTCACACACACACACAAAAATCAAATCCAACTACAAATAAGCAAGATTTCATCGGAAAGTGTAATCTAAACAATCAAAACCCTAGAACTGCAAAATAAGCACGAATACATAGTAAAAAAATCACTCAAATCCAACAATAAATTAATAAATGTTCAATTAAAATACTTAATCTAAACCATCAAATCCCTATCACTTGCAAAACCAGCACATATTATCAAAATTATATACATAGTCACACACACAGCGTAAAATAACGAATTAAAACCCTAGCAATTGCGAAATCAGAACGAATCAAATAAAAAATACGTACATAGTAAAAACAAAACAATCAAATCTAAATCCAAAACAAATTAAAAAAAAACCGTAGTATTACTTTATATCTCCAGAAACCGGAACCCAGGAACGGCAGAAGAGAGCGTTATGCCTTACACCGTAAAACAGTGACGTGGCACAAACAAACCCCGTCCCGCAATCAATCTCCAAACTCTCCGCCAACGCACGCCGCCTAATCGTGTCCTCCTCCTCAATCCTCCTGACAGAGAATCTCCGCCGTTTCTTAGGCGGTACAGCGGCGGAGGGGTTACGGCGGCGACGGAGGAGGAGAAAGAACCATAAAAAGATAGATTGGAAGAAGATTACGGAGCGGCGGAGAGAGGCGTAAGAGAGATGGAGAGTGCGGAGGAGAGGGAGTATCCGGTTGCTTGCGCCGGAGGTCAGCTCCTCCTCCATTTATAATATTTATATGTATAATCAGTATATATAATATATGTATGTACAGGTGTGTGTATATGTAGAGAGAGAGAGAGAGAGAGAAAGAGGGGGGGAGGGATATTCTGTATTTTAGTTAATAGGAAAATAAGAGGGAGAGGATCAATGGAATATAACCGCGTCAAATCAAGTTTTTCGTTCGATTTAGTTTGAGAATATCGCCCGTTTTACTTTTATTAGGTCTCATTTTATGAGTCCGTCTAATATCATCTATAACCATTGGATTAGATGGTAAATTTTTAATAATTAATTTAATTTTTTTATTTTTATTATATATTAGACAAAATAGGATTTAATAAATTAAAAATGTTGTAGTATATTATTGGACTATTGGATCTTACTCATAGTGGGCCTAAGTTGGTCTTTTTATCTTGTATAACTCTAACATAGGTCCCCTTATATTCATACATTCTGATTAATAAAGATTATGTTGTTGTCTCTCTCTATATTCTTTCTATATATCTATATACATATATATGTGAGCTAATATTTCACACAACACGTTATCGGCACTTTGCTCGCGGGGACTAATTTACGTGTGGAGATATTGGAGATTTTGGTAAACGCACGGATATTGACTATCTATAATCCTTGAGGTTTATCCGGGTTTAATTGGGTTATTGTTATATCGATTTTCACCAACATACCTGGAGTACGGTATTTTTTTCTACCGTGCCATGATAATTTTTACGAATAAAATTTGAAAAGTCTGTCTATAACATGAATTGATGCATGTGTAACTTAGTTAATGTTCATGTTGAGTTACATCATGTGCTTGTTATGACTTAGAAAAGTCAATATTTAATCATTGTATAATAGAGTAATTTACTAGTAGTGATTGGCTTGCAGATTACAAACACGGGTGTTTATATTGTTAATTTTTGATTCCTTTCATGATATAATGAATCTTGTGAATTATCTTGTATGTAACTTGCGTGTATATTGTAAATTGGTAAATAAAATATATTACGTACATGAGTGATTTAGTTACCATGTATAGAACTTACACATATAGCAATAGAATAATTAAATATTGACTAATATCTTGCTTAGTGTAAATTGATAAATTTAGATTGTGCTAATATGTACTACCATGCTACTGCTATATTATTTAATCATGCAAGCAGGTACGATCTATGTATTTATTTACTGCCATGTACACTTGTGTAAAATATGGTAATTTGCGAAATCATATATTTTCACATTTAAGTTGGAAAAATTATGAATCTTCCCCAACTAGGCTCACCTATTTGGATACGATGTCTAGAAAAGATATAGGCGAAAGTCGATATCCTAATGAGGTCGGGTTTTAAGTGGCATTCGTGCCCTCCACCCTCACCGTCTTTCCTGGTCGTTTTTCAAGTAGAGCTACCGGAAGGGGTTGACTAAATAATAATTTCTCCGAGTGTGTTTATATAGTGATGTATGTTTCGCCGAATTGGTGTTTCAGTATCGACCCGTCGTTCGATCAATGAGAACCGATTCACATGAGAAGCAAAACTAATGTTTTCGAACCTGTCGTTTAGAAAAAAACGTTTGTGCTTGTGCAAACCATAAACATATAAACCGGTCGTTTTATATGATAAATAATCCAGAACTCCCAACACATGTTGGATGCCATCTATGATGAGAAAAATCGTAAAACATACTTGCGAAATGACTGTTTAAACGTTGATTTTAATCCGTCAGCACATGTTACTCACCCTGATGTGTGAAAATGTAATGCCCAAAAAAAAAAATTTGGATGCCATCTTTGATGAGTAAAACACGAGTTTGTTGTTACCCTCAGGATGAATGTTAAGGCGTTGATTTTATTCCGCCACCACATTTGAGACGTGATGATGTCTATGGTGAACAAATGTCTGAAATTGACATATTAGAGCAATCCTTCACCAAAATACTAGCTTGGAAATTGTATTCCATAAGCAGTATCGTGAATTTATATTCACCATGTTCCTTTATCGTCCATCTGTTATTGGATAAGAAAATTGCCCCAGTGAGTAGTTTTAATCCTATTGGGTCAATTGCGAATTGTTTGCCTGATATTAATGCTCTTCGTGTATATTTTTTTCCACGAATCGAGAACCGAGACTAGTGTTATTTGTCTCGAACTGTCGCGATCCCGATGAATCGCTTAGCCAAGCGAGATTTTAGACAATCGTCAAAATCGAAAACCTGTGGCTCCAAGACAGTAATTGAAAGGAACAATATGGCCCGTTGTCACAAAGCAAGAGATAATGCTCAAGGAGGCAACTCTATGCTATAAAGACAAAGGTCATGCACGGTTACTCCTTAAATAGTTCAAAACTATTATAAAGGTGAAAAAACCGATGCTAATGTGGTTAAAGATAACTGAAAGGAAACTCTTCAGACCCCCGGTTTTGTGGCTCAAATAAGTTTGGTACCTTTATTTATTGATTTTGATAAATCATTGAGCCATTTTTTCGCTCATCTGGATTATGTTTTTCCATTTGGATTATGATTTTTCCATTTGGACATACTTTTGGATTATGGTTTGCCTGTTTGCGAAATTTCTCGAAATAATTTAAAGTGCTTTGAGCAAATTCCTTTGACAAATGTGATCAAACATTAAATTATGAAATTTTAGGCAATACTTGTGGGGTAGTTGATTTTTTTTTGAAATAGTGGGTAACAGTGTACCACATAATTTCACCAACTATTTACCTAAAAGAGTACTCAGTGACAATGATTCTGGACATGTCGTTCCAAAATCGAAATCTTTGGTAAAACCAAATTGATTTGTCAAATATGAGGTCTTATACTCTTGTAGGTCCTGCCGTACCTTGTTGAGTTATAAAATATTCGAGAAAACCAGTGTTATCTGGTAATAGCTCATGAAAGAATTAAAATTTCTTTACATAGCCTCCATTCAATACGACAAAAAGCGTATTTTAGAGGAATTGAAATGTCTTTCAAGTGGTTTCTACCATAATTTTTAAAAGCATTTAAAGTTACCTTATCATTTCGCCTTTCGTCGAAATGATAAATGATTTAGATACTAAGACATGATTGTATATACTATCATTCGCCTGTCGTCGATTGATAAGAGCATTTTGATATTGTGGCATTGACCGGATGAGATATTCCCGGGTCAAAAGACGATGCTTGATTTATAATCGCATCGCATTTGGATTCTCTCTGAGAATATATTACGCGATTAATCCGAAATTCATGCCATTAATGCTCATTTTGAAAGACTAGTATGTGTAAAGATCACGAAATGAACTCGTAGAATTCTTGTAAAGAATTGAAGGAGTTATTGTGGACTTATCCAACCATAATACGGACAATAAATATAAATGGTTATGGTTGATGCATCGATAATATGGTCACATTTTAATGTTATCCACATAAATGCAGCACTTTCCAAACTTTTAGCCCTATCATTAAGTTGATGGCTCATGATCCGGATTATCCTGAAAAGTCTAGTCGACTTGATAATTCCGAAGAGTAAGAATCGAAAATTCGATTTGAATTACTTGAGTTTGGAAATTGAAATTGAACATCATGTCGATTATGTTCAGACCCAAATGGACTCACAAAAAGTTTGATGATGCGACAACAAATGGTTGCACGCACTTCTTGGTCTTGCGCACCAAGATTTATATTTCCGTGTGGGGTCATGCTATTTTGTTGCATTGTTCCGTTATGAGGCTCATAGACATTCAAACACCATATGTGTACCAGTTGGTTACTGTTTATGAGCCAGAAGTCTCATATTAATGCGTGTTTAGAGTGCTTAATTAATATTTTGATTGAGCCGCTATAGCGTTCAAAATATGGACCTCTGAAGGGGACATAAGTCGATTATGAATCTCATGCCTATCATTTGATAGAGTAACATTGGCAAGCGATCTCTTTACCGCTTGATATGCAAAAGTGACATCGCTAAGACTGTTATCCCCATCGTTAGGGGGAGATTTGCACGTTACCGTTGATAAGGAACGACGTGAAGTAACGTGGCATAACCCATTCAGTATTAGCTTGATCCCCAAAACTGCACTTAGTGATAAGTAAGTGCATAGACTCCCTTAAGTCTAACTAAATGTCAGACGCATTTAATGACTTTATGAGATGTCACGAGATCATTTATACCTGCTGCAAAATGTTTGTAAGGATAGACGTCCATGTCGGACGCCGTGTTCCTGTCGTAACACGTTGCTTTGGCCGAACCCGCCAAGCAAAGGACGCTGCCGTCGGCCGTCAGTCTGTCGTCCTTCCTAAGATATGAGGAAGTTGACCGGTTCTTAATTCGTTCAGCCCCAGAGGTAGTGAACTGAAACTCGTTTGTCATGCGAGATTATAAAGGAGCAAGGAAATGTGTGATTTTCTCTTCATCCTAAGAATCTCGAAATATCTGTCGATCATGATATCTTAGACGATATTGAAGCAAAACGGGACTGTCATTGATTACTTGTTCATATATTCGGTGACGACTGATAATATGAACAAATTATGACAGGGAACCATGTACCGTTGCCTGAAGTCAACAGAGAATAGACTGTACTAATGGAAACTTGCAATCCAAGTAGACTACTTAGCGAAAGTGTGTTCGGACCTGTAGCTCCAACACCACCAATGTTAAACGAGTTCGTTTATTTGGTTATTCGTAAGGAAGAGTGATGAGAATAATGAGATTGTAGAATGCTCGCCTAGTAGCGCAAGGCTTCTCTCACACCTTGGAATTGATTACGAGATAGTTGATTTCTTCGTAATGGACATTATAACAGTCTCCTACTTTACCAGTTTAGTAGTTTCCGGAAAACTGAGTATCCAGCCATGAATGTGGTTAAAGTTTTATCTCTATGGGGATTTAGACAAAGAGATATAGATGAAGGTCCCTGTGTGACTTCATAATGCTTGAATCAAGTAGTTCCTGACCACGGAACACGATCTCAATTAAATGAGGCGTTCACTATATGGATTAATATAATCCGAGCGGATGTGGTATACCCGCCTAAGTGTGTACTTGATCAGCTTGGGATACTTGAACAAGTATTATGCCCCTGCGTGTTTTTATTATGCGATCCACTTTTGGATTTGCCTTCGAGATGAAGGATCTTGAGAAGACACGGTAGTGACTCGGCCTGATGATCGAGTCCTGTAAAGATTGAATCTAAGTCCATGATTCAGACTACACCCAGAAGATGTTATGACGTTGTAGTCATCATGACGCTAAGTCGTCAAATTCTCTCATGATCGTTCGATCACTAGACATTGATATAGACCCAGTCCGTCCCTGATGTGACGATGAAGAGATATTGAACCATGATGTTCATATCTAAGTACAATAAGCGCATTATTGTACTTGGTCTAATGTGCTAGGACGAACATCTCGTCTGCTGTGAATGGTATAGCTCGACACAACATCGCGCTAACACGCTGCCATCGAAATGACACTAAAGACACATTCCCTTACCTTATGGTAATTTTGGAAGTGGGGTAGTTTATCCCATTTGCGTCATCGAGTGTACCTAGCCCCTTCGGTACTCGAATTAACGCAAGCCTTTTTCGGTTATACCGATTCCGGTTACTTATCAGACCCGCATAAGGGATATTCCTAACATGGTATGTCTTTACCATTAGGAATAAGGCAATATCTTGGAGGTCTTGGAATGACTCTAAACGAATCATCTGATTTACTCGTGCTCTATGAGACGACTAGATAGTGTATATGACTTCGAGCTCGTATTAGCCATATTTGAATTACATATGCTCTGTCTCACGATCCGGATAAAACACTTGTCTTATTTGAGGACAACCTGTTGTTATCGATCAAGAGAGACATGACTAGATTATGTTATTTAGCATTTCTTGCCGAAATGAATTTTCACATATGAAGTTTAAGAGCATCTAGTTGAATGCTCGTTCTATTCCACGTTAGATTTTCTTGCATCCAGCCGTGTGCAAGTAAATGAAGCATCCAGTCGAATGCTCGTACTCTTTCTTAAAATATGAAATCCTTGCACCCAGTCGTGTGCAAGTGAGGGGGAGCATCCAGGTGAATGCTTATTGTACTAATTACTACTTAGTCGAAATTCTCGCACCCTGTCGTGTGCAAGTGAGTGGAAGCATCCAGTCGTATGCTCGTGTACTCTTTTTGTCCTTAGACCAAGGTTGTTTCCCACTGGGTTTTCCTTGGCAAGGTTTTTAGCGAGACACGTTCCCATCATACCTCACTTAAGATTGCCAAAATTAGGGAGAGTATCTTGTTGTATACTTCTTACCACTGTATACTCTTTTGTCCTTCGACTAGAGGTTTTTCTCACTGGGTTTACTCTAACAAAGTTTTGATGAGGCACCTGTTTTGTGGTTGATCTCCTACTACTACCACTGTTGCACTCTTTTTCCTTCGACCAGAGATTTTCCCAATGGGTTTGCTCTGACAAGGTTTTGATGAGGCACATTGTTTTGTGGTCAGTTACTTAGATGATATTTCGGCCTATATCATTCGGCTACACAGTTTCTCCTAGGCACCAGTTTTATCCCATACTGGGTTTTCCGGCCCTAAGGTTTTTATGTGTTTAGCACTGCGAATGAACTCGACTTAGATCGACTGTATGAAGACGAAAAATTCAAGACGTCCAAATGGGGAGTGTTGTAGGATATTATTGGACTATTGGGCCTTACTCATAGTGGACCTAAGTTGGTCTTTCTACCTTATATAACCCTAACCTCTTCTATATAAAGAAGTTTAGGGTCCCCTTGTATTCATACATTCTGATTAATAAACACTATGTTGTTGTCTCTCTCTATATTCTCTCTATATATCTATATACATATATATGTGAGCTAATATGTCACACAACAAAAAATAAATTTTACAACACAATAAAAACTCAAATAAAAATATAGAGCGCTACTGGATACTATCTTAAATTTAATTATTAATCAAAATTTGAAAAAAAATAACAATTAAATATTTATTTTTAAAAACGAGACTCTGTGTTGTTCAATTGATTGACTGCACATAAGAAAAACTCTATCAGCCGATTTAACTCATGTGATTTGCATTTTTGGAAACCCCAACAACATGAGTGGTGTACTGGTTTGTCAAGTGAGTCAAATAAAACCAGATAATTGGGAGAATTACTGATTAATACATATAAACATATTCCTCAGTTCAGAAATAAATGTATTATTTTTCATTTTGAAACGTATCAAAATAAGTGTCTACTTCTCGTTTTTAATAATTTTTTTCTTTTTTATTTTTTGAAATATCCAATTTTGGTAGTGAAATCATATCAATTTTACAACTATAATATCATAATATTATAAGTAAGAAATAGCTTTTATTTAATATTTTGATACTTTTTTGTCGAAGTTGAAGTGAAATTAGTTTAAATCATTAAATATCACAGCTTTCGAATCATTACACTTATTTCGGCACGTATGGAGTATTATTTAATATTTGATACATATAATCATTTAACATATATTGTATTATCATCTGGCATATATAATAGTATTTAAAACAATTTTAAAATATAGTTTTATTTAATTAAGTACCAATAGTGTATACATTTTCATGCAAGTTCAAACATTTGGTTTCATAAACTACAATTCTCCTACAAATAATTCAACAACACAACTAACGTACATCACTCTCACATCCGGTAACCATCGTCACCAAGTACCACCTACCTGTTGTCGATGAGACGACACTGACAAGCTTAACAGAGTTGTGGCGAGGCTCCATTAAATTTAAAAAAGGTTTTGAAAAGTTGTTCATAGCTTTGAGAGGGTGTTTGGAGTTTCAACAAGATGTATGCATTAAAGGGGAAGCTAAGTGGGGACGATCGGGTGCCACGGCACCCCCCATAATTTTAGAAATCCCAAGTGACGCAATTTTTTTTTAGTACAATTTCTTTTTAGGTGTAGATTTGGCACCCCTATAAAAATATGTTACTTGACACCCCCATTTACACATCCTGGCTTTGCCCCTAATGCAAGTCTGGGGGATGCAGAAAGCTATGCTCAATGACGGAGCCAGAATATTACATGAGGGGGTCACAATTGTAATTTGAAAACAACAATGTGAAATTGCAAGGCCAAATCAAAGGCAGATCTTGTTAATATGTGTGGTGTAAAAATGCTATTGGTAAAAATAATAATGATACCACTTTCTAAATACTACCCCATCTTTCAAAAGAAAATTATTACATTTGAAAGTGAAAAATAAGAGATGTTTGTTATTTTCCTCAAAAAAATTTATAAGTAACATTGTAGTCCATAATCTGAATCTATATGCTTCCTCATGCATAGTTTGAAGTCAAATTTTTGGTTTATCGTAACTCATACGGCCGTCTAGAGCTTTGATGGGATATTTAAAACTTCATAAGGTTGTCGTGAGCTCTAACAAGGCTTCGACGGACTGCACATAGCTCTAACGGTTTGTTCGCAACTCTGGCAAGGTTACACGGAGCATCATATAATCCACAGTAGAAGTAATATTAGTGGACTTCATTGTAGTTTAGTAGATGGAAAATACTTATTATGGTCATTATTTTTTAATTGCATATCTAACGCTGTAAAAATTAGAAAATGCATACCGGTTAGTTTACCTTTAAAAAGGTGCATAACAAAAGGTGTTGTTACCCCACCGGTTGATATGCAGCTGCATATCAGATGGTATAAACCAGTGTTTTAAATAGCGTTATCGCTATCGTAGCGTTTTTTCGAGAGAAACGCTAAAAGCGCTAATAGCGTTGCTATATAGCGCTTTGCGGTGTATTTTTTTTTGCCTAAATATGCACTAAACTTTAGAATATATAACAAAAAAAAAGGTATAGTTATATTAGATAGTAATAAAAAAAATCAAAAAAAAAATTGTTATTGGTGAGTTTCGAACCCAGGTCTGCTGAAAATAACAGCACAGTCTTAACCATTTGGACTGCAGACACTTTTATGAAAATTGCACAATATATATTTATTATTTAAATCCTCTGTTTTTTTTTAACTCGCTATTTACGCTTTTGGTCCAGAATTTCGCGCTTTTTGCACTTTTGGTCCCCTATAGCGCGATTTTAGCGCAATTCCACCCAAAATCGTGATTTTTCGTTGCGTTTTTTACCAAAAAAGCGCTATTTTGCGCTACGTAGCGCGAATTTTAAAACAGAGGTATAAACTATAAAGTAAAACTTAACTAATTTTAATTTCATTAACGTTAAAAGATGTAATTGAATTTAATTTCGATGGCACATTTTCCCTATAATTTTGACCGACTCATAATGACGTACTATCAAAAGATTTGTTTTTTTATTTTGATAGTACAAGTAAGGAGGTCAGCCAGTGCGCAGGTCGACAAAGTACATACCCTTCCAACTTGTCTAATTCCCGTACTTGTTGCTGCTATTGTTTTTACAACTAATGCCCAATAGGTACCACTTTTGAAATTATATTCCTCCTAGATACCTCCATAATTTCACATTCCCTATAGGTACCACTTTTTAATTATTTAATTTATTTACCAAAACGCCATACACATATTTCATAAAAAATGGAAAAAAAACACATAAAATTATATAAAATGCAAAAAATCTCAAAATAAATGAAAAAAAAACACAAAAAATTGTAAAAAAAAATAATAATGTATTTTTATAAAAAAAAATCACAAAAATCACAAAAATCACAAAAAATGAAAAAAAAATAAAAAAAAATAACAAAGAAAATAAAAAAATCATAAAAAATGAAAAAATCACAAAAAATCACAAAATTATAAAAAAATTACAAAAAAAAAATTATAAAAAATGAAAAAAATCACAAAAAATGAAAAAAAAAAAATCACAAAAAATCACAAAATTTTAAAAAAATTATAAAAAATATAAAAAATTTATAAAAAATGAAAAAAATCACAAGAAATTATAAAAAAAAAATGAAAAAAATCACACAAAAAAATCATTAAAAAAATCACTTTTATTGAACTTTATGCACTTTCGACTGTAGTAGATGCACTTTCAGCTGAACTATATGTACTTTTAGCTGAACCAGATGCACTTTCAGCTGAACCATATGCACTTTCAGCTGAACCATATGCACTTTTATTGAACTAGATGCACTTTCAGCTGAACCATATGCACTTTTATTGAACTAGATGCACTTTCAGCTGAACCATATGTACTTTTATTGAACTAGATGCACTTTTAGCTGAACCATATGCACTTTCAGCTGAACCAGATACACTTTTAGCTGAACCAGATGCACTTTCAGCTGAACCAGATGCACTTTCAGCTGAACCATATGCACTTTTATTGAACTAGATGCACTTTCAGCTGAACCATATGCACTTTTATTGAACTAGATGCACTTTTAGCTGAACCATATGCACTTTCAGCTGAACCAGATACACTTTCAGCTGAACCATATGCACTTTCAGCTGAACCAGATGCACTTTCAGCTGAACCATATGCACTTTCAGCTGAACCATATGCACTTTCAGCTGAACCATATGCACTTTCGACTCAATTTTATGCATTTTTGACTAACTATATACACTTTCGACTGAACTATATGCATTTTTATTGAACTATATACGCTTTTGACTGAATTATATGTATTTTTGACTGAACTAGATGCACTTTCAGCTCATTTAGATTAAAAAAAGGCACATTTATCATGGAAAAACCATTTTTTTTGTATAAAAAAATCACTTTTCGGTATAAAAAGTGTTATATTGACAAAAAAAAATATTTTTTGTAATTTTTTAAAAAGTTTATGATTTTTTTATTTTTTTATAATTCTTTTTTTTGTAATTTTTGTGATTTTTTATAATTTTTATAATTTTTTGTGATTTTTGTTATTTTTTTATAATGTTTTGTGAATTTTTGTGAATTTTGTGATTTTTTGTGATTTTTTGTGATTTTTTGATTTTTTGTGATTTTTTGTGATTTTTTGTGATTTTTTGTAATTTGTTTGTGATTTTTTGTGATTTTTTGTAAATTTTTATGATTTTTTAATTTTTTTTGTAATTTTTATAATTTTTTTGTGATTTTTGTAGTTTTTAATAATTTTTTTTGATTTTTGGTGATTTTTTATACTTTTTGGTGATTTTTTATAATTTTTTTATGATTTTTTATGATTTTTTCATTTTTTTAAAAAATCAATTACTAATAAAACTCATATAGTATAAAAAGTGGTACCTATGAGGAATGTGAAATTATGAAGGTGACTTAGGATGAATATAATTTGGTAAAAGATACTTATAGGGAATTGCCCCTTGTTTTTAACATTGCAATAGTCTCTAATTAAACAACTTGTAAATAATTGAAGTATTGGATGATTTTTTTTTTATATAAATGACCAATTTAATCTGTATAGTTTGAAACTTTATAATAGAACCTTAAAATTTTAAAAAATGCAGATTTCAGTTCGAAAAAAAGTTAAATTATAATACTTCGACTTAATTTTTTGTAACACAATAAACAAATACGTGAAAAATGTATTTTATTTCTTATTTTTGCAAAAATGTGTAAAATACTTCTTATAATTTTTTTTTAAAACCTACTAATTTTTAGAAAAGACAAATTTTAAATATGATAAGTAAGAAATACTATTAATCTTTTTTTTTTCAAATAAAAGAGAATTAAAAAATAATATCGTTTTTTGAAGAAAGGCTTAATTCTTTGAAAAAATTGTTTAATATATAAATCTTTTTCCAAAATAAATAAAGTTCTTAGAAAATGTTGATTTATCTAAAGAATTTTTTTCCTAAAAAACAAATGTCTTTTCCAAAGTCATTTTTTTCTTTAGTAAACAATTCAAAAAAAAAATGCTTAAGTAAACATTTTATTGGTAAAAGAGAAAACAATTAAGTACAATTTTTTTAATCATAAACTAACGTTTTAAAAAAAAACGCATTTTCTTGTTTTTTTTTTGTTTTTTTTTTTGCAATTTCTCGAGAAAAGTTGCTTAATTGAAAATGTCCCCCCACAAAAAAAAATACAGTTTTTTTTCTTCTGAAAAGGGGTTAATTTTGTTATTTTCATCAATTTACTAGCTTAATTGTTACTTTCTAAACTATGAGAATTGCATTGTAAATGTTTCAAACTTTAAAGTTAAATTTAATGTTTTTCATCCAAAAAATTAACGGCATGTCACTAAATCATTAAACGTGTATAACACATATCACTGAATCAAGATTTTTAAAAGTCAGGTCACCAAATATATTTTGGTCCAAAACATAGCTGAAAATAACCCTATTTCAAATGACCAATGGAACACCCAAGCATAAATTGAAAGACTTGACACTATGCTTGATGTCTCTGACCACAAAGTCAGGGTTTCGCATAAACGTATCACCGATCGACGCCCCAGCACTAGGATTCAAAAGCAGATGTTTATTCATCTTGGCATGTTCTAACCTGATGTTCTTCTGTCAGTTAAGTACCTGTAAGGGAGACGTTGATTATAACCTATATGAGTGATTTTGTTAAATCTCTGCGATATTTATTTAATCTTCTTATCATATGTAAGTCAATTGACTCATGAATAAAGACTAAAATTGTAAAGAGAACTGGTAGATAACATCAGGCTAAACCGAAGCCGTCAAAACTCAAACATGGAGAAACACAAACAATGTCTTCTTTTGTCTGATTTTGTCAATAAATAAGTTCCAAGTCAATCTAAAAATAATCAGACACATGTTTAATCACTAATTTACATAGACGTACCAAGTACATTACAATATTACATTAAAAGAATTACTACCTTTAGACTAATAGTTTCAAAAGACTTCCTTTTACCTCTCTCCATACAAAAGCTCCAAAACATTTTAAAACAATATTCATGCATAATTAGTAAGTTAAAAATAATTTATACCAAGTGCTAGATAAGCGATCGATTTAAAAACAATAAAAATATAAAAAGTGATTTTTTTTCCTGAAATCTTTTCCGTCTATAAAATCTAAAAACACAACTAATAGCAATGAAACTTGTGTAATATGAAAATAACTAAATCATAGTGAAAGAGATGTCAAAATTACATTACACAAAGTAAAACATTACTTATCATTTACACACATGCAAACGGATAAGCCTTAAATACAACTAATTAAAGAACCAATGAAATGTACCAAATGAAACATAAACTCTCCAACATGTAAAGCAGAGTAATGATTTACTTTTTTTTGTGAATATAAGCTCCAAAAACAGCTGATTTTAACTACGAAGACGAGATGAAAATTATACCAGAAGCTCTCTAACTAAGAGTAACCGCATCAGCAACTTTAATCATTTCCTTAAACCTAACATATTTTATATTTTTTAAGAAACCGTTTAGATTTACATAAAATTTTAGCTTACTTATTAATTTACTTATAATAACCCTACATTATTTCTTTTTATTTGTCTATTATCATTTAATAATTATAAGAATATTCCAATCACAAAAATATGGATCTCATGATAGTTTATTACTATTATATTCATAAATACAATCATATACATTGCTCATATTGAATTTTGTGTTCACTGAAATTTAAGGAATTTACAGGGCTCATGATGAATGTCACTTTTTATACCATAATCATTAAATTTTAAAAAAATTTATGTTTTAAGACAGGAAATGCGGATGCTATAAGAATACAGAACATGGTCCACTGTTTGTAGTGTTAAGAAAACTGACTTCTGAATGTTACCCATTAATTTTGAATTGTAGTAAAAGAAAACTTGCAGATAAAACTAAAATTATTTTTTACCTTCCATATAAATGCCAATGAAATATGTTTGTGAAGTGTCTAAAGAGTCTCGCGGGGTTAAAAACACATTGTACACATAATTCAAGTAGGTAGATGTAAAACTAAAGTTTTTTTTAACATAGGTCAAATCTCATAGACCACAGAAACAAACATATTATTGGTGCCTATTGAATTGAGAGATGTTTTAATATATGCATTTTTTTTTAGGGGGTTAGTTCTTGTTCCATAGGCTAGCATGGATCATCTCAAGTATGAACCATTCCATATTTGTAAACTTAATTTAATACACTTTTCTAAGATAAATTAATTAGTCCAATGAGTAGTTCTGTTACAACTTACAAGTATCTCAAGTTAAGTTGAACCGTTTGGCCCTCGTCCGAGTCTCCTCTTGAGCTTTAAAACCTTATCAAGCATGATCCCTGGGGAAGAAAATTAGTGAAAAGAGTCAAAAGTTAAGAAGCAAAACCAAAGTAATTAGAAGTACAAGTTAGAAGTCGGATTCAAATGGATGATCTCAACCAAATTTTTCATGTACCTAACCATCAAACATTACTGGGTTTTGCATAATGGAGTGTACCAATTTGAGTACATATGTGGATGCATCGGATGCATGTACTCCCAAATGTAATTTATATGATAGTTATATAAATGAAAAAAATTTGGTTGAACTCATTTTACTTCAATTTATACACTAACTACAACACAAACTTTTGAAAATATGTTAAAATCTAACAACATATACGAAGCAAATGTAAAAGTAAATAGATGTTAAATACTAACAACTTTTACAATTTTAAGCACATTCAGCCAAGTTTGGAAACTCTACTTTAATTTGAGTTGAGAAAACCTAACGACCAAAAATATTTTTAAAAAACCCTATATTTTTTAGATGGAAAATAGAATGTACGTGCTATCAGCCTCATATCCAGCTTCTGTAAAGCAGGTATGGCGGAGATGGTTGATGGCGGCAGTGGACAAGGAAGCTAACCAAGCTTATCGCTTTTTTAGTCGAAAAACAATAAGAATTAAGCTCTTGATCAGCTGACCAAACAAATGAGATAAAGTTCATATTAATGAAAAACCACCCCGGCTAAAAAGTTGCAACCGAACAAGCCCGTAATTATCAACTCATAGAAAAAGAAAGAATAAAAAAAATTGTGAATTACATTTTGTTTATTATACATAATCCCTTATAAAATTTTGGTTCTTTTTATAATTATGTCTAACCAAATTAACTAAGTGCATTTACTTAAATAATTGATTATAAATATTACTTGTGTATTTAGTCAAGCACCTTTTACTGTGGATACTGTTTAACATTTAATTGTGGATACTGTTTAACATGTGTATGTATTTGTTACATTAATTCAGTACTAAAATTAAAGCTATGCACAGTAAATTTGGTCCTTTGAGATATTACTGTCACTCACCTTGTTGTAATTTCCACTGGGTTGTGGTTTTCTCTAATTTGATTTTCTTTTGAAATTTAGGGTTTTCAGTTTCATAACAGGGTGAGCTTCAAATGCCTGTTATTTTCCCTCCAAAAAATATTGCTTATGTCTTCAATGTAATCCACAATTAACTACAAAATAATCCGCTGAACAGACCCACTCCTTATCTGGTTCCTTTTGCTGTGCATGGCTTGTATTTTAGGTCTATATTACTATATATGATTGAATGTTGCTATAATTATTATTGTTGTTTTCTTCAATTGTACCACAACATGGTAATTAGTTACTGGTTCAATGAAAAAGTTTTCACAGATTTTTAATGAATGAAGTCATTTCTTTTTCATTCTGTATCCTATTGTATGTTAATTGTTTTTTGATATATATATTTCTTAATCACTTAGTTTTAGCAATTCATATGTTATTGCTTGATGTGATTGTACTCTTTATATATATTGGATTTTTGTGAAATTTGAATACATCACATTTGGCTGTTATCCAAATCAAATTTGGATGGTGTGACTATATTATTCTTCCTAGATTCAAATATAATAGAAAACATTAATAGGTTTCTTTTTATTCTAAATAGAAAAAAATCAAATGGAACTAGATACTAGATGCAAATAAGTATCTAACCAAATTAACTAAGTCCATTTACTTCAATAATTGAATATAAATATTACTTGTATTTAGTCAAGCACGTCTAACCAAATTAACTAAGTGCATTTAATTAAATAATTGATTATAAATATATATTACTTGTATTTAGTCAAGCATCTTTTACTGTGGATCGATACTGTTTAACATGTGCATGTATTTTTTAATTTGGTCCAACAGAATTAGTCACATTAAATCTACTTAAATTTAACCAAAAAAGCCCATTCCAGAGAATATATATCTAGAGTTCTGTGAATAATGCCCATCCACCAAGGCTACGAAAAAAGTACACATTCATATCAGGGTGGAAAAAGTATCTGTATAATAGACATGCAGCCAAAGAAAATGGTGAATAATCAAGGAGTAGTATTTAAAACATTTGTCTTCATGAGTCTCCTGGTTCAATATACTCATACCACAATCGCAGTTGCTTCATCAGCACAAGAAATCGAGAATCAAATAACAAATGATCTATTTTCGCGTAAAACCATAACAGGGACTCCATGTCGTTTTGATAGAGAGTGCCCAGGTATATGCAGAGAGATTGAAATAGGAAAATCGTGCAAACATATCACCAGCTTATGCATCGGCATTTGTGTTTGTACCTGTGATAACTGATATGGTTACCCTAATAAACTTTAGCTGTTGAAATTAATTAATTTCATTGTTCTGTAATTTTGTCTTTCTTCTTTTGATTAATTCAATAAATTTCTTCCTCTCTCATTTTAAAGGGTCACAAAACTGTTTCTCAGACAGATTTTCAATGACAAAAAAGAGAATCAAAGAGAGTATATTTGGTATGATAAAAGATGGATAGTCTTGCATTATTTACAAATATAAGTCGATCTTTCTTTCGATTATCAACAATTCTCACTATGGATGTAATTCACTTTTGACCGTTGCTATTCAACCTCCGGTGGTGATTGTGACATACTTGCATATCCAGCATTTTGACTGGTAGATATAATTAGTCCCTATGTATAACTTAGGTTCAACATTTTTTCGTCCTACTTTATCTTCAACTTTATCAACTGGTTTTATGAAAGTGAAAGAAACTGGTAAGGGTGTCAGCGGCCGGGTCTCGACCCGAAATCCTCATCCCCGGATCCCAACTCAAAGTATATTAAATCCCGACATTTCGAGTACCCGAGTCGGGATGATATAATCTCGAAGACTTTTTAAGTTTTACTAAATTGAAACTGATTTTTTTTTTTGCAAGAAGATACTTAATTATAAATAAATATTAACATGCTTATAAAGTCTACAATGTTCCTTAATGTAAAACACACCTTAAAGTGCAAAATAGAAAGAAAGAATAAGACAAATAGTAGATTAAGAACATGAAATAACACAAATATGTGTTAAAACGATTAAACTTGCTACTATCGAGTGGGATATCATTATTGGACAAAACTGTCACTTTTGGTGAATCATTTTTTCCTACGAGATTAAGTTGGTTTCTAGAATATTATAACGTTTCCTACGTAATTATCGAGTGGGATATCATTATTGGACAAAACTAGTCTCTATGGTTAATTAAGTCTGTCATCAAACTATGTTCAATATTTGCAATCCTTAATATTTAAATAGCTAAGTTACTAGGAAGTCAATCTATATGCAACTAGTAAAAGTTTTAGAGAGTTATTTTAACGTGGTCACTTCTACTTTACGAATTACAGATATAATAACGACATAAGGACCTTTCAAAATAAAAAATAAAAATAGCTACATAAGGAAAAGAGAATGACATAAAACAGTTTAGAAAATAATATTTCACCAAGAATTATCAGAATTAGGTAATTCCAAAACTATGAACAAGCTTGTACTATCTCACACACACTCTCTCAAACGAAATTTTGTTTCTAAATAAATATCTCCATTTTTTTAGATATATTGGCTACAAGAAAAGATAAAATCTATCTCTTAAATTATAGAACTAGGATTTGGTAAGGTATTACCGCACTATATAACCGGTGAGGCTCTTTTGCATTTGGGCGTCTCTCGTCTTGGGCATATGCCCTAGTCTAAAATTCAATCAAAATAATCTCTTGAACATAAGTTATATAATTGGATAACCTATCTCCGTACATTGAGAAATACCTCCTTAAGAAGGAGTCTTTAATTGCGTATTTGCGGCATTTATTCGCCTTTTAAACCTCTAATTCTCTCTACTGGTCTATTTATAGATCCTTATTTTCGTGCATGTCCCGTTATTCCATCAAAAAACTGCATTTGCCAATAAAATACAAATTAATAACAATTATTTGGAAAAAAAATATTAATATGTAATTAATCAACTCTTAAACTCGTCTTAAATAACATAATTGCTACACAAAAAGTAGAATTTTTCAGGAGGCACGTACTGATTAACTATTGTGTGAGATAATTAACGGAAGGTGGCGAGGGGATGTCGGCACCCCCTCGTCCGGACCGATATCAACTCCACAGCTTGCGATCCGGGCCTGTCACCCATGGGTGACGCGTCACCCCGGATCTTAAAGGGGCCGGACCGTGTCTAAGCCGGCCCGGAGAAGCTTGTTGAGCACACTTCCCCAATTAATGTTGCTGCTCCCTTGGGGGACCCTTTATGTGTTTCATCGACGTGGCCCAATCACAGGCTAGCCTGTGGGCCCCGGATGATGAACAGTGCCATTGTCAGAGTCATAAATGACCTGGAGCCGTTGGATCTTTATCAGACAGTGCAGTGATCCAAGGGCTAATAACACCTCTGATCAAACTATAAATACCCCCACTAACACCAATTGGGGGGGACACAAAAATACAGAGAGAAGAGATAAAGCTAAAACAACCCGGACCACCAGAATATTAACCGTGACATCTGACGCCACAACTTGTAACTGGATCATTCCCTCATCCTTAACTATATTCTTACCTTCAACCTATACTGATACTGACTTGATCGTCGGAGAGGGAAAACCTGGTACCAACCCCGGCCCCCTGTTCGTTTCTTGTGCAGGCTTAGAGAGCACCCCGACGACGAAGCAGATACCACCTACGTCAACGACCTTGGAAGATCGGAGCCGACGCGAATAAAATATAAGCCGAGCTTGGGAAGAAAATCAGGCTCGCCAATTGGCGCCGTCTGTGGGAAATTCAAAGCGCTAGCTCCGACAATCCGTTTCCAAGGAACGATGACGGATAATGAACAGTACGAGAGCCCTCCCCCACGGCATGCCCCAGTATTTGGAATGCCGAGGACCCTCTCTTTTGGCACGCCGGGAACTGCGCCTGAGGGGCAGCCTACTCCACTCAATGCGGTCCAGGGGACGCCCCGGTCGTGCGACGAGCTGACTCGCATGATGCTAGAGATCCATGAGAAGGAGCTCGTTGCCTTGGCGGCTCAAAAGGCGTTGATAGCCTCTATGATGGCATCTGAGCCCGGACCCGTTTCTCGAGGCGTAGAGCAGCCAGAGCCCGTTCGCATCCCCACCAAGAGTGTGATGTCGCGGTTGGGACCCTCAAGATGACCCCCCCTAGAGGTTCCTGAGGAGCCGGCTAGGGGAGAGGAGTCGAGGCGTTCCCACGAGGGGAGTTCGCGCCGTATAAACGACCAGAGCGTACACTCACGAATCAGCCGACCAGGTGATAGTCACGATTCACGGCCCGCTTCGAGTCATGCTCGGACTGAAAGGCCTCCCCGGAGAAGAAGGAGGGGTCGTCGCGCTGGCCGAGATGAAGTCGCGGACGAGGCAGCGCTAAAAATCGTTGCCTCCACCCGCAGTACCCCGTTCTCAGATGAGATAGAGTACAGTGAGCCCCCCGGAAATTTTACTGCCCCCGTTCTCCAAGTGTTCAACGCAGATTCTGACCCGGAAGCCCACCTCCGGCACTATCGATACCAGATGAACCACTGGTCCCACCTCGATCGCCTTATGTGTAAATGCTTCCCCGCCAGCCTGGAGAGGCTCGCAAGCAAATGGTTCCAGTCTCTGCCTGCCAACTCCATCCACTGTTGGGATGATCTGGCCTATGATTTTGCACACCGGTTCATCAACTTGAAGGAAAGGGCTGCCCAACCGGAGCAGCTGTACCAAGTGAAGGCCCAACCCAAAGAGACCCTCGAGAGCTACGATAATCGGTTCTGGCAGAAGCACGCTGAATGTGCCGAATGCCCCGATTCTACGGCTATAGCTGCTTTCAGGCAGAACATGATCGTGGGAAGCAGGATCCACAACGAAATGATAGCGACCCCTCCTGGCTCAGTTTCCCAGCTCCGGTCACTAATCAAACAGCATGTCGATATCGAGAAAGACATGAGATCTGCTGGAGCGACGCGTTCAGTCGCCAGCATCGAGCAGCCTCGGGGAGGAGCCGTCTCAAGGAGCAACCGGCGAGATCGCCCCATAGCGGAAAGGTTGGGGAGACCTCGAACGGTGGAGAGCCAGCAACCGGCCCCTAAGCGTAGAAGGGAGGACACCCGTCGGGCTGGCCCTTCGAACCCAGGAAATGCCTACTCCACCACATTCCGCCTACCATTGACCGACCTGCTCTTTGAGATCGAGAACGAGCCATTCTTTTCCTGGCCTCCCCCGCTCAGGAACGAACCGGCCCGGGGGCCTAATGACAAATTTTGTGACTATCACAGAGGCCGCGGCCACTATACCAATGAGTGTCATGGTCTAAAAGCAAGGCTAGAAGGATGGGTCCGGGACGGCTTGATGGAGAAATACGTCAAGACGCGAAGGGACCCCGATCGAGACCGAGAAGGGGACGACGAAAGGCAACCAGACCTCCCCCCACCGGTGATGACTTGCCAGGTTATCCATTCTGGACCAAAGAAGCCGAAGCCAAATGGGGCGGAGAGAACCGAGGCCCGTGAGGCCACGATGAAAAAGCACGTCTGCCTCGCCGAAAAAGCACGTCTGCCTCGCCGAAAGCTCGAAACCCCGAAAGAGGTGCAAACAAGGTACTAAGCCGGACCTAAGCTTCACCGACTTCGACCTAGTGGGGGTAGACATGCCCCACTACGACGCCCTTGTCATCACGGCCCAAGTGGGCCATTGTTCAGTAGGACGCATCCTCGTTGATCAGGGGGCGTCAGTGAATATTCTATTTGGAGACCTCTACCAAAAGATGGGGCTGACGGAGGGGCAGCTAGATACCAACGCCCCCCCTCTGTACGGATTCAACTCTGAGGCTGTTCAGCCCAGAGGGAACATAACCTTGCCTGTTAAGACAGGAACCAAGGTTATGAGCATGGAGTTCACGGTGGTGGACGTCCCCTCCGTTTACAACATCATCTTGGGGCGCGCGTGGCTTCATGAGATAGAAGGCGTCTCCTCCACTCTCCACCAGAAGGTCAAGTACCCCACTGCGAATGGAGTCGAGACCATATCGGGAAACCAAAAGGTCTCGAGAAGCTGTGCCATGGCCGTATACTCCGGCAATAAACCGGTTCCGGCCCAGAGTGCCATGAACATAGAAGCTGAGGATCCTAAGCTGCTGCGGGAACTGAACAAGAAGATGGGTCCGGAAGCCGAAGAAAAGGTAGAAGGAGAACTGCTGAAGGTCCAGATCCCGGGGTACGATGAAGACCACTTTTTTATGGTGGGCGCGGGGCTGAGCGAGCCCGAGGTTTCAGGCCTCGTTAAGCTGCTGCTCGAATACCTCGATAACTTTGCATGGTCCCCATGCGAAATGCTGGGTATCAGTCCCGACATCGCCTGCCATAAGTTGAACGTCAACCCGGATGCGAAGCCTGTAATGCAGAAGGGACGCCGCGTTAGTCCGGAGCATGCCGATGCCATAAACGAGGAAGTACAAAAGCTTCTGCTAGCTGGAGCCATTAGGGAAATCTTTTATCCTAGATGGCTCGCTAACCCCGTGGTGGTCCCTAAAAAGAACGGAAAGCTGCGTGTCTGCATCGATTACACGAGCCTATACGGCACCCCAGTTCATATTTACTTGAATTTTTCAGTTCATTTAAATTTTCTCCAAGTGTTTCAGAACACGAGCCTATACGGCACCCCGGTTCATATTTACTTGAATTTTTCAGTTCATTTAAATTTTCTCCAAGTGTTTCAGAACACGAGCCTATACGGCACCCCGGTTCATATTTACTTGAATTTTTCAGTTCATTTAAATTTTCTCTAAGTGTTTCAGAACACGAGCCTATACGGCACCCCGGTTCATATTTACTTGAATTTTTCAGTTCGTTTACATTTTCTCTAAGTGTTTCAGAACACGAGCCTATACGGCACCCCGGTTCTGTTTACTTGAATTTTTCAGTCCGTTTACATTTTACAAGTGTTTCTACACGTGCCAACTCGATTTATGATGTGTATAAAATGAGAGCCCCAACGCCGAAGCATAAGGGCCCCCTCATTTGGGAGCATGTATACAATGAATGATGTATAAATCACAACGGAAGTATAGAAGTAAAACACAGAAGAATAAAAGACAAGTCCAAAATTGTTTTTTCATTTCATTCAATGGAAAGCTATTACATGCTAAGTACAAAAAAGGAAACTACACTGAAAACAAAAGCCTAAATCTACCCTAGTTCTGGCTAGCTCCGTCCTCTTCATCCGAGAGAGCTCGAGGAGTCAAAGGCACCACATCCGGAATGGGAGCTGAGGGGACGGGAACTATAATATTTTCTATGTTCCATACCGGGTGATCCGGTCCCGCCCTCATAAAGGCAGCCGCCTCAGACCACCCCTCGACGTAGAAGGAGTTGAAGTCCTTCTGTGTCTTTTGGGCCCAGGCGGCATTCAGCTCGGCTTGGCCAGTTTGGACCGCCGCCTTTATCCTGTCGGTAATGCCAGCCTCAGCCTCTTTTAGGGCTGCCTCCGCAGCCTGGGCACGCTCCTCGGCCTCCGCTCTGGCCTTCACGGCTTCGACTCTTCGAGCCTCAACTGTGGCGTTGAGGCCCTCAGCTTTCTCCGCCCTGAGTTGGGCCTCCTCAGACCTTCTCTGGGCCTCCTCCACCCTTTTTTCGGCCTCCTCCACGAGCTTGGCATTAGCCTCTGCCTTTGCGGCCCATGACCTCACCAGCTGGCCTTGGTGATAGACATATTGGTTCATCATTAAGTAGGCCTACAAGGGAAAAGGCCAAACACTTAGCAAAAATATGTGGGAAGAATGTGAAAACATACAAAACGCTCTACACGTACCTGAGGTATCATAGCCATGGCCGATGCCATGGAGGAGGCGAGGTCACGACCTCGGTGATCAGCTTCGACGCTTTGCTGCTGGAGCGCAGCCAAAGCTAGTAACCCGGCAGATGGGTGAGCCTCCATGATGCTCTTTACTCCCGTGGCCGCCTTCACCTCCTCGGGTGTCTGCACAGGCATCCTGTGGGTCGGGGAGGCAGAGCTGGAGCTTGAGCCTTGAGTAGGGCCTGGAGCGGGACCCGACGTCCCCCTAGGCCCCTCAACGACCACAACCTCGGATGGGTTACTCCCTCCGACCTTGGCCCTCTTTTCCCCTTGGAGGGACTTCATCCCCTCCACCTTTCTCTTCCCCAGAAGTGCCTTGCGGGCCAGCCTATCGAGTCTGGCCTGAGCTGCCAAATCGTCCGGGCCAGCCGACTGAGGCAGGATCGCCACTCCCCTCTCCCCCGTCACCACCACATCCCTCTCCTCGGCCTCGACCTCGACCACTTCCCCCTCGGGCTCTCCCGTCTCAGCAACCCTTTCGACCGCCCCTTCTTCTTCTTCTTCGCACCCAACCACAGCTACCTCATCCTCGGCAGCTATCTCTTCCAACCCCACCTCCTCCTCAGCCTCTTCATCTGCCTCCTCCTCCTCGTCAGAACGGATCACCTACACAGGCCATACAAGAAAGAAGTTAGAAAAATTAACACAAATTTCTAACACAATTTAGCTAAGTGTAAAAGTGCAAAACTGGAAGTATTGAAGCATAAAAGGCGACGTACCCAGGTCCGAGAGGTGCCTAAGGTTGGGCCAGAGGGTTCGGCCTCAGCGATGTCGTCTTCCAAACGAAGGGGACTCCCCGCGGTGGGCTCCCGAGACCTCAAGGGAGCTGCCTCTGGCAGAGGCTTCCCATATTGGTCTATGTAGTTGCGGGTACCGTCCGGCCCCACCCTGTAGTGGAGGACGGTACCGTCCGGCCGGGTCTCAAAGTGAACTCCGGCCGATGTAGGAGCGGAAGAGACCACCATCACGCTCTTCGCCTTGCTGCTTGGCTTAGGCTTAGGCTTCGGCTTCATCGCCTTTTTAACCGCAGGCGTTGTCACGGCATCGGCCTCCTCCGCTACCTTGGGAGGGAGGGTCGACTCCAGACCCTTCTCCTTCTCCCATCTTTCCCTGGAGTACCCCACGGGACAGAAGGTCCTATGGGGCCATTTGAAGCTGTTCCCCTTGCAGGAGGTGGGGGAGCCACAGATCAGAAGACGCTCCGCATCCCGGGCCCCCACGTCGGTCCCATCTGGACCCCACCAGTTAAGAGCCACCTCCAACGACTCTATGTTGGGTTCGCCCAATCCCCTCAGCTTTGAGGCCACTGTGAATTTATTTTCCTTGGTGCTCATCACCCTCCCCGGCCTCGTTGGCAGAACCAGGTCGTCGCGGTGGAGCCAGTGCCCTTCCACCACGACTACATCTTGCGTGTAACCCCGATTCGAATCGGAGTTACCTGTAATCAGCTGATTATGAGACCGGCACCTCAGGTAGGGCTGCCGGCTCTTAGACTGGGAGCTTGGCTCGGTCTGCAAGAATTCGTAGCAGGCCAAGAGCTCTTTAAGCCCCAGTGGCTCCGGGATGTCCGGGCCCAACGCGACACTCAGTGCCTCTATTCCGGCGCAGATGCGATGCGCCTGCAGAGGCCACTGGCACGGAAGAGTCTGCGTCCAGGCGCAGAGCTCCGCCAGTAGCTCCGGAATGGGGAGGTGGGTACCCCCGTAGAGAAGAGTAGAGAGGGAGAGAGTTACCATACTCTTGGGATCAGACACGATCCCATTCACCTCGTCTGCAGTCGCACAGGTCCGAAGTCGGAACTCCCCCCCTATGCCGCACAGTTGGCAAAACTCGTCTAGGTCAGCCCCGTGCTGCCTGACCATGATGCTGTTATCGTTTACCGCCACGGATATGGCCGGATCGATAACCATCTCCCGGAATGGCAAGGCGTTCGGCATTACCTCAAGGCGCCTTGGTTGCGGGGCAACCATCGGGCCTTTTCCGGCACCGTGTTTGATAACCATGACGGCTAGATGTTTGATGAAATCTGCTAAGTGTGAAGGAAGAAAGAGAATAGTCTGTGGTGTGAAAATTTTAGTGAGAGAGTAAGAAGGTCAAAATGAGATTTCACTGAGGGTATTTATAGACCCCCACCAGAAGATGAAAAGACACTTACCAGAAGGTGAAAAGACAGCGGCGGTTCATTACACGAACTCCCACAAATAAATGCTACCACTCAATCGACGCAGTACACGTGTACAACAAATAGAGGACAATTGCCAAGTGTCACTCACCAGCCGTTTTAGCATTAATGGCATTGATGGGATCGAAGAGACAGGGGCGGCGCCTCATAAATGCGTGATGGACGTGCTCCACGTGTCAAAAATTCCAGCACACGAGAACACGTGCCGGACTACTCCGAAGCGTCTCCACACCGTCAAGCACAAGAACACTATGACCGGAGCCCCCGTAACGACTATAGATCCCTGAAGACCTCGTCCTTAACGACGACTCCGGACAGGGAGCTGTTGGCGAGGGGATGTCGGCACCCCCTCGTCCGGACCGATATCAACTCCACAGCTTGCGATCCGGGCCTGTCACCCATGGGTGACGCGTCACCCCGGATCTTAAAGGGGCCGGACCGTGTCTAAGCCGACCCGGAGAAGCTTGTTGAGCACACTTCCCCAATTAATGCTGCTGCTCCCTTGGGGGACCCTTTATGTGTTTCATCGACGTGGCCCAATCACAGGCTAGCCTGTGGGCCCCGGATGATGAACAGTGCCATTGTCAGAGTCATAAATGACCTGGAGCCGTTGGATCTTTATCAGACAGTGCAGTGATCCAAGGGCTAATAACACCTCTGATCAAACTATAAATACCCCCACTAACACCAATTGGGGGGGACACAAAAATACAGAGAGGAGAGATAAAGCTAAAATAACCCGAACCACCAGAATATTAACCGTGACATCTGACGCCACAACTTGTAACTGGATCATTCCCTCATCCTTAACTATATTCTTACCTTCAACCTATACTGATACTGACTTGATCGTCGGAGAGGGAAAACCTGGTACCAACCCCGGGCCCCTGTTCGTTTCTTGTGCAGGCTTAGAGAGCACCCCGACGACGAAGCAGATACCACCTACGTCAACGACCTTGGAAAATCGGAGCCGACGCGAATAAAATATAAGCCGAGCTTGGAAAGAAAATCAGGCTCGCCAGAAGATATATGAGAAAAAAATAAAAAATTATTATGTGATGCTAACACATTTTCATACACTATGTGAAAGGAGTAAAGATAAAAGCGCTACATGACCTATTTGTATTTTTCTTGCTGCTCTCACAAAACGTATATAAGAGTTTGTGGAAACAATTATTAAACTATTAGTGCGGATACCTTTAATAAAATATACGATTAAAACATACAGTTTTGTGGAAACAATTATTAAACTATTAGTGCGGATACCTTTAATAAAATATACGATTAAAACATACAGTTTTTGAAACCGGTGTGTTTTAGATTTTAATAGATGGCAGTATAAAAGTTCAAAAAAAAACCCAATAACATTGTCTTTATCCATTTTTTAATAAATCACTCCAAAGTGTAACCACGAGACTCGCTCATAATCCTACGTGACATTACAAGTGGAAAAGTTTAAGAAACAAAAATGTCAGTACATTGTCAGGAGAAGGCGACGTGATCCAAACGAGCTGTAACCGTCGTGCTCACCACTAGAGGCACTGTACTAGCTACCTTATTTAATCCTGCAAATAAAACAAATTATAAAATAAGTTGATAGTCAGGGAGTAGTTTGATCGTAGGAGTAAGTAGTGATTTGTCAAATTTTTAAAAAGAAAAAGTAGCAGGGAGTTTCAAGGTGAAAATTTATAAAGAGAGTTAGAGAATAATAGAAATACACACATAGTTTGACTGAAATTTAATTAAATATTTTCTTGGCTCAATTACAAAGTTGCTGCCACGGTTGTATTGAAAATATATTCGAGCATCAGACTCCATTTTACTCTGACAAATTTGTCGTAAATGAGTATTACATAATAACAATTGTCTCTTGTAGACTAGTAATTTATAATTATGCTTGTTGATATATCTTTCTCTTTGTTTGTTTTAATTATGTTTGTTGATATCTTCCTGTGAAAAAATAATCCTTACCAATTAATTACTAAATAGAAATGATATTAAAGCGAATTCGTAATTTATAATATTGTTGCGTATTATCTAATTATAACTCGAAAAACTCTGTAATATGTGTTTGGTTCGACCATATGCGTCCACTTAAAACATGCGTTATTTATTACAAAATTTTCCGCTATACCAAAACAACAAAACTCACTTCTCTTCTTGCAACATGCTCCGACCCAAGATGGGTACTAAATTTTTTAGGGTCAAAAACCTTTACAAACATGAGGGTTTTGCCAACAAACCTCAAACTAAACAACCAATGATAAGTAAATTATGATAGCTTGAATAGAAAAAAAGATAGAAATAAAATAGTAAGTAAACATTATATCGTAAGTTAAATATATATATTTAGAAAGAAAAAAAATATATATATATATAGATAAAAAAATATTAGGTTCGATTTGGTTTCTAAACCAGTAAAACCACAATCCAAGCAATCCTAATCAACATTATATTTTACAAATTTTATTTATATATGTATGAATATATATAAGAAAAAAATTACTACTTTAATTAATGGAGCACGAGCTTGAACACGAGTCTTGCTATTTTGTTCACGCTCCTTCATTAGTAAATGAAGAAACACAAACCGAGAGTATGTTTAAAGAACCAAACACGAGCTTGTTCATGAATGAATGACTCTGTAAGAATTCAGATTTTCGTAGAAAAATGTCTGTGTAAAGAGAAAATATTGTCTCAAATCGCCTAGATATGTGAATATCTATATGATATATAAGCTAAGAAAAACTTTTTTCTATCATCAATGCCTTTTAAAACCGTGCGGTCCGAGAAACGATGACGAAATCGAATCAAATCGGACAATATTGGTGGTAGTAAGCAGATGGTGGCGGTCTGCTCGAAGGACCAGATCATTATACAAACTCCGTTCATTTGCATTCCTGATTATCACTAACACGTTTTGAGGATCCTATTTGTCGTTCTTCCAAAATCAGTAGACTATTTGTGATAGAAATGCAAATACAAGGATGAATAGAATATCAATCTAAGCTTTGGAGACTTTAAGTGTAATTTTTTTTTTTTTTAAATTTAGGATTTATGAAGGATAACGCGTCACGATAAAATTTTGAGACTAGAAATATATCAAAGAATACTAGAGCCATAGCCACGGCATATATTCAAATGTAAGGATCTTATTTGTCATGCTTCCAAAATCAATAGCCTATTTGTGATAAAATTGAAAATACATGAATCAATAGAATTTCAATCCTAGCTTTGCAAGCCATTAGTGTGAATGTGTAATGGAGCAAAAAATTACTAGCAAAGGACTCGGACTTGTGAGGTAATGCACCAATCGTAGCGACAAACCTGCTAGATCGGTTCATGATGAGGGAAAGTTGAAATTCAACTTTTATTTTTAAATATTGTTTTATTAACTTCTTAATTTACTAATTTCTATGTCGTCCAAATTCCTTGTATTGAACATTCTTTTACTCTTTTGCCCTTTCAGTTGAGCTGCTGAACTTTTATGCAATCGTAAATAGTCATCACAAGTATAATGCATATATACTTGGCCTTCCATAATAATTCCAAGTGCAGTCTATTTTGTTAATTAATTTTTAAGATAATTCCAAATACATATTATTTTATTTATAACTAAAATAGGGACAACGTAACAATACGTCTTCAAATTTATTTTTTTGCTCGATGTAGTTATATACAAATATGCATATTGATGTATATCAAGGTAGTTCCTACTTTCGTTAATATTTCCTTGTCCATCACTTGGAATGGACTTATGGGATTTGCTAAAATTCGAGTTCAATAAGAATGAATATTTAGATAAAAATATTTAGACATAGTACATGTCTTAATCAAATGTCAGACTTAAGTTGGGACAAGTACTGGTTCATATAGCATGTCAAATATTCATCGAGAAACTTCTCAAATATTGATATTGCATGGTTTAATTATACTTTTGTCATTTATGGGGGGGGGGGCAGTCGCATTGGTGAACTTCCAAGATTTGTGAGTGAAAACAAATTTTATAGAGTAGTTATCGACAAATAGCATTGTGTGAAAAATGTTGTTCTATAACCACAATATTGATGAATAAATTGGTATAGATACATAATACAATACTTGTAAAAGTAAAACTATTATCACTCATTTTGCGTAGAAGAATCTTAATATTAATTACACACCCATTGAAATTGTTTTCTTCTTATTACATACAGCTAAACCACATATACCTACAATACATACTAGTATTATTTGATCATACCATATATATGTCACATTCACTTTTTCAATAAGGACAACGAAGTAACTTCACAAAATCTCCTATTTTTGCTCTTATTACACATGTAAGAATACGTACACAAGCATCTTATTTAAAGGGGGAGTGGTAAAAATGCCTTCCTAATCACCTTATTTAGCTGTCTCATTCTAACGCAAAATAGACCCAACCCTACACTAATACCTTAAATAATTTGTTTCTCACTCACACTTCCTCTCTTTCCCCTATATACTCCTCCAAACAACTCACTTTTACAAAAATATAAATCGAATCCGATGGAAAATCATGATTTCAATCATTCCCAATTCATTGTTGACGACCTCCTTGACTTTCCAAGCGACGATGTAATGGTCTCGGAGGGGATGATAAATGTGGGCGAAGGGGTGAATTCGGGTGATTCCTCAACTGATGTTAACAATGTCGTTGATAGCTGCAACTCATCGTTCTCCAGTGACATGGCTGGGAGGGGGTTCACCGACACTCATTTCTCTAGCGACCTTTGTGTCCCGGTAATTCAAAATTTATTTTCATGCAGAATTGTCGAAATATTTATGTAATGGGTGTAAGTTTGTGTATATAAATGAACCCCAGGCTAATATTTGGCAAGATGTTTTTAATAGAAATGATAGGACGTAAAGAGCAATTTTAGCACTCCTAAAATATTTACATACTCCATTAACCACGGTTTGTTTGTAACTATAATCTTAAAAAATAAATAGTGCGGCAGTGTGACACTATATTTAGTCGTTATTTCCCTAAAAGAAGAAGAATGCAAATGGAATTTTATGCAACCTTTACCCATTCTTCACTCATCAATTCATGGATCATATTAAACAAATTCTCAAGAAATTAATTTAGTAGAAAGAATATGCGGCTTTTTAATCAGGAAGTTGATGATGATACTAAAATTAAGTTACTTTTAAATGCAGATTCTGATTTATCTTCATTTCTACATTAATTCTGTAAGCCCCTTTATAGTTAATGTAGTTGTTCTATTGAATCAGAATAACTAACTTAAAGGTTCAGGTTTCAAAAAAAAAACTCACGTTCAAAAGTTCGAACAGGCACATTATTAAGCAACGAATAGTGTAAGAAATAAACTTTCAGTTTCTTGACGTGACATGTAGGTTAAGCTTACTTTCCAAAGAAAATATAGTAATTTTTTTCCGAAAGTGTTCTACTTATTTAAGCATGTTTCTGCTCAATAAATCTCTAAAGTGATTAACTTATACCCAACAAATTTGTTTAATTATTTTTTTATAGAGGCGGTATTACATCTGAAGTAAACGTCAAATATTTGATATCTTCCATTGTGGACCAAATAACTTGAAGCAGTTTGTTTTCCGGTCATTCTTACATTGCTTTTTCAAGAATGTATATATTGCTACACATTCATTTAAAAATGGAAAATCACTTTAGCTACAAGTAATGTTGCATAAAGAAGTTTATATAAGTGATTTCTTTTTTGTTATACTTGGCAAAAATATTATTTTCTCTTCTTTGTTTACAGTATGATGATATGGCGCCAGAGCTGGAGTGGCTGTCAAATTTCGAAGAAGAATCATTCTCAAGCGAAGATTTGCAAAACCTCCAAATAATATCGGGCATAAAACCCCGAATCAAAGAAGAAGCATCTCAAATCCAGGGTGACGAAGACCAAAACTATTCTGCATCATTCTATCCTGATCAAGTATCCGTCCCTGGAAAGGTACGTAGTAAACGCTCGCGGATTGCCCCAGGCAACTGGACATCCCGCCTCCTAGCCCTTACGTCAGGAGGGTCTGTTAGACTGCCATCTGACAGACCCTCGTCAGAGTCATCAGAATCTCACTCTGGCTCCGGAAAAAAGACCCTGACAGGGAAAAAGAAGGATTCTGATGAGAACTCCGGTGGAGATGGTAGGAGGTGCCTTCACTGCGCGACTGACAAGACTCCCCAATGGAGGACAGGCCCAATGGGCCCGAAGACATTGTGTAATGCTTGTGGGGTACGGTACAAATCTGGCAGGCTGGTGCCAGAGTACCGTCCAGCTGCGAGCCCAACTTTCGTGGGAACGAAGCATTCCAACTCCCACCGGAAGGTGATGGAACTTCGTAGACAAAAGGAGGGACATAGAACCCACCCTCACCACCACCCTCATCATTATATAAACAATCACGGTATCATGTTTGATGTACCGAACGGTGATGATTACTTGATCCACCAACATATCGGCCCTGACTATCGACAAATGATCTAGGGTTTGCGGTGCAAGTTAAATGATAAAACGAGGGAATAGGGTGACAAATTTAATTAGACCAGAGTTTCCTCTATATGGGTAATTCCCTTTGTTTTCTTAAAAGATAGGGCAACGTTAGTAGCTTAAAGATTTGCGTTGCCAAGATAGAGAAGAAACAAGTCATAGTGCTTGAGGGTTCTATATATTTTCAATTACTTCACATTTTACGTTGCCGGAATTTGGCGAATTCTTGAACCACTTTTTCCTTCCCAATAATCATATTTTCGTATTTACTTTCACGTGAATTATTTACCTACGTACTATTATTTATGTCGAATTGCAATTTATTTTGGGTTGTGAAAAGACATATGTCCGAAGTTTCGAGTGTAGTTATGCGTTTTCAGTTGCAACTACAGTTGTAATCACAGTTGCAACTACAGTTGTAATCACATTTGCAATTGATGAATATAATGAACTTAATAAAAAACATTGAACACGAGACGTTTTTAAATGGAGTTCGACATGATCACATTGTTTACATCTTCAGAGCCCTCGCTCAGTATTTATTGATATTGAAAGGAACAATGATAAGACTCGAGACTTACAATATCATGACTCCTTCATGTATATGTATATGCCTATTTTACCATCTCTAACTCACAACTATCAATCCCGTCACGATCTTTTTAAATTTGTTTGTCTCTCATGTACAACGGGGGTTGTTGATTTATAATATCAGTATATCTACATTGTATTCAACACATGCTAATAGAGTTTATATATAGTCTTCAAAAGATCTTAACTTTATCATTAAGGAAAATATTTCCTTTTCCGACTTGGAGATCTTCAAATATATATATCTTCTGTTTAATCAGTCTTTGTATTCTAACAAATCAGATTTTGTTTAATTCGAAATTATACAGATCTTTAATTTAATTATTTTCTAGATATTTCCAAACAATCTTTCCTTCTTTATATTTCCTTACTTGATAAGGAGTATTTATTTTAATTCTTCTATTCCAATAAGAAAATATTTTCAATATATTCTTTCTATCCTTCAGAGATAATTTCAAATAATCTAAATTTGTTCAACACGTTTTGGGTCTTCTAAAATATATTTGACCGAATATTACAGAATCTGTATATTCAGTTGCTGTCTCGGTTGCAACTGCGGTTGCAACTGAATGCACAACTTTAACTTAATCGTTACACAATACATGTCTGTATATTGAGAGTTTATTATGAATATATAAAACTATATTTTTCAATATGATGAAAAACAATATGTCACTAAAATCTCGGATCTATGACCTAATATGGTGCATGAATGATTTATATTTCATTGATATTATAAATATATATAGAATCCTTTTAATAGGAATCTTCACAGAATAATCACAAATATATGCTTCGATTCAAGTTCTAACGTATACATTCTTACAATACCTTATTTTCCTTTGTTTAAGATAATTTTACTTAATTATGTAAAAGAACAGGTTGAGCCTTTCACATAACTAGTATTAATTAATTACTTTCAACTATATACTTTATGTACTAGTTACGGACAAAAATTCTAATATAGGGTTCTCCAAGTTTATTATTGGGTCTGGATATCTTCAAAATCATTTCTAATTAACCAACGTATAATTAAAGAAGAGTTAATATTCTACGCATTCAACTTATTGAATTAACTACCGTCTAAAAATAACCTCCAATATGCTCAATTATAACAAAAAAAATTGCGTAAGTAACTTTATGTAAAGCGAGGTTAATACTACTATAAATTCAAATGCGCATATAAGAGACCATTCTTTCTCCGTGGAGGTGGATGATATACCAAGGAAAATGTAGATGTAGATACGTCTTGTTAGTTAAGCAAATGATATCAAATACTGTGAGTGATGAACACCGGTGAATACAAGAAAATGCAGTGATAACAACATACAACTTTTTTTAAAAAAATTATTGTTAAATTACGTGTTTATCGATAAATTTTAGCAACTAATTATGTTGATAAAATTTACCGACACCCGATTTACATGACATTTGTTAGAAGCTAAGGGGCGACCATCGTAGATAATTTAGCCTAGTTCTCTCTTTAGGTTCTCTCTGTAAATGGCATGTTCTATGTGAAAATTGTTCATTGAAATACAGCTACAAGGCTCTAAAGCTCTTAATGTTAGAGAAGCACATGAACAAGGTTGGTTACTGTGAAAAGGCTAATATATCAGAGAGAGCGGCTTCATTCGTAGTATCATTCAAGTAGGAAGTGTTAAACACAATTTTGTAACATCAAAATATTTCTTATTTTGTAACATCAAAATATTTCTTATTTTGTAACATCAAGTAACACTTGACAATTATGTTAGAAAATAGTAAGAGAAGACTGTGAAGAAGCATGTGTATTTGAGAAATCATAACTTTCCCCCAGAGCGTGGTGTTGAACAAACATTCTAATCAGTAAGAAGAAATAAAGTACCTAAAATTTGAATAAAGCCAATATTTGTGAGGCATAACTAGTTTGATAATTTATAATTGTTATAATATATTAGAAATACAATTTTTTTAATTGATGAAATACACGCAGTTCGTTATGCATGTTACTATTTTTAATAAACAACTGGAATAGGTACTGTTTTATGTGTGATCCGAGGCATCCCTAATCCAGAGACCTGTCCCCTAATTATTAATTCGTTGGGTTTCAAACTTTAGAGTTAGAGAAAATACTCTGCAAATCGTTTCTACACTTTGCCTGTACAACTACGTACACGTTAAGGTTAACATGTCCAACAAAAAATATATATATGTATTGAAATTAGTTGAAACAAGACAATATTGGCCGTATATTTCTATTTTGTCTAAATCTGAAATAGGCACCAATCAAGTTATGTAACATTTTTTGATATTTAAAACAAAGTTGTAAGCTGTAACTTACTAAATTGTAAGTAATAATACAAACAGGCGAGAAATAATCAAAGGGGTTAATTAATTTCCTTCCTGTTTGCAAAAAGATTTTGTTATCACATATAACTATAATAAAATTTCAAATTAATTACAACAGCATTATTATACTTATCCCAAAGTTGAGTTCACTATGTTCGAACTATTTTATATTAGTTGCATAAAGCATATACTTTTCAAAAATTTAATAAGTAGTTAAACTTTAACGGGTCATGTGAGGGGATCTTTTATAACTTCTATATGATATTATAGAAAAAGAAAGTCACTGCCTGTTTATTTGTTGGCACGTTCCCTCTGTCTGATTTCAGTCTTTTCCTATATATTTTTTCCTTATCAAGTCATTATCTATAAAATGAACGAAGGTAACATGCTCCTAGCTTTTACTTTTGATTAGAAGAAAATACCTCTTTTTTTTTTCCTTTTTCCCGTTCGGGTACCAAATAAAATACATATATATAAAGCTATAAAATGCAATGTATATCGCAACTTGTTCACAGTTCCACAGGCACAGACACAGTGAATTGAGTAAAAGTTATCGAGGAACACTAGGAATTAGAAAACACGTTTTTTTAGAAATCTTACTTTTAGGTGCACTGTTCAAAACTCGCCCGATTTAAGTTTCTTATTACTCGAAATTTCTCCATATTAAGAAAGGTCGTGTTTAATTACCTACAAACCCTCTTTTTTTTGCTAGCTGGACTTCAGCCTACCAGACCATCATTTTGCTAGCAGGGACGGAACTAGAAAAGAGATGGTCTGAAACGTTGATTTTGGTAAATACGGAGATATAATCAATAAATATAATATTTTAATCAACATAAATAAAAAAAACACTTTTCATCACTATTTTATCAAAATGATAGAAGAACCGGTGTAATAACCGTATTTTCGTAAGAAATGTCGTGGTAAAAAGAAAAATTGGCTCTATCCCATATCGTCTAAATATATGAGTATCTATACGCTATAAGCTAGAATTATACTCTTTCTTATCACCAATCGTGCGGTTTAAGAAACGAGAAACGAGTACGAAATTAGACCAATGTTAACAATATTTATGGGAGGAAGCATTCTTATCACCAACCGTGCGGCCCAAGAATCGAATACGAAATTGGACCAAAACGGATAATATTTATGATAGGAAGCAAATTAATTTTACGAGCAATTTTTATTTTCCGGTTTTCCACTCCAAGCTATAATTCATTGAACAATTGAAATTTTCAAATGTCCATCACCACCCATTATCACGTATCTCGCGATTCTAATGTAATGCATATCCAGTACTATCTAGAACAATATGAAACTTTTTCTCTGCTAATATTGTATTATATATCCACTTTTAGGTTTGGTCTAATGAGTGTATATCATATTCTGTCTCGTTGAGAATGGTAAATCTTATATTCCCATGTCGTTGTTCTAATGGTCATTAAGTTATATAAATGAAACTATTTGTTTTGGTACTTTCGTTTCAGTTTAGTTTATAGCTTATAAGTCTCCCCTGGTCAATAAAATATTTTGCAGCCAATCTGGCATAGTTGTTCTCCTTCATTTCCCATCAAATCTATAAAATATTTCCTACAAAGACTTTTTCTTTTTAGAAAACCATAATGCAAAAACGTAACTTTTAATTTCGTGGGAAACATTTCCCCCATTATTTTCTACTGAAACAAATAGAGCGCAATGGTTATTCCAATTGCCATTAGGAAATGAATTACACATACTAAATCATATACAAGATACGGACCAATTTAAGTATTTAACTAAGTTAAAAATAATAAAACAATACTCATGACCAAATAAAAAGGCCAGCTTCACTGTTATTTTCCTTATGACCAGACCCGTGTTTTAGAAAAATGCTGGAAATTTGTAAACGCGCACAATTCTGATATTTGCATCACTGCATGTGCAATGAAATGCCAAAAACAGTTCTATAAGATGTAACATAATGTTATCGTCCAACCAGTCTAAAATTCAGCTAGAAGATCTTTTTTTGCTGCTCAATTAGATTATCGAACTATTTTCTATTGTCGATGATCAATTAGATAAGTCAAACTTTTGAAACCGAAGAAAAGGCAGAAGATGCAGTGAACGAAGAAGCAAAAGAAAGCTAGGAACTGGCTAACGCAGCAAAAGATATAGTGAAGCAAAGTACAAAGGAGATGAGATAATCATGTGTTAGGTGAATGACTAGATAAAAACGGCACCAACCAATTAAGTCTAAACTAGATAAAAATTAACCGCGACGAACTTCTCGGATCCAATCATCATGAATTGACCACAATAACATAACAAAGTACACCAATATCTTATCAATTTATATAAGCTTAAAAACGAAAACTACTAAAATGATCATACATTCACATTAATCAAACACCTAGAAGGCACATCCGAAGCAGACCAGATGCCTTTACAAGGCAGCGCATAGGATGCACAACTGTATTACGTTTTCACAATAAAATTCTTCAAAGACTAAACTTTCTTCAGTTATTGCTATGTTTTAGACTGAAAATTGGGTAGAGGCCGCGCGAACGCTGGCCCCCGCTAACACAAATTATGACGTAGACTTAACCACTTGGGCTAATCTTAGACTGACACCCCTCCAAAGTGCAATGGAGGTCATCAACCTAGGCCATAAGCCTTCTTGATCGCCTATTGACCCCGTCCAGGTAAGTAATTTGTATGGTAATTTGTGGCTTTTATTTATTTGATATTTCGTGGGTACTCTCTAAAACTTCGTTGATGTGGGATTATAATATTGACATTCAAAGTTTGGTCCAGCTCAAAAAGTTTTTGTGGCTTCTGTGTATTTTTATACTTTTTTCTTTTTCTTTTAATTTTAATTTAAAAATCATCACATTGTTGTGCTAAGTTTGCAAAGAATGATAAACAGATCATAACATAAACCTCATGTGCGTGCTTATGAACTAATAATTGATGAATTTTATTCTTAAATTTTAGACTAGTAAGTCCAGAAGTAGTATATATTGAGAGGTTATAATTCCAAGATCAACTGTGTTAGCACATTTTCTTTAGCAATATTTTTTGCAGACTTTAAGATATCTATTATGTTTATACTCTTTTTCTTTTCTTCCCCTTTAATAAGTAAAATTAAGGTTATGTAATTGAAGAGGAGAGGAGGGAGGGACTCAAATGGCGGATGATGGCATAAAAAAGCAAAGATAATTCAAAAATGCATATTTAATCAAGAAAATATGTTTTGACAGTAGACACTTATTTTAAATTTTAGAAATAGTTCATGATTATTATGAAGAAGAAGAAGAAGAAAAATCAAACTAAGTGGAGAAAAATTGTACTCCGTCCCATAACTATATGACTAAATTTTAAAAAAATTCATTTCAATAATTTTGTACAAGTTACTGCCCGATCAAACTTGGAACGTGGTTTCGCAGTGTACTATTGTTTTGGGACGGAGGGAGTATGAATTATGCAAAGACGGTTTGAGGGCATGGCGAAATGGTCAGCAATCTTATAAGATGCTTGGCCAATAAAAGAGTGATTCAAACTAATTCTAAGATTAGCCAAATGGTAAGCAACAGCCTGTTTAATTTCCTTATGGTTGTTTTCCAGTTGTACGTTATTTATAGTAATCACAATATAAACAAATCTGGAACCCCATTAGAAGAACTCGATGTCTAGACCTCAAGGACAAGCCGGAGTTTGGGAAAAGAACCGATATAACCTGGTTCTGTAATGCTCGATGCTGAACCTCTTTTCTGTCCCAAAATCTGCTCTATGTTCCACACCAGTAATTGATATAATGAACTATGATCTTAACAGTACTTTCTTTAACCTTTCGGGTTAGATATTAATTTTAAAAGCACAGTCAACATACAACAATGAAAAACAGCTGAATGGATGGTTTTCTTAGCCGTAAATACAGCTGACAACTTCGTTTACCGTGTGCACGGGATTAAACCCATATCTGCTTCAAATAGTTAATTATAGCAACATTTTTTATTCGGAATTTAAGTGTGACTTATCAGCGCACACGGTCAATTGCAATATGATGTTTAAACAAGTGGTTTTTTAAAAGCAAATGCATAAAGAAACGAACATAAAAAATGATGTTAGACTTGAGCAGCTCAAATTTACGACAGAATATCATAAATTGAATTATTTGAATTGTTACAACATGAGAATAGTATAAATCAGATGGAATCACTGAAAATTTATCGCTTTAAAACTTCTTACTTCACTATCATAGCAAGTCCTAAATTATCATACGGTTCTCCTATTCCGAGAGCAGCTAAATCGTACCCATCCATGTGCAAAGAAATGACAATACTACCAAAGAAGATCAAATTAATGAGAGAATGATTGTGTAATCCCATCATCAAAGTAGTCGTAATCTCCCTGTAACCGAATCTACAGAAGTTTTACTTCCTGTTCAAGAACAAAAGCGCCCAAACTTACTATATTTTCAAACCACCAATGAAGAGAACAGATTGGATGCAAGTTTTTTCTTTTCTTTTTTGGTAATAGGATGCGAGATCATCAGCATAATCTGAAACAATCTCGATCTCGAACAAAATATGGTTTGTAACTATGAAAAGTCCAAAATCTATTTTGGTTGCATCTTAAGCTCGGTTGTTGTTGATTTTTTGCTTATAAGATGACGTACTGGTTGACCAGTTTAAGAGCTGACAATTCTGGGTTTTTACCTGAAAACCAAGAAATTAGGCTGGATGACACAGTTATATTTGCAGCCTCAGACAGACAGCTTAGTTGCTTAAAAGAAATAGACAAACAAGCCTTATTAAACTATCATTTCAAATTGTTGAAAAATTAGTAACATATTCCCTTCGCTTGATTAATAGTTCAATTTCGCCCTTGCAATATGCATTGGATGTTTCAAACCCGCGTCTAGCTAACAAAAGAAAGTAAGATAAGTTCAACGCATTTATAGAAATGTGGAACACGGGTATATTATTTCGAGGTGTGGTGTGTGACTTAGAGAAACTAGGTGGTAACCGTTGGGTCCACGGCACCCCCATAGTCCCTATAATTTTTTTTTTTTACCAAGTATAGTATTTTTTACCATAATTTTTTGAAAATGATGATTTGGCACCCCTCACGTTTTTTTCCACTTAACATAATAAATATTTTATGTAAATTCAGCACCCCCTTCACTATGCATGGCTTCGCCCCAATGTGTGTGCACCACATAACAGATAACAAGTAAATAGTATTCGACTGCAGTAATTTAAAAGCGAAAAAAGTAATGACAAATAAATATGGACAGAACGAAGTAAAAGTGCAAATAATCATGTAGTGAAGCAAAAAGATAAAATGCACACCTGGACCTATAGCGAGAACTGTCTTTGACCCAGCCGAAACCTGTAGTGAATATTATTTACGATCACATAATACGACCTTATGAAGATATAAGATAACAAACAATGGATTTGTGTACGGCCAACTTCTTGCATAAGACATGATTTAGATCTTGAAGAACTAGAAAGACCTGCTCAAAGACTACTTGACTAAGCAGACCAAGCTTCTTTTTCACAAAATTGTGTTACACAATCTGAAAAGAAAAGATGTTTAAGGGAACCAACAGGAACTGAAGTGGCTTTAGTTACAGAAGTACTATTATCACATATTTCTGCAATCAATTTTCTGTACAAAACCATCTCTTTCCTTTTCAAGTTAGGAGTATTCTAAAAAGTACTATAAAAATTTCTTCAAATTAGCAAACCAAGCACAATTACGCCCTCCAGTAAGTGGTACAGGACTACATTCATGAGGAACATCGATGTTTTGAACTACTTAAAAGGTTGCTTTACTTTTGGTGAGAATAAGTTCAGCATTAAAAAAACACATTAATTCACACTCGGACATTCCCTCATAATGTACCTCTGTTCGTCCTGCATCAGCAACAACAAAAGTTGGGAGGCCAATGCCATCAGCTGTTTCCTTCAATCTATTCCTGTTTCATGTTCCGAATAAGTACATACGAACTGCCTTATCAAACCTCAAGTAGATAGTAGTTCGCTTTAATTGTTCATAAAAAAAATATTAAAACAGAATTTAATTACATTTCTTGCTGATTTTTGCACGCAAGAACTATTTTCGGCTGCCCACATGCTTCCCACTGTCTGAGAAGGGATCGCCGACTGTAAAGGTTCAAAATTTATATCATGTAAAGTTGAGAGATAAGAACATTATAGTTAGAGTAAATTGCAATTAGAAGCTTATACCATTGCATTAGTTCGGAATACATGCCAGTAGCAGCATCTGCAAGTTTGAGAAGAAAATTATAGACGAGCAAAGTTATTGGATGTTTAAAGAAAACACAGGGAGGGATAATAAAAAGTTTCCATAAATGCCTTCTTTTTGCCCGTATTATGATATGTTCTGTTTCTGATTACTTTTACTAGCTTGGAAAAACGGAAACAATGGAAGAAACATACGAACATATTTCCTTCTTAAAGCACTCTCAGCTGTCTTTACCCCAATCTTATACATTTTTTATGTACAACCAAATATATAAGCTCTGCAAAGCCAGAATTTTATATTGTGCACATCAGTTGATACGCTTGTCCATAATAAAACTTTTATTTTTTTGGAAGTCACCATAATAAAATATTAATTTCACAAGTTTCAACAATAAAAAATACGATTGAATTTTAAAGACGAAGGCGCTTTCCCGCAATTGAGGCTCATCTTCAATGGCTTCCAACTTGCCAAATATTAGATTTGAGGACCAGTTAGAGTTTATGTGTGGAAGTGAGAGATGATGAGGAGGCTAGATCAAAAACACTAAAATATATGTATACATCGTTACAATTCCTTTACCCATTTGCAAAGGATTTCGATATTTATTTTACATGGACAAGCTGTACAGTGTGTAATATAGACTGTTAACTGTTGGGTAGTCATTTCTTGTATTCTGACCAATTTTGTATTTCTAAAGGCCTCTGCAGAAACTGATGAGAGTGCTCTAAGGAAGTTCGTGAGTAGTAATACTAAGAACACCCTACCATAAATCAGCAAAGAGTTGTTTTTGTTGGTTATTTTCTTTTTTTTTCAGTACAAATGAAACAAATAACATTAGCATACTGAGGCTTACTCTAATAAATTTGCTGCTTTATGCCCCAAATTTTGTGAAAATGAGGACATAGATTAAATATACTGACCACTACACCAGACAGCTCTTTACTATCTTAAGCACTAAACATTATCTTACGAGCGCATTGAGATGCAATCTTCCCAGCTCCCATCCTTAGATCTTGTCTCACAATCAAAACCTGCCAGCAAAAGTTTATAATTTAGACACTGGTTTAATAAACACCATATTAAATCATCTTAAATGTTAATTTTAGGTATGCCAACGTCTTTCTTCTTTAAATTCTACGGAATATGCACGAAAAAGAAAAATGCAGTGGTTATCTTGTGATTCTGGATAAAATCCTGAGAATTCTTTCAAATGAAAACGTAGCGACATAAAAAGAGAGGGGGAAGTAGAAAAACATGGAGTTCTTTTGGGGTGTCCTTTTTACATTTGTTCTACAAGCGACAAGCATGGGAACTACACAAAGACCAATGGAAAAAAGCTAAATATTGAAGACAACCCAGCCAACAGTCTTTATGGAAGGAGTCTTTCATAGCTTAACTTGGTGAACCGACTATACAAATCAGTATTCTTAGAATTTAAAAATAGTTTTGAGAATACTTAGTTGATGATTCCTTTAGTTTAGAACATGTGTGAATGAAGAAGTAAACAATTTACTCTTTAGAAACCGAGTGAAAGCACCTAAGCACAAATTTTAATCTATGATATTAAGCATAATATATGCAATATCCGTATTTCAACGCCTATTGCTCTCCCCATTTTAGCAAATCTGTAGGAATAGTGTTACATTTGAGATAATAAGCTCTATATACTGATTCAGAAGATCTATTTATTGTAGGAAAGCAACCTCAACTATCATATAGTGAGAAAAACCGGGGTTTGCTCCTCTTGGATTTAATCATGTTATCATATGCAGATCAATAAACCTTTTTCAAATGCATCATAGCAACGATCTCAAAAAAGGTAAATTAGTGAGATCCTCATCGTCATTAACTTCAACAAATCTACTGTCGATCCACTAGCTAGCCTTCTAAATCAATCTTACACATACAAGACTTTTTTTTCCCAGGACTACAATTCTTAACTAAACTAGAATGCTTAACTAACATTATCGTTGGGCTCGTTTTGCTGCAAATGTGGACAAAAAAGCAAACTCATTTGACTTGGATAAAAATAAATCATCCAGTTCAATTTTAATCGTTCTGAGCCTGGCGAAATAAACACACTCCGCTTTGAAGGTGGCAAACAAATGCACGACAACTTACAAGCAAACAAACTGGGCTCATAAGCTGCAAACAAACAAGGCCTTTGAGTGTATAAAGCAAACAACTAAATTAAAAAAAAAACAATGGAAAAAAATGAAAAAAAAAAACATGATGGAAGAAAAAGAAAAAAAGAGGGAAAGAGGCAAACCATCTTGAGCTCTTCATTGGAGTTGTTTTCTGAGGCTAGTTGGCTCTTTCCTAACAAAAGATTACTCTTTTTGCAACCACTTCTTATTCCTCTTTGTATCGGTTTTGACAAATCCAAAAACAACCCAATAATGAAACCAATTACTAAACCGGGTAGAAAATTTTCTGGCTTAAAACTCGCTGCAAAACCTGCTCCCTCTTCCTTCTTCTGTTAATTAAAACAAAAAAAAAACATTTATTACCAAGCCAGAAACCGTACATGAGGCGAGCCGAATTTACATAAAGATATTGTCTAGTGGGAAAAATAATGAAAAAATGATCAGTTAGTACCTAATTTAAGTCTTAATAATAAAAAATTCATGGTTAAAATCTCGTTGAGGACCTACATATGCTAAATGATGCCGCTTCTTTTTACTCTTTAAATTCGATGCTCACTGATGCGACATTGAATCAATGTACTAATTCTTAAACAAAAATTCAAAATCGGGTTTTTGATAATTAAGTCCTTAAGTACATGTATTAACTATTAAACATTAAAGTTCCTAAAAATATTCATGAAGACAAATTCAATATTTTCAACAAATAAATAATCAAAGTACGGAATTAAAAAAAAAATTCTACGATTATGAGTAAAGCTCAGAGTGTACCTTATTTGAGTTGTTACGAGAGTTTTTAATGGAACCCATCAACCAAAGCTAAATAAAAAGATAAATAATTTGGTCTAAGCTTACTGTATTTATTTCTCCATAGTTCAAGAGAATATTTTATTTGGTCCTTTTTGTTTATATAGATAGAACTAAGGTTACCTGTTATTTTTGAATTTGACAAACTTAATTGATTCTAATGTTTGGGAAAATCTGAATCTGGGGTCGAAGCGACGGATTGGTCTAGATCTGTAAATGGAAGGTCAAACCGAAGCGGGAAACAAAACGACAAACGGAAATGTGAAAAAAAAATGGAAAAAATCTAAAATTTACACGTGAAATAATAGGAAGCGGAAAACGGGAGACGTGATTTTTAAAAGGCTAAATGAGTTTCTTGGTAACTATGGTCCTGAATTAGGATTTCAAAAAGTATGAAATATGTTCATTTTAGTTGGCCCTATTAACTTGTATGAGTTCGCACCGGCTCAATTGAATTGTTGAATCTGAACTAGTGTTGTAAAATACGAGCCTAGCGTAAATTAGGCGGAATTAAGTGATTATGAGGTGATTGGGCGGAATCAGGCAGAATTTGGCAACGTGCAACGTATTTCTGCCTGAAGCTCGCATTGCACCTTTTAGGACATTAATTGAACTGAGGATCCGCATAGTTGGATATTTGGATACATAAGATCCGATCTCGACCATTGTTCTATTTTAACTAAGTTTTTATGTTAGTTCATGTTGAGTATGCATATATTAGTCAATTCAAAGAAATAAAATCGCGTTAGAGCCGACACCTTAAAGATCTTTTTTTATCTAGTCTATCGAATCCGTATGTCATCTGACTCCATTCTTGGTCCATGAAAGTATTAGTAACGCCTGGATGCAATATCTCAGTACGTTAACATGGATATCTGGGTTCGAATCGGGTTTGGTAGTGTCAGAATGAGATGGTTACATCCATAGTTTTTTCTCATAAAAAAACCTGAAGTGAAAATAATACAATTCCACCGACCCAAAAGTCTGAAAAGATAGATTTACATATTAACAAGTTGCAGTTGCTGATTGAATTGATTATCAGCACTTTTGAGTCAGCGTGGTTACCCTTCAAATTTCTCATATATGGTTAGGGGATAGTCCAGAACATTGATAGAATTTTAGCCTTTCAGGTAGTGTTGAATGTTATAATTTCTGGGCAAGTATAAGTGCTCAACAGTGTAATATGCAGATTCATGCTCGAGTACTCTTGGATGGATTATAAAAGTTTATGAATTAAATTATCATGACTTTGGACGGGCTTTAATCCTTTTAAAAAAAATTATATAGCATCGATTTTGTGGTTCAGGTTCTTCCATGTGATTGCTTGTGTGTAAGCATTTCAATGTCGCATTAACCTCAGATATATATAAACACTGGAATACAAGAAGAAAGACTCAAAAGACAAAACCCCGGAGGCTCGTAGTACTGTATATTATGCGATACATCGGATTTTAATAGCTCCTGTTTGTTTAGTAAAATAACGCCAATCAACATATGAAAAATATAAAGTAGCCAAGTAAGGGATACGAGGCATAATGATCCACGTGAAGGTGCCCGAACACGCCAAGGCACCCCCTTAACTCCTCTAACGAGCGAGCAATCAATGTTGAGGATCTACATGTACAAGACGTCGGGTTTCCATTTTCCTAAAGAGGGGAAACTCGTATGGAAAAATATCCTAGAACTGGTATAGCCTTATAATACACGAATAAAGTAGTAAATAGAAAAGAGGGCAACTCATGGGGTTTGAGTTGCGGTGAGAGTCAGTTTTTACAAAAGCTAAAAGCCAATCCTTTCAACTCCTCACGGTAGTATCATAAAATGGTGCTTGAAAGGCGAGGCATAGTGACCCTGAACGTGTGCCAACACGTTAAGGGCACTCCCTTCAACTCCTCTCCAGGCTGTCCACGGTGGAGAATCACATGTGCAAGGCATCGGGATTTCATTTTTTTAAAGAGGGAAAATACACCCGGGAAAACACCCTCATTTATAACATCATCCTAATTCTCTAACATAGAGTGGTTTAGGGTTATAAAGAAGCACATGCTACCCCAAGTCTACACCAACAAAGTTGCACGATAGACACTCAGCTCTGATTTATTTAGCATTTAATGTTATCTTGACCAAGTGATGTGGGACAAGTGAAATGTTGAGGAACAATAGGACAGGTCAATGTTAATAGACTTTCTCTGAGAGGTTCTTTTGAGGTAATTGTTTACTCGTGCAATTACACTATGGTAGTATATTATTGTGGAATTGACAATCAGTGGGTTAATAGAGGGGATTCAAACCCATCACCCATCCATTATCTTTTTAATGGAGACAAGAAAATGAATTTTAAAAAATGGAATATTTGAGAAGAAGTTGTAAATTTGATGATGGATATTATGTGGAACCTGTCGGTTTAGGTGGAGGGCTCGCCCTTTAGTGGTATGATAATCTGGAAATAGTTATAAAATTTTCAAATCGTAACTTTATTCACTCCGAAATCCTTGATAGACAGACTCGTCACAAGTGTTTTTATGACTTTGTGTATGGGTGTTTGAGAGTATATGGGAAAGAAAAGGTCTGGAAAGAGATCAGAAATATTAATATATAGCTGGGATGACGTTGGGTTTGCATCGGGTATTTTAATGATGTGGTTGATGATTCGAAAGAAAGCGGTGGCGCTAGGCCTAATGCTTGCTCACGTCGACAAGTTTAAAGGGGATGATTAGTAACTATGAACTGATGGATATTAGCTTTAAAGGGAATATTGCCACTTGGAGAGCAAAATTGAAAGAAGGGGAGATTATTTACGAGAAACTTGATAGAGCTTTAGCAAATGAAGTGTGGCTGGATTTATTTCATCATGCCTTGATAACTTACGAATTGGCTTTGCGCTCTGACTCTGACCATTGTCCGATTTTACTACACTTTGATACTCCCTTGAAATATAAGCCTTCTGTGTTTCGTTGAAGCTATGTGGGCTTCGGTTGTCGATTATGAGCAAGTAAATGAAAATCATTGGGATAAATAGTATGTATGGTTCCCCTCCTTTTGCTTTGAGTGGAAAACTGAAAGAGTATAGCGTGGGTTGACTGTACAAAACACTTTAATCAAGTATGAGAATCAGGCAATGATACTTATTTGAAGTAGATAACATAAGATTACATGATATCCCTACGAAAAGCAAAAGCAAAACTACCCAAAGCTAGGAGATGATTCTTCAGCAAAGCATAAATGCTTCACTCCTAGCACTTACATCTGAATTAAGTCACAACATGCATATAAAACATTGAAAACACTCGTTGTTACTTTGCTCACAACACTGTAGAAATCGAGACGTTTACTGGAGGGTTACAGCTGTATAAACTTAAGAGTATATATTGTATCAATGCATAAAAATATTATGCTCTTTAGTTGATTATATATACATCCCATCTACTTTGGAACCCAACATCCGTGCAGACCGTATGGGAGGCCATAAGGAAACTTGGCCCTTGCAATTTCTTTAAATGTTTTTCCGTCTAACAGCAGCGCATATCCTTCTCCATTTTTGTCGCTAATCATTGAGATCACGACACCTGCAAAGATACATTGTCAAAATAACAGATAGGCAGTATACATGTCTGCTATAAGAACCTTACCTATCGTATCTAACATATCAAATAAAAGGCCAATATGAACTGATTCAGGGCCTTCAAGCTATATAAAAAACCATAATAAGTTAATAACTATCACACTGATACTATAAATGGTTCTTAAAATGTACAGTTTTGAAATGCTTGAACTGGAGTACAAATATAAACAGTTTGTAATCACTATTATATCCCAAAATGCTCCTGTCTTTAGCCGCCTTGGTTTTCTATTCTAAAATTCTAAAACCAAAGTTAAAAATTTGGTCTGAACAAGTCAGTAAGAGCAAAATGGACATTTTTGAAGATGAGTCATTCTTGGTATATGGGACACAATATTTGACAGGATCAATCTAAATCGCTATCGTATTTCTAAATCCTCCTTTTTTATATATTAATGTACTTCTAAAGCCTAATTGGCTACTCTATTAAAATATTTGTTGGAAAGTCTGCTTCATGAGGGACATATTAACTTATAATGACTTAACAGATTTCATTTCCAGATAATGACAACTTCACGAAATTGTTAGTTTCACAAGAAAAACAAAAAGAAAAATGGTAAACGACTTAATAATTAAAGACTCATTAGACATTAGGAACATAATCCAATCGGAGTGTAGAGTTCCTTTCTAATATCTATCTCAACTATGTAAAGACGTGGCGCTTTTAAATATTTTTGATTAAGGTTAATTATCTACACTTGATTTTTTTATCTACTCACCATCATCTTCTTCGGTTGCGCCAGGTCGTGGCACAAAAAATGGTTCAGAGGGCACGGAACCTTCATCATACCAATTATTTGCCTTCTTCTCCATGAGATCAACCTGGAATTTTTCAGTCCAGTCATGCATATTTACTCCACCAAATTCGTATTGAGAAAACTCGTAAATAAATTGCATTTAACATTTTGATTCCAATTATACCTTGGTGAGGGTGTTTGGGAAATTGCAAGGTCGTTCCGCACCACAAGCATAGGCATACCTATATTCTTTCCCTAAATATTGAGGGTTAATGCTACACATATCCATACCCTTCCCATGTTCCTGAGGGGGTAACGCCGCCTCTAGCTTCCCATATGGGTTTCCATCCAGAGGTATGGTGAAACGGCCAACCCTACGTACATAAATTATACGATTTCATCATATGTCATCTATTGTATGTTTTTTGACAACGATCAGATGAGAGCAATACTTGACAGACTATATTAATCAATAAATTAAGGTTCTATTATATGTTCGTCTATATATATAAAGGTCGAATCTAACAGAATGATATAATTTGAAGCAGTACTTGATTCATTTTCCAAAATACAAGCTTATTAAGTACGTACAGTAGTAATTAATAATATTAAAGTATCAAGATTTCACAGTTTGTCAAATATTTCTCTGTTATATTCAAAAAGCTTTTATATTTTCCAGTAGATAATTCTGGGGGCATATATGGACTTGATTTTCCTTGAGCTCTTTCAGCAAATTCTTATATACTCTTGAGTTCATTAGCTTTTGATCAAATGAATAGTTATGCAATTTTGTTATTCACTTATGAATGGATAAGTTATAACACGGATTTCCAACTTTTACGATATTGCTTCTGAATTTGCAAGTAAATGAACCTTAATTTAGAGGAAACTACTTGCTAAAAAATGATGGTCAACTATAATTATTATATACAAGAACAAGATAAATGTACGTAATGATATATATCAGTCCTATCGATCGGATGAGAAATTTTAAAATGGTTTTTTTATATATCTTACCTAAATTTTTTTCACAACCCATGATCAATACCTAATTTGAAATGCAAAAAACTCTTTGCACATATATAAAACAGTTAAGATGTGTTTGCATGGGTTGTTTCACCAACAATATTTTCTCAAAACTTAGCATGCAAATTAAATAATATATATAACAACATTATATATGATAAATTTATACGTGAGTGTGTGTGAATAAGTGTGTGCATGGTACCTAGCATCGGGCAATACGTCTTGGCCACCAGAGGAGCGGAGATTTTGTAGGCGGAGCTTATCGAGAATGGTAGTGTCGGCATAATGCTCACAACAATCAGCGATGACAGCCGTAACTCTCCCGTCGTCATCTTTCACTTCGTACGCATTTATAAAATGGAATGTGACGAATAATGGCACTTCCACACTTGCCACCTTCATAATTCAATGATGGACAATTTAAAACAAAGAATCCAATGATAATTTAGATTAATTAAATAAAAAGACAATACTCTCCGTGTGGGACAACGTCATAGTTATTGTCATGCACTAAAGCAACCAAAATATCAGTATTTTACTAGACATGGATCTTTTGCAACTATGGTACAACCTCTATAATATCTTCTGCAACTTTATTTATATCAAGTTTTAATGCATATTTTGAGTAATTTTATTATTTTTTTACCAATAACTTATAATTATCAGTTTTTTTTTTAAATCTTCAAAATTTGATGTTGGCACACTATTCCTTATATAAAAGGAACCAAAATCCTTCCTTATATTATTTTACAAGTGTGAGTTTGCATAAAAAAAAAAGGGTTAAAAAGAGAGGGAAAATAAGGAGATTTATAAGGTAGCCGATATATTATGTTGATGTAAAAGTGTTATGTATAATGAAAGAAAGTGTAGTTTTTTTGTTAAATTTGATGAAAACAATGAGGAAGTTATAGTGATTGCTCTTAAATATATAGTTTCTGTCGTCAGCTTTAGACGACTAATATGTGCTAAAGTTTTATATCAATAATTTAATAAATCCTTAAAATAATAAAATTTCTGGGTCTCACCTATTGATCTATATTTATAAATGTTTTACAATTAAGTCGACTTATAGCATGATCACTAATCCCTAAATGGAATCTGTTAGGACCAGATTTCTGGTCTAAATTCTATTTGTTGTCTAATGGTTTTCACTAAATAATCCTATCTGTTTATTATGAACTAAGACAGAGTTGTTAGGTTTCAAGCAATGTTGCAACCTCAGTTACAACCTACTGAGACAACTGTTGTTAGGTTACAAGCAATGTTACAACCTCAGTTACAACCTATGTTGATAGGTTTCTACAACCTGCTGAGACAGCGTTGGTGGTTTCAAGTACCAGTTGCAACCTCAGTTGCAACCACAGTTCCAACCTGCTGTTCTGCAGAATTCTGTCTTGTTCTGTAAATCTGCATAACTGTTCTTTATTGATTATTATTTGTTCTACAGTATGCAGGATATATTCTCATATGATCTTAAAGGTTTAATATGCGTAAATTGAGAATATCAAAGTGTTAAGGAAAGATGTTTTCTAAAAGATATAAAGAGATAAGTTTATAAGGTTATGTTTCCTTTTAAATATGATCTCTATTCTTATGCTTGTCCTTATCACTTGTTTCAATCTTTTGTTCCTTATCTATATTCAGTATAATTCGTTTAAAGATTGAATGTAATATGGAGTTAGGTGTTTCATATATATATGGAAAGATATTATCTCTAAAAGATATTATCTTTTTATGTTTCCTAGTTATAGGAAAAGACTAACTCCTATTTCCAAGCTAGTTATTTTAACAGGTATTAACTTATGAAGATTGATGTCAATCCTACAAAAGGCAGACGTGCAATATGGAGAGATTGAAGCCAATCAAAAGAAGTCAAAAGCAATCATAAAAGATCTTGAAGCAAGAAGATTGTTTTACTTGTATAAATAGTTGATAACCTAGCTTGTAAAAAGTGTGTGTTCTAAATTATAAAGAACTTATTTTCTAGAGAGAATACACGTGAGCTTCAAAAAGAAAACAATGGTGGGATGCCATTGATTTATATTTGATAGTTATAGAGTAGGAGCAATATAGTGATAGGCAGAAAAACCTAGAGGGAGTCTAAGTTTTTCATTAAGACTTGAGTCATATATTGTAAGCTTTTTATAATATCATAATCTGGGTAAGTGCCCCGGAGACGTAGCCTAGTTAGGTGAACTCCGTTGTTAAATGTGCGTGTGAATTATTTTCAAGTACATTTAATTTTAAAACAGTTCTGTCCATTAATACACTTGGTTCCAACTGCAGTTCCAACCTCACTTGGAACCCTATACACTTGGTTCTAACTGCAGTTCCAACCTCACTTGGAACCTTAATGCAAAACTGCATCTAGAACAGCGGATAGGAATTTCAATTGGTATCAGAGCTTTACACTAGACCTTACTTAGTGTGGATCCTGTGTTCTAGAATAAATGGACTTAATGAGGGAAGGAAACGCTTTCAACAAACCTCCATTGCTTGAAGGAGGAGTGAACTATGGAGTATGGAAGATCAGAATGAGGTCTTTCATCAAACAGCAGAATGAACATGCATGGAAAACTGTGATGTATGGATGGGAGGCTCCAACTAGCATTGATAGTGAAGGAGAACTGGTTTTTATACCTGAAGACAGATGGTCTGCTGATGAAGACAGAAAATCAAGTGCCAACTCAACAGCCATAAACTTGATTTTTGCTGGTGTAACTCTCAGTGTATTCAGGTATATCTCTCACTGTGAAACTGCCAAAGAGGCATGGGATATTTTGCAAGTTACTTTTGAAGGAACTACCAAAGTAAAAGCTTTTAAACTTCAGCAGTTAACTACTCAATTTGAAAACCTTAGAATGGAGGAAGATGAAAACATTGAACAATTTAATGGTAGAATCTGCCACATTGCTCATCAAGCTGGAACCTTAGGTGAAAAATACAGTGATGCTAAACTTGTTAAGAAAACTCTTAGATCACTTCCAGAAAGGTTTGAAATAAAAGTTACTGCTATTGAAGAATCAACAGACTTAGATAATCTTAAACTTGAAGAACTTATAGGAAATCTAAGCACTCATGAGCTGAAATTTTTTAAACCAAAAAGACCAGAAAAGGGAATAGCATTTCAGGCTAAGAAATCTGAACCTAATGTCTGTGATAAAATAAGTGATGAAGAACAGCTAGCTTTCTTTGCTAAAAAGGTTTTCAAAAAATTTTACAAGAGAAAAGAGGATGATACTGGTTCTTCTAAAAACTTTCAAAAAAGGGATAACCAAGTTAAGACAGAATCCAGGTTCAATAATAACTCTACTGGTAAGTGGAATTCTAAAGAGAAGGATAACAAAGATTATAAGCCTAAAGAGATTCAGTGTAGAGAATGTAGAGGCTTTGGTCATATTCAGGCTGAGTGTGCTAATACTTTAAAAAGGAACAAAAATGCCTATATATCCACTCATAGTGATAGTGATTCTGAGAGCAACAGTGATGAAGAGGATGAGTCTAATTTTGTTAACTTTATGGGAATAATCACTGAAAAAGAACCTACTTATGAAAGTGACTGTGAACATGTTTCAACTGAAGTTACAACCACTCTTAAAACCTACAGCAGTGATGAGGAAGAACCTTCTGATGAAGACATTTCCCAGCAATATCTTGTTCTTTATGAAAAGTATAAATGTCTGAGTAAACAAACCTTGATCATAAGCAAACTTAATGTTAATCTAAAAGATGAGGTTAAAAGTCTTACTGAGAAGATGAACTTACAACTGGCTGAACTTACTGAAACTAAAAAGAAAATAAAACTGATGAATGTTTCTGCTTCAGAAAAATTAGATGACATGCTGTCATATTCTAGAGGTTCTAAAGATATCAGTGGTCTAGGTTACTATGGTGGTAAAAGTACAGGAAAAACTACCTTTATTGAAGCTGTTGCTAGAGCTAAAACTCATAATTTTGACAATAAGGTTAGAAGTTCAGTTGCAACCAGATTTGCAACCAGGAACAAAACTCAAGTTTTTGTAGAGAAGGTTAGAAGCGCAGTTATAACCAAAGTTGCAACCATGAATAAACTGAATAGCTTTAGGTATAAAAATAACTTTAGGTTGAAGCTGTGTAATTTCTGCAAGAAACCTGGTCATTCTGAAATCCAGTGTTACTTAAAAAGAAACAGAAAGTATATTTCTCAGAAAACTTGGTTAGCTTCTGTTAATAAAAATCTGAACTGGATCTGGAAAGTTAAAGAAAAAGCTATCTTAATTGCTAACAACAAAGCTGTCATTAACTCCTTGAATGCTGTTACCTCTAATGATTGGTATTTTGATAGTGGTTGCTCTAAGCACATGACAGGTACTGCAAGTCTCTTAAAAAATGTCACCACTCTTACAGGAAACACTGTTGTGTTTGGAGGTGGAGATACAGGTAAAATTGTTGGTAAAGGTACCTTGAACAAACCTGGAATGCCTGATATTGAGGATGTTTTTCTTGTTGATGGTCTAAAAGCTAATCTTATTAGTATCAGTCAACTCTGTGATAACAAAATGATTGTTAAATTTGACAAAGAAAGGTGTCTAATTACTAATCTTAACAATGATTTAATCTTGACTGGAGTCAGATCAACAAACAGCTGCTATGTGTTTGAAAAAGCTGAAAAAGAATTGCCTCAGAATAGTAGAGCTTTTAGAGTCTTTAATCAAAGAACAAACTGTGTTATGGAATCTTATAATGTGTTATTTGATGACCTAAAAACTGTTGATGAGAATACAGGTGATGATGAACAATCTGAGATTGCAGAAAAAGAGAAAGCAGAAGTTCAGCAAACAAGCAGTCCCATAGAGGTTGGAAGTCCAGTTGAAACTGAAGTTACAACCGAGATTGTTACAGAGGTTGGAACTGAAGTTGGGACCGCAGTTGAAACCCAGAATGCTGCTGAATCTGAAGAAGAAGAAGAAAGTTCTCATGCTCAGTCAACTAGCAGGCCTCGCTATGTAAGGACTCAGAAAAATCATTTTCTTGACAATGTCATAGGAGAAGTTACTTCAGGTATGAAAACCAGAGGTAAAAGAAATAATATTGTTCACTTTGCTTGTTATATCTCTCAGTTAGAACCTAAGAACATAAAAGAGGCTTTGGAAGATAGTGAATGGATCTTAGCTATGCAAGATGAACTGTCCCAATTTGAAAGGAATGATGTATGGACTTTAGTACCCAGACCTTCTAATAAAAATATTATAGGGACTAAATGGATCTTTAGAAATAAAAGTAATGAAGATGGAGTTATTATCAGAAATAAAGCTAGGTTGGTAGCTCAGGGTTATACACAAATTGAGGGAATTGATTTTGATGAAACCTTTGCTCCAGTAGCTAGAATTGAATCCATTAGAATGCTACTGTCTCTTGCATGTCTGTATGATTTTAAACTGTTTCAACTTGACATAAAGAGTGCTTTTCTGAATGGTGTGATTAATGAAGAAGTTTATGTCTGTCAACCTAAGGGATTTGAGGATCCTAACTTTCCTGAACATGTCTATTTGTTGAAAAAGGCATTGTATGGCCTAAAACAAGCTCCTAGAGCTTGGTATGATAGATTAACCAAGTACTTGATTGAAAAAGGCTTTAACAGAGGAGGAGTTGATAAAACTTTGTTTACTAAGAAAACCACAAAGGACATAATAATTGCTCAAATCTATGTTGATGACATTGTCTTTGGCTCTACTTCTAATAAAAGGATAGAAGAATTCATTTCTGATATGAAGAATGAATTTGAAATGAGTGGTGGAGGTGAACTAACTTACTTTCTAGGATTGCAAGTTAAACAGAATGAGAAAGGCATTTTTCTGTGCCAAAGTAAGTATGCAGACAATCTTGTTAAAAAGTTTGGTCTGAGTGAAAGTAAAGAGAAGAGAACCCCTATGAGTACTACCCTTAAACTGTCCAAAAATGATAAAGGTAAAAATGTCTGTCCAAGTCTTTATAGATCCATGATTGGAAGTTTGCTGTATTTAACTGCTAGTAGACCAGACCTTTGCCTAAGTGTAGGAGTTTGTGCCAGATATCAGGCAAATCCTTTAGAACCTCATCTTCTAGCTGTCAAAAGAATTCTAAGGTATGTAAAAGGAACACTTCACCTAGGCCTATGGTATTCTAAAGATACAAACCATTTTCTAAGTGGCTACTGTGATGCAGATTGGGCAGGAAACATAGATGATAGAAAGAGTACTTCTGGTGGTTGTTTTTATTTTGGAAACAACCTTGTTTCTTGGTTCAGTAAAAAGCAAAATTGCATATCTTTATCTACTGCTGAGGCAGAATATGTTGCAGCTGGAAGTGGATGCACTCAACTTATTTGGATGAAACAGATGTTAACTGATTATAATGTCAAACAAGAAATATTAACTTTGTTTTGTGATAACAAAAGTGCTATAGATTTAGCTAAAAATCCAGTTCAACATTCCAGAACTAAACACATTGATCTAAGGCATCATTTTATTAGAGAACTAGTTGAAGAAAAGAGCTTAACTTTAGAACATGTTTCAACTGAAAGACAATTAGCAGATATTTTCACAAAGCCCCTTGATACAAACAAGTTTGAATCATTAAGAAGTGACATAGGGGTATGTCATTATCAATCTAATTGAATATTCTTGCTAAATATGTCTGTATTGAGTACCTTCAATAATTTTTATTTCTAAGGTTAAGTCTTAATTGAGCTATGATGTTTTTGTTTTGAAAAAGCCGCTTTTTGGTGTCTCAAAAACAGATGTGAGGTAATTTGTCTTAAAACCTCTCTGGTAATAGAGTTGCAAGCACAAAGTGCACTTTTTACACAGTGGTTGCAAGTTCAGTTGCAACCCCAGTTGAAACCACATGCTAATAATACTGGTTGCAAGCTCAGTTGCAACATCAGTTGAAACCTCATACGCATAATACTGAAAAATTCAGTGATTGTCCGAACACTCTAGAATGAAAAAGCCAAGACAAAGTCTTGTTATTTTTGACATCACTTATACTCTTTCCTTGCTGAGGTCATCAAACTAGTTTTTGTGTAGAGATAAAAACGGATTTGCTCAATTTAAGCTCCCCAAATTTAATTTTTATTAGAGTTATTCTTTGATAAACATATTTTCTTGAGTAAATTGCTAGATTTTTGTTTTCCTAAAAGTTAGATATCTTTTTAATTGTTCTTTATCTTGAATCAAGTCAAATTTCCTTAATAAGCTTCAACTTTTGAATTTTCAAATTTTGGATCAATCTGTTTTGCAAAAGGAATGTTTATCTGTATGTTTGGCTGGATTTATCTTTCCTTCGTGATCTTGCTGAGATTTCTTTATACTAATTGATAAGTTATTTCCTAAATTTTCGCCAAAATCTGTTTCATAATTGATTTGCATGTATCTCTTTCTAATTGTAAAAAGATTTGGACTTTATTGCTATTTATACTAAACTCTTTTATTTTTCAAATCAATCACAATTATCAGATTTATTCTCTCTCTCTTTCTACTTATCAAAGAAACCCTAAGCTTTCTGGAAACCCACACAGCGAAGTTCTAAGTGCAGTTCCAACCGTAGTTGAAACCATGTCTTCAGACATACTAGTTTGTCTGGCTTATGACAAATAGGGGGAGATGAGTTTATGGTTCATTTTAATGTTTACAGTTTCAAGCTTTAATGTTTACAATTGCTGTTTTAATTTTAATATGAAACTCTGTGAATGGATACATTCTGTGCTTATATGATACCTGCAATTCTAACTTGCAGGGGGAGCTAAATAGGTGTTACAAAAGCACTGATAAATGAAATACAGTAAAAGACTGTACTGCTAACTTATTGCAGGTGGATTAGTGTTTATATAAACTTAGATGATTTGTCAAAACCAATGACAAAGGGGGAGATTGTTAGGACCAGATTTCTGGTCTAAATTCTATTTGTTGTCTAATGGTTTTCACTAAATAATCCTATCTGTTTATTATGAACTAAGACAGAGTTGTTAGGTTTCAAGCAATGTTGCAACCTCAGTTACAACCTACTGAGACAACTGTTGTTAGGTTACAAGCAATGTTACAACCTCAGTTACAACCTATGTTGATAGGTTTCTACAACCTGCTGAGACAGCGTTGGTGGTTTCAAGTACCAGTTGCAACCTCAGTTGCAACCACAGTTCCAACCTGCTGTTCTGCAGAATTCTGTCTTGTTCTGTAAATCTGCATAACTGTTCTTTATTGATTATTATTTGTTCTACAGTATGCAGGATATATTCTCATATGATCTTAAAGGTTTAATATGCGTAAATTGAGAATATCAAAGTGTTAAGGAAAGATGTTTTCTAAAAGATATAAAGAGATAAGTTTATAAGGTTATGTTTCCTTTTAAATATGATCTCTATTCTTATGCTTGTCCTTATCACTTGTTTCAATCTTTTGTTCCTTATCTATATTCAGTATAATTCGTTTAAAGATTGAATGTAATATGGAGTTAGGTGTTTCATATATATATGGAAAGATATTATCTCTAAAAGATATTATCTTTTTATGTTTCCTAGTTATAGGAAAAGACTAACTCCTATTTCCAAGCTAGTTATTTTAACAGGTATTAACTTATGAAGATTGATGTCAATCCTACAAAAGGCAGACGTGCAATATGGAGAGATTGAAGCCAATCAAAAGAAGTCAAAAGCAATCATAAAAGATCTTGAAGCAAGAAGATTGTTTTACTTGTATAAATAGTTGATAACCTAGCTTGTAAAAAGTGTGTGTTCTAAATTATAAAGAACTTATTTTCTAGAGAGAATACACGTGAGCTTCAAAAAGAAAACAATGGTGGGATGCCATTGATTTATATTTGATAGTTATAGAGTAGGAGCAATATAGTGATAGGCAGAAAAACCTAGAGGGAGTCTAAGTTTTTCATTAAGACTTGAGTCATATATTGTAAGCTTTTTATAATATCATAATCTGGGTAAGTGCCCCGGAGACGTAGCCTAGTTAGGTGAACTCCGTTGTTAAATGTGCGTGTGAATTATTTTCAAGTACATTTAATTTTAAAACAGTTCTGTCCATTAATACACTTGGTTCCAACTGCAGTTCCAACCTCACTTGGAACCCTATACACTTGGTTCTAACTGCAGTTCCAACCTCACTTGGAACCTTAATGCAAAACTGCATCTAGAACAGCGGATAGGAATTTCAGAATCAATACTTTAAAGATTTATAAAAAGTACACATGATCAAACTTCCCCATAAATACTGAAAATCCAAAACCTCAGGTCTACTTACTTTATTGTAGTTTCGAAACTAAAATATCACCACTATGTAATACTATTAATATATTATGTCAGAAATTAGGTTTTTCTTGGCAGAGAAAATTAAGCACGGTAAAACTAATTAATTAGAGAAAGATGGCTCACAATATTGCCACTAGCCTTGCACATAACATGAACAAACCCTTTAGACTCAGGGTGCCACTCAAACTTGTATAATGGTGTGGGCTCAGCCTTTAGTAGATTTTGTGCACAATACCTCAAGGGCATTTCAGGTACTATTACATAATTTTCCGTAACCGGGAACGAGTGGACCCAACCCGGCGATGGCCCACCCCGACAATCCACCCTACCAATAACCTTCCTCTCATTACTTCCTGGGTCCATTCTCACTACCAAGTACCCGGGTCTTATAAGATCCGGCAGCAGCGTCAAAAACTCCGTATCAGTCACTATTGGATGAGCCGAGTGTATTAAGCCCCCCAACTTGTCGCTGTACTCAAATTTCCCTAGTGTGTCCAAGTTGTCCGGATCTACCACTATCGATCCCTTAATCGTCTCCGTTAGACAAACAACTCGCCCATCGGCCAGTTTGACAACCCCCGTGTTGGCATTGTCAGTCAACGATGCACCAGACAAAAGATTGGCTAGGTCGCCAATGTAGGCTAGGAAATTGTCAGGCTTAGGGGCCTCAGAAAATTCTCGATAGCATAATTTGTTATTTTTTACCGCTGCTTTATATGCGTCGGATTCTATTTGGCGATGACCCATGATTAGTTGTCCATTTTCGAAGTGAAGGCGCACAAGTGTGGCGTAACCGTCGAAAAGGTGCCGGAAATTGTAGTCACCTATGTTCCACAATCCAGGACCATTTCTCAAGTATGTCCCTTTCTGTAGGCATTCGGACAAAGAGTATAAATAAAATAATTAGGTTATTATCGAACTTTCTTAGAAAAATTGATAGATACAGCGCATACCTTTCTTGATTTACAAAATTTTCACTAAATCTTGGTTATTGTTTACTTTCTTGTTTATGCGTGGATACAAAACATGAACATACAACTTTCTATAATATATTACTATTCATGAACAATTAATGTATGTATGTTACATATGGGAACAAATTTCCTCAAGTTCTCGTCAGTTTTTCGGTTTTTTAATATGTATTCGTAAATTTTTTTGATTTTTTTTAAATCAGCGTATTATTCTATTTTTAAAGTATTTGTTCAAAAATAACTTTAAATTTTAACCTTTTATATATTTTTTTATGTTTAATTATTTGTTTAACAATTTATAAGGAATAAAACGCCAATCAACGTACTATTTAGAAATAAAATAGTACGTTGATTTATAAAAAAACTTACGAATACATATGAAAAAACTAAAAACCTGACGAAAATATGACCATTCGAACTTGAGGAAATTTGAACCCGTTACGGATATATCATATATGTATAATATATTTAATTTGCATTTTTATTATAGTATTTCAAATTGCATACTTAAGTTTGGAACAGGTTCATTAGCGTTCACTTTTTTGCAGACGGTTAATTAAATGGAAATCCAAGAAAAAACTAGCAGCATAATGGGTGAAAATTACATATCGACAGTTGGACACAAAATTATATATCGAAGTCGACTGATTAAATCAAGCAAAATTAAATATATCTTTGAAAGATCTACTAATCACAAATAAGGAATTCACAAAAAACAAAACAAAAAACATTTAAGATGCCTTTTGCATGTATATATCTTGCACACATCATCATTCAAAGCAAGTCACGTGTATATATAGTCCTCTCCTTCCCCATGCGTATTATTGGCTACAAGACTTTGAACTATTGTTGTAACGTTAATTAGTAAATGGTTTTTGTACATATATTGTATGTCTTATTTTGCGCTTATTACTTTACTAATCTTTCTCTAATGTCACAAATTAAGAAGATTTGTATTAATTGGTCCCAAAACTGATACTTAATGACAAAGATGATTATGAAAAATTACCAGCCACATGGGAATTTCGCCTTCGACATGAAGTTGTCCTTCCCATCTCTCTTGCTGAATGCTCGTCCAAGCGACAAGCTCCTTTTTGCCGACATCTTCTTTATCAGAAAATGGAATAGTGGCCGGCAATTTGCTCGCAACATTTGTAATGGTAATTAATGTTTTCTCCTTGGTTTTTTTTAGTAAAATAGTGTTACCAAAAGACGGTCCATCGGGAAGTTGTATAGACCTGTCAGAAACCGTCATGTGTGGCGGCTTACGAGTTATTCCGAAGGTTGATGAGAATACAAGGGAGGCCATGAATCGGAAGGCTAGCTAAGACTTCTTAAGTTTGCAACTTTGTTGTGTTTGAGGTGTGATTTAGTTAAGGACTAGGTAGACAAATTTATAGTATCTGAAAAAACTTAAAAAAAGGTTATCAATTTTGAATAATTGCTTCTCTTGTAATTAATTAATAAAATGGAAAAAGGAAGAGGGTAAATGAAATGGAATCTCTATGGCTTTTTAGTGGAGACACTAGAAGACAACATATATTGTAAAGTTGGTTCGTATTAATCATGCAGATTACCACTAACTATGACAAGGGCCAACTGTTTAATTCAAAAACTTAAAAAAATGTAATCAGACAACATCATACGGTAGTACATTTTTCTTCCTATATCTAGTCTAATCTAACCTGAGTATCTAATCTAAATCTAAACTATATAAAAAGAGAGAAAATTAAAGAGGCTTTGCTGATCAGTAGCTGCTTACTACTTCAGAAATTGCATCAATGATTCTTAAAGTTTTGGTTTTTATTTATTTTGTATTCACAGTTAAGGATTGCATTTACGTTAGTCGGGTTTTGATATGTTAAATGTTTATTATTTCTCTCTTATAACTATATAAAAAGTGGACAATGTTATTGAATTGACTATTATTATATAGATGTGGGTTGCATAAATTACACTTTAATCCTTACATTTTTTTTTATTTTTTTTATATCCATAGATTCATGTATCTATATTAATACCTGAACTTAGCTTTTATAACGTATTCATAACTTATTATTACATAAAAAGTGTGAAATTGGTCCAATTCTGACTAGTTTTTCACACTTTATGATGAGCAATTTCACACTTTTATAACGTATTCATAATTTATAATTAATCATACTTTTTAATTAAATTATAAATAACGTATTTGATACTCATAAGCAATTTATGATTAATTATAAAGTATGATTAATTATAAATTAATTATAAAGTATGATTAATTATACTTTATGATTAAGTATAAATTATGAATACGTTATTTATAATTAATCATTCATTTGACACTCATACTTGTCATGTTGCTCTTTTTTGACCTTTTTTGTTGTAATTTGTCCAACTTGCCTCATTTGTGAACTTCTTTGCCCTATTTGCATTTCCACTACTTCACCATATAAAATACTTACTCCCACAACCTAATGATTGTAGTGGGTACACATTTGGTCAAGTTAACTACATTAGGTTTTTATCAGATTATAAGTTTTTTCATATGTATTCGTAATTATTTTTCGATTATATTTTTTAAATCAACGTTCTATTTTATTTCTAAACTTTTTATTCAAAAAAAATCTGCAAAATTTGACATTTTATATTTTTTTCGGTATTTATTGTTTGTTTGACAATTTATAAGGTATTAATATTAATAAATACCAAAAAAAAAACTATAAAATGTTAAGTTTTACAGATTTTTATGAACAAACACTTTAGAAATAAAATCGAACATTAATTTAAAAAATATAATCGAAAATAATTACAAATATATATGAAAAAAACCTATAACCTGATGAAATCCTGATGTAGTTAACTTGAGAAAATGTGCACCCAATTGTAGTGTATTATATATGTGTTTAATTACAAAAAAAAATGGTTTCCATAGTGCATATATATTACAACATAGTATATAAGAACAACATACTTTATTACTATCATATTCTTTTCAAAATTAACTTTTTTTAAAATTATGCAACATCTTTTTTTAACTTTTATTGGGGTGAATTCCTGAAAAATTTTATAAACTTTTAAGAGTTTGATTTGGTTACCAATATTTAAATAGCAAGCTCCAAGAGTATTTTGAAAAATAAGTTTAAAATGATTTAGCCACTAAACGACTCGTACGCAACGTATGTTAATGTGTACGCAACGTATGTTAATGTGTATATCGATATGTGTATAACAACTTAACATAGTTACAGTTTACAAATGATGATTCAAAAGTGGCTTTTTTATTCCAACTCAAAAGTTAAAACATTGAAGCAAGCAAAGACAAGAAAACTTTAAAAGAGAAAAATATAAAGTAATAAAATAATCATTAAATTTTTTTTATTAAAACATAAATTTATACTAGATTTAATCACAATATGGCAAAAAAAATTTAATGAATAAAATATAGGTATCACACAACAAAGCCAATTTTAATTCTAACAAAATTAATGTTGAAAATAATTTCAAAATTTTAAGAAAAGAACCCAAACCTTTTCAGTGCTAATTTTCTAGTGGTCAGAGCCCGTCTCGGCACATAACAAATAATACTATTAACTTAGGCGTCAATCCTGAATAGACACGGTTTTAAAAAAAATATATTAGAAAGTGGTCGTTCTTACATACAATACACAAATAACCTATACATTATTTGATGGTATATTTTGTGTAATATATAAAAAGACAATACTTTCTTTTTACATCTAAATAGCTCAGATTTTATAATTTTACTAGGATTTTTTTTAATATCACGATATGAATTTTTTTAGACAAAGTTAAAAAAATCGGCTATTTTTTTTTTTTACGTTTTATGTGTAAAAAGACATGTACCTGCTAGTGGTAATACATGTAAAAACGATTTTTAAAGATTTAAGTGGGACCTTCATCTTTCATCTTGGTGGAAGTGTATAATATAAGTAATATACATGTTGTTATGATTTTTAATTTCTTGCAAATAGGCCATTTAGCAATTCACTCACAAATGGATTGAGTTATAAGATGTCGTAGTTACAGAATTCTTGAAAATTATAATGAACAAAGGGGAATTACATACCAAACTGCTTTTATTGCTGTGAATATTGAAAGATTACAACCCAATCTCGAAATACAAGTGACTGCTAACTCTAAATTCTACTCATAATAACTTAAAATAAATGCTGCTAATAAATGTAAATAATTTCTGAAATTAAATGTTAGGATCGGCTTTTGTATTTATAGGCCACATTAAGTAAGTTATTTGATTTTTATATAGATCGTACGTATTCAAACTCGATTCAATCCTCCTTTTCGTGTATAAGACATTTGGTTTACACGTGTTATTTATTTATACGTGCGAATTAATTTCCTTTTGATTATACTAATCAATACTCTCAAAATATTTTACCCTTTATATGGTCTTTCCATAATTACTAATTAACCCCTACAAAAATGTTTTGTAAACAAATAGTAATAAATTGTATTCGTCAAATATTAAAATTGGAAATTAGTATAGAACAGTCAGACTATATGACTAGTTCACAAACCATTTGCATAAAAATGTGTCAAATGGATAAAAAAAATTAATTTTTGATTAATATTTAAGTTTAGGGTAGGCCCCCCATAGAGTTCTATATTTTTATTTGAGTTTTTAGTGTGTTGTACAATTTATTTTTAATTTATCAAATTCTAATTTGTTGAAAATTGAAAAAATAAATTAGTTATTGAAAAATATCATCTAACTATTTATTTTCTAATCTAACGGTGGTTAAACTGACCGTATCATAAACAGTCAAATAAGCTGATTGTTCTAAAGAGACACTCTTAAAATTTTATATCAAGCCAAAGGTGCAAAAGGTTACTAAACTTTTGTCAAATAATAAGTAGTTTTTATATTGTGAGATCATATCATTGGTACCTTGCTAGTTATCAGAATCTTTTAATTCAGCTTAAGCACAATTAGAAGCCAAAAAGTTTAAAAATAATAATGGCGGTTTATATATGTATGATTGCCAAGCTATTGGGAGCTGCATATGCTGTTTTGATTCCCTTCACAATAATGTGTTCTGGTTATCACATATGGTTTTATATTGTTATTTTCAGTGTTCGAGTTCATGGGACAAATGGAGGTTGGTCTCTTTTAAGTTTTAGCAACTTTACTCGAGTTTACCACACTACCAAAGTAGGCCTCGATTTTTTTACCCTATTGTATCCATCAACTACCATTACCGTTTGTACCATTACCATTAATACCGTTAATATGGTACGATATTACCGTACCGGTCAATATAATGGTATGGTAATGATACTCGTTTTTAAAGTATCACGGTATTATAACATTACCACATATCTCAATTAATAAGCATTAAATATATATCTTTTTTATTAAGAAATAAGAATTTAAGCAAATTTAGTTTATCTTTTCAAACTTATATACTTATTAGTTATGACTCATGTGTGTGTCTGAATTGATTAGCTTTTTTATTTAAGATTTCTCTTATAACAAAGAAAAATAATGGATATTATAGCCTAAAAAATATAGTTTTAAGTTTTTTCATGAAAAAAAACTTAGATTGATATGAAAGAGTTTTTTGTTTGGTTGAAACACTTAGGAATATTGTTTTTGCACTTTTGTTTTTTTAATTATACATGTGATGGAACATTTTTTTATGTTGAATTATTTTTAAAGTTGGTAATTTTGTACCGTATTGTACCATTATCATACCGACTTGTGGTATGGTAATTGTGTTATATATCAAAGGTACGGTACGGTAATGGTAATGAAATTTTTGCCTACCACTAAATACGGTACGGTAATGGTAATGACCAAAAATACCACGGTATTGTACCAACTCCACCACCCCTACTACGAAACATATATATTTTAAATTTTTATTTATTTTTGAGTTTTTTAACATTTTATTCATTTTTAAATTTTTGGTCAACGTCAGGGTTGGCAGTTATTGCCGAAATTCCGGCAGTCAATACCGTTCAATAATCTCGGTCGAACTTACTGGGTCAAATATGTTTCATCAAATGTGTTTTGTTAATGATTGGTTTGAGGTAACATTCTTTAATTAGTTTGTTAAAGATCGTATCACTTCTTAAATAGCAATGTTAAAGTGGTATCAATCTCCGACTCATTCGTAAGGACCGACCTACAAATGGACGGATCATAGCCCAATTGTAGTCTGAAAACCAACCCTAATCTTCACATAAATTGAACTCCATATGAACAAAAATCCCTACGTTTAGCCTAACGGCAGTGTCTATATATATAGATGACATGATCGAGTTATAAAATTCTAACTGATCAGAGAAGAAAAGGAGGAGAATGAAAGGCAGAGGCTGCACTGTATCCATTAACACAGATGGAGTATTTATTCTAAAAACTTTTAGCGTTAACTCTGATTAACTAATGGGTGTTTGTATTTATTTCAATTTGCTAACTCAATAGAAAGAGAAGTAATGTGGATTATTCAACAATCGATGTCGGTTTGCTTTAGAAAAAGAAGATATCAATGAACAGTGTCGTATCCAGGTGCCGTATCCAGGATTTCGGAGACGCAAATCGAATTCCAAAAGTACTTATTAAATATTAGCCTCATTTTAAAAATAATACTCATGTATTCCTTCCAAGAGATCACATTCTGTTTACAGTCGATATGTGTTTGAATTTTTGCATCATTACTTTATTTATTTTTACGTGATTAAAATTTTCATCAAAAATGATGGTACAAAACAAACCAAACATAGAACTGAATTGTTGAGACGAGACAAAAATTAAATGAATAAATGAGAAGAAAATCACTACATATAATTTAAACTGAAATTATAATTTTGTTAGTATGTAATGATTAGATTAGTTAATGCACAAATTTAGAAAACCCCATTAAAAAGTGAGAAGCACTAGAATTTTGTATTGATGATATGCCGTTCATGGGCAATACATGAGTGTTTGTAATGTATAACATTTTTTAACCTTAAAATTAATAGGAGTAATTATGAATTTTAATATATTACACAGAAAAATATGAGACGCTTAATATTTGGAGGCCTCAATTTTATGCTTATAAAATTGGTTTCTAAAGCCGTTGTTGTCAATGAACTTCTATAAAAACAGTTTCATGGGATTAAGCTTTTAAATCTAGCCCTTACAACTGACCGTTAAGATTGTAATGTTAACTTAAATGTTTTTCATGGTATCTATCCATCATTCCCATATTACTATATATTAATTATCCCTATTCACTTTCATCTTTCTAATTTTTTAATAGTTTTAATGAAGATATAGTGGTTTGGTAAATTCACGATTATGTAAAGGGCATGATAGCAAAACAATGGAGATATAGGCATATGTCGTGCACATGACACTTTGCATCCAATTTAAAGATATCATGGTATAAAATGAAAACGCTATCTTTGCTTATGCTACTAAAAATAAAAAGTGAAAGATAGTGATATAAAAACAAAATTAGAAAATAGTTAATGATATCAGGATATAATTAACCCCAAACATAACCATCTAATTAAATTCTATCTATATCTCTCCTAACACTACAAAAAAATAACCAAATAGCGACGGGATTAGTGACGGTATTTTTTGTTACGAGCTTATTAACGACGGTTTTTGTGACGGATTTGTGACGGTTTAGCCAATTTGCGACAGATTTGTGACAACTTTTTAAACTAGTGACAGACTTGTGACATCTTTTGACTCTCATTAAATTAAACATTATTTTGTAGCGTAAATTTGGACAATCGTTGACTTAATAGTAACCAAATTAAATGAAATGTTACTTTAAATTTAAGAAGAGAATAAATTCATTATAATTTTATTTTTTTTGAATTTTCTACATTTATTTAACTTTCTGCTTTTCCAATGTTTTTGTGGATTTTTTTTATATATATAATTCTTGACCTTTTAGAGTTTTTTATTGCATTTTTTTACTTCCCATTTTTCTCGTTCTTTTAATATTTTTCTACTTATATATTTATTTGATTTTTTCGCCTTCTCTCCCTTAGGATGTTTTTGGCCTTTTGGGGGTTTTCTGTTTTTTTTTTCTAGTTATTTTCATGTTTAAAATTTATTTTTATTTTTATTTTTATTTTATTTTTAGCTTTTCCGATTTTTTGCATTTTAAAATCTTATTTTTTTTCCTTTCTATTTATCTTAATGTTTTTTTTTAACTTTTTGAGCAATCTTACTTTTTTTATGCTCAATAGACACACATTTGTGTGTGTGATAAAGTTACAAATTAATTACTACAAGCAATTGCGCAATTAAAGTGAATTTTTTAGAACAGTGTGAACTTGTGAAAATTGAAATATTGGACTGTGAATCTTGTGAATAAAAAAAAAATAAGTGTCTTAGACATTTTCCATTTTTTAAGTCATATCTTATATGTTAATATTGATGCTCTTAAAATGTCAAAATTGTATCTTTTAAAACTGCTAATGTCAAATTTGGTAATATAGTATTAGAACACATAACTTATTACATTTTCAACTTTTGATTTTCCCTATATGCATGGTTTAGATGGCAAGATCCGCCATTGCCTAGAAGATCCGGTTATACTGTTAACGAAAAGAGATTGACTATAGAAAAGTTGAAAATTGTTCAACTTAATGCTACTTGCAAGTGAGTGTCTAGTTTATGAGTACGATAGTCGTTTCAAGTAGTTTAGACCCCAATCACCAGCAAGGTTTGAAATGTGACGCCTATGGAACGATTTATATCCAAACTAAAGGTTATTAATTGAAAAAAAAAACTATTACAAAATTCTTTTACTTCAATTAAAGTATTTTTTTTAAGAGAAAAGCTATTTCTTAGTAAACAACGAATCGTCGTTACAATCTCAAAAACCCGACGGATATAGGTAAGGACTAGGGGTATACAAAAAACTGTGTACCCACGAACCTGAGGGTTGGTCTGGTTTGAGATTTTAACACATATAGGCGCTTAGGCTCAAAAAATCTAAAATCGTTCTTAATGTACTCGGCTAGGTTTAACAAATCAAAATCATACGCATACTAAATACATTAATCTCTGTTGACCCGTTGAATCAAACCGTAAATCCATCCAGATTGATAAAACCTGTTGGGTATAGATATAATATAAAAATATATTTTCTACTATGATAAAGATAGTATAATCATTAACCATTTCAAGATAGAGTGAATCTTTTGGGAAATTACTGCCGTTAATTATAAACTCACTTGTTTTTATTTAGTTGCAACTGTAACACTTGTTTGATATGAGTTACTTTTTTCATTATTTGACTCGATGATATAATTATGCAAATCTGTCGAGAGCCGTTTATTTTGTTTTAGATAATTTTCTGCTACTATTTTAATTTCTAGAAACTCTTATGTTGTAGTTCAATTAGAGGTTGGTTATATCTTTCATTTTCAAATATTAGTCATGATATCGTGTATATTGTGAAACTGCAACAATTTACGAGCCAAATGAAAACAGAATAAAACCCTAGTAGGATCAACTCGTAAGATTCTTATGTGGAGAAGCTTTGGCATGCTAAAGTTCGGTTTTGTCTGTAGTTAGATATTTACTTTCCAAAGAAAACAGTCAAAATCACGACATCATAAAATTTGGCATCTAAAAGGACAGTTTTGTTAACATTGTTTAGGTCAATTGAAGGAACATTAATCTATATATATGTCACAACTTTTGAAAAATAGGTGAAATATTTGCCGTTTTTTGAATAATATTAAGAAATGACCATTACATTTACTATGACAAGAGCATTCACGGCTGATTTTGTATAATTATTGTCTATAATATAGATTTTTACACTAATTTCTATTATACAGGTTCTTTATAATACAATTCTTTCCAGCAGATTTTCTAAAATGCATACTATAGTTTACATATTTTTTCTCCAGCAGATTTTATAAAATACAACTTCGCTAAAAAAATATGTTTCATATTTTTAATGAAAACTAAAAGAATAATGTCAACAGTACAAGAACAAAAGAATCAACAATTGATCACTATAATTTATTAAATTATGGAAAATAAAGAGTTATAACCAATTTGAGGGAAAAGGTCAATTAAGTAAATTCAAAATTTTAAAATACGGAAAAAAAAAACTAATATAAAGCTTCTTATAATTAATAATGGAAAACCATACAATTTCATGTGTTATAAGTTGTGTTGCTTCATTTTATCATAAGGCTCACTTATCAAAGTCTTGAAATAAATAAAAATTTATTTAAAATTTCTATCAAAAAATTATTATAAAAAGCAGAAGAAGGGAATGACTAAAAGTTATTTAGAGTGAATTCATGTTTCACCGGTGCTAATTTATTTACGTGTTTGAAAAAACATGAAAAACAAAAAGAAGGGATATAGTTTCAATATAGATTAATACATGAGTGAGGAGAGAATGTGAATGTCTATACAAAAAGCTACATTAATTTTGGACCTTACAAAAACACTGTAGAGATTTTATGAAAATCTTTAAGATAGCAATTCTGTAAATGTGTTGGTGCATGTGTCATTTTGTATAATCAGATTGTATAACAGCAAATAGACCCCGTATAGAAAAGCTGCTACAAATGCTCTTAGAGAAAAGTAACTTTTGACTTATGTGACACGGCATTTGTATTTTACGCAATAGAAAAAGTGACTTTTGGCTTATTAGTTTGATTAACTTTTTCATAGTCATCGTTCAACCTTATATTGAAAAAGACCTAACAAATGTAAAATGTGATATATTACATACCAAAATTTACGCAAATGGTATTTGGTATGTTTAACGTTTTTCATTCCATTTAAATTTTATCATAGAGTTATTTTTACTAGAGAAAAAAGCTAAAAATAATAAACCAATGCCAAAAATTAATAAAAAAAACAAAAGGATGAAAAGAGTCTAATATGTAATGAAAAAATTGCATTGACAAAATTACTCATAATACACATTTTTGAATTAAAATCTTTGAAAAAACTCTAATAAACACAAAAAGGAACCAAAAAAATTAATAAACAAATTTCCCTTTAGACTGTTTTTAAACATCCTGATGAACACAAAAACACATTACAGAACGTACAATTTTCCCAGTAGACTATTTTTTTAAAACAGACTAATGTTTCAAGAGAATGTATTGTATTTCAAACTGTGTACTATTATATGCTGTTTTTCAGAAACATTCTATTATACGATCTATGCATAGGCTGTTTTTTCTCTAAACGATTTAAAAAAAAAATGTCTATATCAGGGGGAAAAAACTCAAAATACAAAATTCATATAAAGAAGTTTTAATAAACATTTTTATGAACAAATTCGAAATTACCCTGTTAATTTAAAATAGTATAAAGTAGACTGTTTTTTTTTTCAAAATAGTCTGAAGGAAAAGAACAAAATAAGTAGTGATATAAAATTACACATTCGTTCCATTAGACTGTATTATTTTTAAACAGTCTAATAAAAACAGTGTAATTGAAATAATCTATAAAATTTGTTACATGGTCAAAAGTGCAAAATTTTGAACACTTTAAAGTTAGATTTATTGATTTACTTGATTAGGTTTCCAATTGCAATGCAATAAAAACAAAGGGGTAATTCCCAATTAGTCACACTTTTAATATTTTATTCCTAAAAGGTGACACATTAATGTTTCATCCCTAATAAGTCACACTTTTTTAAACTTCAACCAAATTTACAAAATTATCAATATTATAAACTAGAAATTATCATTTCTCTCTCTAAATTTTTTTAAAAAATAACAATATTTTCAACATAACAAAAAAAATAACAAAAATTAGGAGAAATGCATAAAAATAAAAATAAACTTACTTTTTTCACACACAAAAAAATAGTTTTTTCACAAAAATAAAAGTTTTTACACAAAAAAAACAAGGAAAACTGAAAATAAAATCAAATTTTAAAAAGTTCATACGAACAAGTACTAAAGTTGGCCAAACAAACAATGAAATACCTGAATCCAACAAAAATCCATTCGTCAAAAATGTCAAACTAGTCGCGAGTTGCAATTGTTAAGTAATAAACTACTTCGAACAATAACTAATAATATGGCTCTAGAAATTAATTGTAGAACTCATAAGTAAAAAAAAACTGTCATTTGTTAAATACATTAACGTCGGTCAACAAATTTTCAAATGTTTTTTTTACTAAAAACGTATCTTTTGCAAATTCAAACTTATCTCAAACTTATGTTTCACATCTTTCTCGATCGGGATAAAACCCAACCTAGCTACAAAAGCCACCGCTTCCTATACAAATAAAGTCAATGCGATTAAAACAAAACAAAAATCCAAATGGACAACTATCTGAATCTATACAAAATTCAAGTCAATTACAATCCGTGTAATATATAAATATAAATTGTCAACCAATAAAACTGTAATTTTCGCTTGCTGCACGTGACTTAGGCATAGATTTCACACAATATATATCTATATATATTGTGTTAGATTTAACACACACACAAACAAACCTTTTATTAATAAATTATAGGCATGTGTGCATATAATTATACATATTATATGTGTAGATATGAATATATATATATATATATATATATATATATATATATATATATATATATATATATATATATAAAGAGAGAGAGATATGACTTTAACGATACGATTGAAACTCGTCGGAGATGAGCTCAACCCGTCGCCTAAAGGAGCACCGGGGATGGAGGTTGTTCGTTGCTGGTGGTGGTGGTGGTGGGGTTTCATGGTGGCGGTGGTGGTATCATCCTAGAGAGAAATGGAGGTAGAAAGGGGAGATTGTTTTTTACATATTCAAATTGCTGGTAACTATAACACACGTGGATTGGGAATCCCACGTCTACGTGGCAGTCCACGTTTGCGAATTTTTTTTTTGTGTGATTTCGTTATTTCTGTGATTTCGTTTTCATATATCAAAAACTTCCCCAATTTTATCTCAAAAAAACCATAACCATCAACCATCAAATTCCTTCGTATATCAAATTAATATATTTTTTTTATCAAATCAATATCACTCTACCACTACAATTATACCCAATTTTACAAAAAAAAAAACCTCTCCCAATTTACCAAAAAAAAAAACTTTCCCAATTTTACCAAAAAAAACCCTAACCATCGACCATCATTCATATATCAAATTAATATATTTTTTTCTCAAATCAACATCACTCTTACAACTACATTTATACCCAATTTTACCAAAAAAAAAAACATATCACAGTTTAGCAAAATAAAACCTTCCACAATTTTATAAAAAATAAGCTCTAACTATAAACCCCAAATGGGGAGGTTTTATTTTGGTAAATTGGGATAGGTTTTTTTGGTAAAATTGAGGATAAATGTAATGGTAGAGTGATGTTGATTTGAGAAAAAAAATATATTAATTTGATATATGAAGGAGTTTGATAGTTGATGGTTAAGGTTTTTTTGGGTAAAATTAGAAAAGTTTTTTTTTTTGTAAATTAGGAGAGGGTTTTTTTTTGGTAAAATTGGGGATAATTGCAGTGGTAGTGTGATATTTATTTGATAAAAAAATATATTAATTTGATATAGGAAGGAATTTGATGATCGATGGTTATGTTTTTTTTTTGATAAAATTGAGAAAGTTTTTGGGTAAAATTGAGAAAGTTTCTGATATATGAAAACGAAATCACAGAAGAAAATAATAAAAAAAAATTAATTTCGCAGCTGACGTGGACTGCCACGTAAACGTGGCGTCTGTTATAGTTACCAGCAATTTGAATATGTAAAAAATAATCTCCCGGTAGAAAGAGGCAGATCGCCATCTCTCATATGGAGAGAGAAAGAGAGAGATTAGATATACAATTATAAATTAGAATTTTTTAGGTTATTTGAATTATTTAGAAAGTGTGACTAATTGAAAATGGTGAACTTAAGACCCAATTAATTTGATCAAACAAAAAGCTCCTTGCTGCAAACTAAAAGTTAAGTGAAAAGAAAGGAATAAAATTGTAATTATGTTATGGTTAAGTGTATTAGAACTGTCTAAGAAATCTTGAATGTTTTCATTTTTATCTCAGGAAAACAAAGAGAAGCAAAAAGTTAGCTAGAGGACTCAAGCTCACTACGTAGCCCGCTCGTTTATCTATCACAAAACACTTAAAAATATCATATACCTTTTTAAATTTTATATAAATGTAGAATTTTTTCACTCGAAATAGTTTTGGCACCTTTTTTTGATCGGCATCTAAGCATCGAGGGGTGTGGTCATATCGGCTCTGGCTACGATTAATAAGTACATCACCAATTTGATTTTGAAATGTGAATTAGAGTTACGATCAGGTCGTCATAGTCAACGTTGATCAACCGGAGCCATGTGATGGATGATCAAATCTAGACAGAGAGGGTGAGGAAAGACATTGAGAGGAGAGAAGGTACGCAGCAATGAACGTCTGTGTGACGATGAACATTGGTTATGGCTCATTGTAGTTGTAGAAAAAAAAAATGTGGATAGCCGGAGGTGCAGTGACGGTATTTCTAAAGAGAGAAACAATTGTGGGGTTCCGAGACAAATTAGAAATTTAGAGGTTTATATATTAGTCGAAAACTTAATAAATTTTGCCTAAACTAGTTTATTTCTAAATAAAGTTTTAAAAGTGGTTTAAAGCTTAAATATTTTTATTTTGCTCGTCAGGACTTTAATATTTATTTATATATATATCGCGAGTCAGGTCTGCTATCCCTTTTCTTAGGGTGCCACTTTAATTATTTTCGCTTAAATTTCTAGTTTTCATAACTTCTTTCGTATATTTATAAATACAAATATCATAATATTTGTCTAAACGAATTTTATATATTTAATCTTTATATTAAAAAAGTTTCTTTTTTGAATCAATATTTTCGGTTAAATAAGTAAGGAGGAAAACAAGGAGTATATATATATATATATATATATATATACTAATAAAATTTATCCACGTGTTGCGTGTGAGACGCGTAATGGCATAAATCTCGTAATATGTTTTATTTTGAACATAATATTCAGATTTGGTATAATTTATTGTAGTTATGCAGGTTAAAACGAATTGTTAATTAATTTAGCTTATATTTGTAATTAGGAAAATATATTGAGAACAAATTGTTAATTAATTAGATTAGCTATATTTGTAATTATTAAAATATAGTAGCTGTTGTAAGATTATTGAACTCTTGGGCTTTTACTTATTGGGCTCAGGTCTATGTATATAAAGAGGGCTAGGGGTCTTGTATTTTATCATCCATTCATATTCATTCATTAATAAAAACGATACTGTTCTCCCCTCTCTCTACTTCTGTCTCCCTAAATACCTAGCTAATAGTTGTATTACAACACGTTATCAGCACTGCTCTCGGAGATCGAAGTACGGATTATAGATTAAATAAACCTTGAGGTTTATCCGGATTTTTTTAAGTATTTTGCTATATCGACCTTCACCAACATACCGTGCGTAAGGTACCGGATATAATTTTTCTGAACTGTACAAGTCAACATGTTTATATGACTTTAATGCTGCATGTTTATATGTTATATGACATGATGATTTTACTGCTATATGTTATATGACATGATGATTTTACCGTTGCATGTTTGTATGATGCACGAATTGCATGATTACATGCTACTGCCATGTTAGAAAATTTATTGCCATGTTAGAAAATTTGGAAATTGAAAGCTTATGCTACTGTACTTGCTGGTATGTTACTACTGTATTCGTATGTTTTAAAAAAAAACTAAAAAAACTTATGCTACTTGTATAAACTAAAACACGAACTATGTTATATTTTTGTTTATTAAACATACTAATATGCATCTGTCAGACTATATATGTTACAAACTGAAACGTATGTACTGATTTGTAATTCTCTGAAAGCTGTAAACTATTCTGTAAATTACTCAAGGACTAAACTGAAACTTGTCTGAATTTCTGGACTGTATATGTAATAATGCTGTAAATAGATATATAGTTTGCTGTAATTACACGCATGGTCCTGTAGTATAATACTTATAAAAAAACAGTACATATGGTTGATATGTTAGAATCTTCATGGATTGATTGATAATCTTAAATTGATTTGATTTGATTTGATATGTTAGAATCTTCATGGATTGATTGATAATCTTAAATTGATTTGATTTGATATGTTAGAATCTTCATGAATTGATAGATAATCTTAAATTGATTTGATTTGATATGTTAGAATCTTCATGGATTGATTGATAATCTTAAATTGATTTGATTTGATATGTTAGAATCTTCATGGATTGATTGATAATCTTAAATTGATTTGATTTGATATGTTAGAATCTTTATGGATTGATTGATAATTTTAAATTGATTTGTTTATAACATGTTACTGCATGATTAGATAGATTCTAAAATATATTTACTGCATGTTTATATATATGTGGTTAATCTAAATAGATATTGTCTATATTGCTAATATTATTGCCATATATAAAATGCGAAAATCGTATATTTTCACATTTAAGTTGGAAAAATTATGAATCTTCCCCAACTAGGCTCACCTATTTGGATACAATGTCTAGGAAAGATATAGGCGGAAGTCGATATCCTAATGAGGTCGGGTTTTAAGTGGCATTCGTGCCCTCCACCCTCACCGTCTTTCCTGGTCGTTTTTCAAGTAGAGCTACTGACTAAATAATAATTTCCCCGAGTGTGTTTATATAGTGATGTATGTTTCGCCGAATTGGTGTTTCAGTATCGACCTGTCGTTCGATCAATGAGAACCGATTCATATGAGAAGCAAAACTAATGTTTTCGAACCTGTCGTTTCGAAAAAAACGTTTGTGCTTGTGCAAACCATAAACATATAAACCAGTCGTTTTATATGATAAATAATCCAGAACTCCCAACACATGTTGGATGCCATATATGATGAGAAAAATCGTAAAACATACTTGCGAAATGACTGTTTAAACGTTGATTTTAATCCGTCACCACATGTTACTCACCCTGATGTGTGAAAATGTGATGCCCAAATTTTTTTTTGGATGCCATCTTTGATGAGTAAAACACGAGTTTGTTGTTACCATCAGGATGAATGCTAAGACGTTGATTTTATTCCGCCTCCACATTTGAGACGTGATGACGTCTATGGTGAACAAATGTCTGAAATTGACATATTGGAGCAATCCTTCACCAAAATACTAGCTTGGAAATTGTATTCCATAAGCAGTATCGTGAATTTATATTCACCATGTTCCTTTATAACCCATGTGTTATTGGATAAGAAAATTACCCCGGTGAGTAGTTTTAATCCTATTGGGTCAATGGCGAATTGTTTGCCTGATATTCATGCTCTTCGTGTACATTTTTTTCCACGAATCGAGAAGCGAGACAAGTGTTATTTGTCTCGAACTGTCGCGATCCCGATGAATCGCCTAGCCAAGCGAGATTTTAGACAATCGTCAAAATCGAAAACCTGTGGCTCCAAGACAGTAATTGAAAGGAACAATATGGCCCGCATCACAAAGTAAGAGATAATGCTCAATGAGGCAACTCTATGCTATAAAGACAAAGGTCATGCACGGTTACCCCTTAAATAGTTCAAAACTATTACAAAGGTAAAAAAAACCCCGATGTTAATGTGGTTAAAGCTAACTGAAAGGAAACTCTTGATACCCCCGGTTTTGTGGCTCAAATGAGTTTGTGACCTTTCTTTATTGATTTTGATTGAACCATTTTTTTTCGCTATTATGTTTTTCCATTTGGATTATGATTTTTCCATTTGGACATACTTTTGGATTATGGTTTGCCTGTTTACGAAATTTCTCGAAATAATTTAAAGTGTTTTGAGCAAATTCCTTTTGACAAATGTGACCAAACTTTAAATTTTGAAATTTTAGGCAATACTTGTGGGTAGTTGATTTTTTTGGAAATAGTGGGTAACACAGTCTACCACATAATTTCACCAACTACTTGCCTAAAAAAGTCCTTTGTGACAATGATTATGGACCTGTCATTCCAAATCGAAATCTTTGGTAAAACCAAATTGATTTGTCAAATATGAGGTCTTATACTCATGTAGGTCCTGTCGTACCTTGTTGAGTTATAAAATATTCGAGAAAACCAGTGTTATCTGGTAATAGCTCATGAAAGAATTAAAATTTCTTTGCATAGCCTCCACTCAAAAACGTATTTTAGCGGAGTTGAAATGTCTTTCAAATGGTTGCTACCACATTTTTTAAAAAGCATTTAAAGTTACCTTATCATTTCGCCTGTCGTCGATTGATAAAGGATTTAGATGCTAAGACATGATTGTCTATACTTTCATTCGCCTGTCGTCGATTGATAAGATCATTTTGATATTGTGGCATTGACCGGATGAGATATTCCCAGGTCAAAAGACGATGCTTGATTTATAATCACATCGCATTTGGATTCTCTCTGAGAATATATTTCGCGATTAATCCGAAATTCATGTCATTAATGCTCACTTTGAAAGACTAGTATGTGTAAAGATCACGAAATGAACTCGTAGAATTCTTGTAAAGAATTGAAGGAGTTATTGTGGACTTATCCAACCATAAATATAAATGGTTATGGTTGATGCATCGACAATATGGTCACATTTTAATGTTGTCCACATAAATGCAGCATTTTCCAAACTTTTAGCCCTATCATTAAGTTGATGGCTCATGATCCGGATTATTCTGAAAAGTCTAGTCGACTTGATAATTCCGAAGAGTAATAATTGAAATTTCGATTTGAATTACTTGAGTTTGGAAATTGAAATTGAACATCCTGTCGATTATGTTCAGACCCAAATGGACTCACGGAAAGTTTGATAATGCGACTGCAAATGATTGCACGCATTTCTTGGTCTTGCGCACCAATATTTATATTTCCATGTGGGGTTATACTATTTTGCTGCATTGGTCCTTTATGAGGCTCATAGACACTCAAACACCATATGCGTACCAGCTGGTTACTGGTTATGAGCCAGAAGTCTCATATTAACGCGTGTTTAGAGTGATTAATTAATATTTTGATTGAGCCTCTCTAGCGTTCAAAATATGGACCTCTGAAGGCGAGATAAGTCGATTATGAATCTCATGCCTATCATTTGATAGAGTAACCTTGGCAAGTGATCTCTTTACCGCATGATATGCGAAAGTGACATCACTAAGACTGTTCTCCCCGTCGTTAGGGGGAGATTTGCACATTACCATTGACAAAGAACGACGTGAAGTAACGTGGCATAACCCACTCAGTCTTAGCTTGATCCCCAAAACTGCACTTAGTGATAAGTAAGTGCATAGACTCCCTCAAGTCTAACTAAATGACAGATACATTTAATGACTTTATGAGATGTCACGAGATCATTTATACCTGCTGCAAAATGCTTGCAAGGATAGAAGTCCCTGTCGGACGCCGTGTTCCTGTCGTAACACGTTGCTTTGGCCGAACCCGCTCAGCAAAGGACGCTGCCGTCGGCCGTCAGTCTGTCGTCCTTCCCAAGATACGAGGAAGTTGACCGGTTCCAAATTCGTTCATCCCCAGAGGTGGTGAACTGAAACTCGTTTGTCGCACGAGATTATAAAGGATCAAGGAGATGTGTGATTTCCTCCTCATCCTAAGAATCTCGAAATATCTGTCGATCATGATATCTTAGACGATATTGAAGCGAAACGAGACTGTCATTGATTACTAGTTCATATATTCGGTGACGACTAATAATATGGGCAAATTATGACAGAGAACCATGTACCGTTGCCTGAAGTCAACATAGAATAGACTGGACTAATGGAAACTTGAAATCCAAGTGGACTCCTTATCGAAAGTGTATTCGGACCTGTAGATCCAACACCACCAATGTTAAACGAGTTCGTTTATTTGGTTATTCGTAAGGAAAAGTGATGAGAATAATGAGATTGTAGAATGCTCGCCTAGTAGCGCAAGGCTTCTCTCACACATTGGAATTGATTACGAGATGGTTGATTTCCTCGTAATGGACGTTATAACGGTCCCCTACTTTATCAGTTTAGTAGTTTCCGAAAAACTGATTATGCAGCATGCGATTGTGGTCACGGTTTTATCTCTATGGGGATTTAGACAGAGATATATATGAAGGTCCCTGTGTGACTTCATGTGCTTGAATCAAGTAGTTCCTGACCACGGAACACGATCTCAATTGACTGAGATATTCACTATATGGATTAATATAATCCGAGCGGATGTGGTATACCGCCTAAGTGAGTACTTGATCAGCTTGGGATACTTGAACAAGTATTATGCCCTTGCGTGTTTTATTACGCAATCCATTTTTGGATTTGCCTTCGAGATGAAGGATCTTGGGAAGACACGATAGTGACTCGGCCCGATGATCGAGTCCCGTAAAGATTGAATCTAAGTCCATGATTCAGACTACACCGAGAAGGTGTTATGATGTTTTAGTCATCATGACGCTAAGTCGTCAGATTCTCCCATGATCGTTCGATCACTAGACATTGATATAGACCCAGTCCGTCCCTGATGAGACGATGAAGAGATATTGAACCGTCATGTTCATATCTAAGTACAATAAGCGCATCATTGTACTTGGTCTAATGTGCTAGGACGAACATCTCGTATGTTGTGAATGGTATAGCTCGACACAACATTGCGCTAACACGCTACCATCGAAATGGCATAAAAGACATTTTCCCATTACCTTAAGGTAAATGTGGATGAGGGCTTATCTTATCCCATTTTGCGTCATCGAGTGTACCTACCCCCTTCGGTACTCAAATTAACGCAACCCTTTTTCGGTTATACCGATGCTGGTTACTTATCAGACCCGCATAAGGGATATTCCTAACATGGTATGTCTTTGCCATTAGGAATAAGGCGATATCTTGGAGGTCTTGGAATGACTCCAAACGAATCACTATGATCTGCTCGTGCTCTTTGAGACGACTTGAGAGTGTATATGGCTTCGAGCTAGTATTAGCCATATTTGAATTACATATGCTCTGTCTCACGATACAGATAAAACACTTGTCATAGAAGACAACTTGTTGTTATCGATCAAGAGAGACATGACTACATTATGCTATTTAGCATTTATCGTCGAAATAAATCTTCACATATAAAGTTTAAGAGCATCATGTCGAATGCTCGTTTTATTCCACGTTATATTTTCTTGCATACAGTCGTGTGCAAGTAAATGAGGCATCCAGTCGAATGCTCGTACTCTTTCTTGGAATATGAAATCTTTGCACCCAGTCGTGTGCAAGTGAGGGGGAACATCCAGGTGAATGATTATTGCACTAATTACTACTTAGTCGAAATCCTCGCACCCTGTCGTGTGCAAGTGAGGGAGAGCATCCAGTCGCATGCTCGTGTACTCTTTTTGTCCTTAGACCAAGGTTTTTTCCCACTGGGTTTTCCTTGGCAATGTTTTTAGCGAGACACGTTCCCATCATATCTCACTTAAGATTGCCGAAATTAGGGGGAGTATCCGGTTGTATACTTCTTACCACTGTGTACTCTTTTGTCCTTCGACTAGAGGTTTTTCCCACTGGGTTTACTCTAGCAAGGTTTTGATGAGGCACCTGTTTTGTGGTTGATCTCCTACTACTACAACTGTTGCACTCTTTTTCCTTCAATCAGATATTTTTCCATTGGGTTTGCTCTGGTAAGGTTTTGATGAGGCACACTGTTTTGCGGTTAGTTACTTACATGATATTTCGGCATATATCATTCGGCTACACAGTTTCTCCTAGGTACCGGTTTTGTCCCACACTGGGTTTTCCGTCCCTAAGGTTTTTATGTGTTTAGCACTGCGAATGAACTCGACTCAGATCGACTGCATGAAGACGAAGAATTCAAGACGTACAAAGGGGGAGTGTTGTAAGATTATTGAACTCTTGGGCTTTTACTTATTGGGCTCAGGTGGGCTTGTAACCATACCACTCTATCTATATAAAGAGGGCTAGGGGTCTTGTATTTTATCATCCATTCATATTCATTCATTAATAAAGACGATACTGTTCTCCCCTCTCTCTACTTCTGTCTCCCTAAATACCTAGTTAATAGTTGTATTGCAACAGTAGCGATATTTTTAGAAAAATTTGATAAAATTTGACAGGCTCAATTTTTAGTTTGCTTATATTAAATTAATAGTCGATTAAATGAAGTGCACCACCCTAACAAATCCATAAATTGACATGCTTTGTGAACATACTTGTAAAATAAGAAGAAAAATAGGCTTGGGACAGATCCAAATTGGAGAACTAATTTAACAAAAATGTAGACTATGGTACTATGAGTCTATGACCTTTTCTGCTTTTCAACTTAAATTGCGCTTAGTCCCTTGGTGAAGAAAGGATACATTTTTTCCTTAGATATCTATGTTTATTCTTTCTGCTTGGGGTGTAATTGTTTTAGGTTAATCCTCCGACAAATTAATATGTAACAGATTGAAAATTTCGGAACCAAACCAAACCGTTCATATATGCATGCATCCAAAACCTACCAACCCGATATACGAAGGTGATGATGATTGACTTAATTTTAAGCATTGTTTGGTTGTGCTTAATTTTATAGATAGATAATAAGCATATATGTATGTCATTGAGGTGAAAGTGATACTGTTTTCGACTTAGTTGGCTTAAGTGTTAATATTGTGTTGACACAAAAGTGACCGTGATCGACTTATTTTATTTTGTTTAGTTTTGTCTGACTAAGCAATTTGTCGGCTTTCCTATTTCTCATATGTGACGGGGCTTTGAAAGAGGAAGAATGGCTAGAAACGGACAATATAGGTTCATAAACAGAAGACGAGAAGGGAAAAGAAGCTTGAAAGAAGATATGCCCCGTAAGCAGAGTGTCAGAAACATTGAGATGGGCTATTAAAAATTTGAAGATGCAACAACGATAGAAAAGGTGATCGAGTGACTTGGCTTGGGCAGTTAGGCGATAGTTGACTAGTGTCAGCGTATTTGTAGCACCATAGAATCTTATCTTTTCGGAAGTAGTGGATTCTTCATGCCCGTCAGAAGCAATGGAAGAAAGGATGGAGGTGGTAAGATGAGGCTTGAGAGAAGCCTAACTCGTACTTCCTACTTTCGTTAAGACAAGCTTGAGAAAAGCCATACATTCTTACGAAGGGAGGATAGGGAAAGGAGAGTATCGCCAATCTCGATTGTAAAACTTGTATGTTGATTGAAGAAAATCTACTCTATTTTGGACTTTAAGAACTGAATTGAGTTAGGTTGTAATCAGATTTGAGTTTTAAATACATAATTCATTACAGTAATTGTACTATAGATGATTAGTAGTAATTAATCTCTAAGTAATTGTTTCAAAAAAATTCATGTATTCAGAATCTCAGATGTACATGCTTTGCTTCTAAAGACGATTTGCACAAGAAATTGCAGTTGCTTTTTAACGAGAACAATACATGTAAGATCTTATTTCCCTGTGAAGAACTTCCTACACATGCAGCTACACTATCAAGTATCAACATGCATGAAGATGAAAACTTGCATTTCCAAATGTTAGCTAAGTGACCCACCCCTCAAGAGAAATAACTTGCAGCTCAAGGATACAGTGTGCATGAATGTTCCCTATCATGTCTCGTCTGACAATATAGCATGATTTGTTAACTTGATCACAATACTCTTTAGTTCTGTTGTGAAAATATTAATGAGTATTCAAGTTTCTTCGGGCCTTCAGCCATATCGATTATTAAACATATGCGTTTTCAAAACAACTGAATTCGTTTCAAAGAAAATAAATTTATTAAAGTTCTTAACGGTTTGGTTATGTTCAGCATAAATGTAGTCCCGGCTTAATGAAAAAGTAGAAACCAACGCAATTGATGACTACAATAACCAAAGTCAGCAAAAAATTCACTGATTGGTAAAATCTTGAAAGAATTTAGTATAAATACATTCAGATTTTTCTACAATTATGTTGGTTTCAGACCTACTTGAGACATATTTTTGCAGTACCTTATTATAACTAATTCTCTTAAGTAATTTCTCAGTGGATGCATTATTAGCTTGTATTTTATGCTAAATCTTGAAGCAATTCTAATAAATTGTTGAAAAGTATCAGTTCACTTGACACTGAAGCCCAGTTTTCAGGGATACGATGTAATAAAAGCAAGTGAGCAATAACATAATAGCATACTTATTTTACCAAAAGAGAAACAAAAAACTATACTTGTTCCTGATCTTTTTATGATTGTTATGACAAAGCGTATACCAGCAATCATTTTGGTTGCAAGATAAAGTTGCTTTTAAAGCACCTCTAGAACAATGTTTGGCATTAGTTTAAAAGCGACATGGCATTCTCATACTTTTCTGTTACATGAGTATCCGCATCTGATACCTCAAAACATACTTTTTTCTTAAAATTTGATGATTATGATATAAAAAGTGGCATGCATTAGGAGCCCTATAAATTTTCTATATTTCAGGAAACACAAAATTCAGTTTATATATGAGTAATATATATGATTTAATTGATGAATATAATAGTAAGAAACTATCATGAAGTTCATATTTTTGTGGTTGGAATATTGTTATGATTATTAAATGATAATAAACAAATAAAAATAAATAATGTAGGGTTATTATAAGTAAATTAATAACTAAGCTGGAATTTTATGTAAATGTACACGGTTCCTTAAAAGATATAAAATATGTTAGTTTTAAAAAAATGGTTAAGGTTGTTGATGCGATGCGCTTGTTCTAAGGGAACTAATGAATTTTTCAGTAACAGCAATACTGGTCACTTGATTAGAAGCACAACTACCATGTACAGAGAGAAGAACCAGAGATAATAACAATTCAAATTCAATATACCCTTATATTTGTTTCAAATATTACTATATTTAACAGAATAGAAAAGAGAAAAAGGAGTCTCAGCGAAGGTTCCGTGACTTGCCTCATTGTTACTATAATTATTAACTCTTGAGTAAAAAGCGAAAAAGAAAATTAGAAAATTACATGATCAATACAAACATGGTAAAGGCTAATTTCCTTGTTACCCTTTCCTCCTCTTTGGGCTCAATATAAAGTTGTGGTCATCATCGCTGTCATTTATTATTCTTTTCTTTGGTTTTGAATCCCCATTCTTCGACACCTGTTGCTGTTTAATTGAGCTCTCGGGCTTATTTCGTGGTGGTGGCTGAGATTTTACTGGTGTTCCCATCCTAAGCTGCTTTTGCCGAGTTTGTTTTCTTTCATAAGCCTTTTTTGCTTTTTCGGGTGACAACATGCCATGCTCCATTAACCTGCTTTGTGCAATTTATTTTTTAATAAGTAAATTTTCTCTTTTCAAAGAAGTCTTTATATGAGAATCTCTCTCTCAAAATACTTTAGCTTTGCCAATAACAGAATAGAGAAACCTAGAAATTAAGGCATAAGAAAGACTCCATTTTTAAGCTTAGCTATTTTGTTTAGTTGTTATAGAAGTTGAGTACATTTGGTTGGTCAGCTTTAAAGTGGCTAAGAATTTTAAGCTGGATGAACCACAATTCTCTGTCTCAGATGCAGTAAAACAAGGAATCTGCAATAATCCCAAAAAAGCCATCCATAAGTCCATAGATGGTTGTAAATGCAATTGCATCATTTATTATATGATCAAATGTTCTTTACGATTATTTTGACAGATTGTACCTGAACTATTCAAAGAATTAAATTTTCTCAAAGTTAAAGAAAACATCTCCACTTGAAACTTTTGAGCACCGTTAAGGTCTTAAAATATCAATGTCATTGCATCTGATCAACCATAAGAACATGCCTCATGCAATAAAATTAAATAGAATATTACTTAAATACCATGATGATCTGTGTCGGTGTATGTGCTATAACCTACTCAAGGAAAAGCAAACAATTTTTTTTAGATACCTCTTTCCATGAAATAAGCCCAATTCAGATAAGGGAGCGAGAATGCAGCAAGGGTAAGTGGGTAACCGAAAGAATATACTAGGGGGTAAGAAAAGTCAAAGAACCACAGTCTTTCGACCTAAAAGAAAAGGCAAAAAGTGGATATTTTCTTTCAAAAACGATGGTGGCATGTTAACTATCCTGGAGCTTATTATTATTTTTCGCACATTATAAATGGACCAAGGGTGGGGACTTTTGAATAGATTGAATCAACAAAAGAGCATCAGAAATTCCGAGAAGTAACATGGCAATTTTCTATATGGTTAAGTAAAACCTCATAGGACTTGGGCCCACAAAAATGGAAGATCGCTGAGAAATAAAGATTAAAGCCTGATAACTTGCTCGGGGTACCATACACTAGACAAATTTTCTAAAAGAGCAATATGTTTTGGGAATATTTGTATAATTGAAGAGACTCCAAAGAAGAACCACACCGACCGCAGTTTAATCAACAGTAATCAGCTGTTTTTAATGCATAACTTTTACTGTTATTTGTTCTACTTATCCGCTTAGATATGTGTGTATTGTACAATGAAGTCCCCAAAATAAAAGCCATTCATAATGAGTTAAGACTTCAGACTCTGTGAGTTTGCAACTAAGGGGTTGTTTGGGTGTAGCTCTAAGAGATAAAGATGTGGTTTCATTCAGCTTAAATCTTCTAGCACTTTCAGGCCAAAAAGAATACACCTTTTCTTTTGATCTGATCAAAGTAGTGCATTCCAAATTCAAGCGAAACAACAGAAAAGTTTAGCTTAAAAGCTGCTGCAACGAAACATGGCCTGAGTGGGTCTACTTTAACCAAATTATTTCAGAATGTGGTTAAGCCGTTAAGGTAAACCATCTGGATTGTTTTGCTGCCAACTCGGTAGCTCTCAGATAAGTTAACATGGTTGGGCATATCTTGTGGTTAATATAGATATGTTCAGAGTTTTCAGACACAGTTACAGGACCATTTATGACCATAAAGCCTGCCCTTTTATTGTAAAAAATACTAACATAGAAATGAAACAAAAGAAGGCCTTCCTTAGATAGCGATCTCATGAAACGTAGGCATGTGGCTCTTGAATCTAACAGGGTTCTATTGCTATGTCTTCTAAATTAAAGGTTAACTAGGCCAAAAAATGTCACCACACTTACTAAAGTCTCAACTATCTCCATTTTTGGACATGCTAGAGGCTTCTTATTAGTAACTACTCCATGATACCCTTGCAACAGTTTTAGCAACTTGGTTTTTAGAAAATAAGAAAAGAATCAGTTAGAAATACATAAATAACCAAACATGAACTAAGGCATTTTGAACCACTAATGGATTCATTCAGCCATGAAAGATAAAATTAGAAATAAGAAACAAAAATCTTAAATCATAAACTGGCTAGTAAGAACTGATTCAAGGAAAGGTAAAAATTGTAACTCACAATAAAGTTAACCCCACACCTCAGTTATAACATGTTTAATGGATTAAGGAATTTTCGGTTGCTCCTCTGAAGCTCAGATTATGCTTATTTATTACTTTTAATGAATTTGGTTTTGTGAGGTAAGACGTTGAGGTTATTTAAGCTTTTTCTAAGCCTAAAAAGCAAGAAACTTTAAGCAAACTGAACAGAACAATTTCTCATTCTGAAATAAGCAAAAGCTTATTTGCTAAAAAGCAGCAGTAAAAACAAGGCATAACATTATATTCTTAATACAATTAAACAAACAAGACGGTAAAAGCTCACCAAAACTGAGCCATTTCGCTCGAAGGTATCTGCTTTGATAGCGACTCGTAAAATATCCTTAGGGGCTCTCTCTGGGAATGAAGCCAAATATTTTAATGAAAGGTTAGCTACAAAATTTGTCAACATTAAGTCATGGTATGCATATAATCAATCTATCTTAATATACCTCTTCAGGAACATCAAACTTCTGCCCTGGCAAGCTGTAAACCTTCTTCTCCCTTTTTTTAATCGTAGTTGTTTTCTTCACGCTTTTTGATGAACTTGATGAAGCTTTTACCTTCAGTTGAACAAACCAAATTAGGCTTTAACGTACACCTAAATGGAAAAAAAACACAAATACTCAGAGAAAATCTACGAGTGATTATGGCGGTCACAAAATCTGTGAATCTGACAAACCTGTAACCTAACAAATATGATCTGTTCATGGGCGGTGGGCTGAGTTTCATGTGGGTATTCTTTTAGTAATTATGCAGAGGAAAAAGGCTATAATCGACATGCGCGCTTTCGTTAAAATTCAATGTAGAGATTGAAAACCAAGTTTTTTCTCAATATTCCGGAGGTTGTAGCCTCTTTAGCACTAGTTCATCCCCCGAGCGCATCTTTATTGTTTGGTCACAAGAATAAAAACACCAAAGTCATGGCTAAAATACCGATAAACTTTAGAAAAAACTAAATTTGGTGCAATAAATGACACTCGAAACGTCAATTACACAAAAATTGTTTGGCTGCAAGTTTTAGATTCAGCTATTTTTCCTTTCCGCTTAATATCAAGTTTACATATGATTCCTCAGACTAAAAGCTTGACCTTTTTCGTTTCCGATATTCAAAATGCTATAAGATTTTTCTCAATCTCAAAAGATCCAGCTGCAACAAAACATGTTACATAAGCTAAAAAATTTAACACAGCCTATAAGACCCATATATCCAATACTATAAAACAATGAAAACTTACTAAAAGCTACAAGAACAAGCGGCATATATACGAATAATACGATAGTGATCAAAATTAAGAAAAAAAAACACACACACATAGTTTTAAGAGATGGGGTACCTCAGTTTTGGTGACAGTTGTGGTAAATTTGGTTTTATTTGGTGTCTGATCAGAATTCTTTTTTTTATAAATTGACAATGAATCAGATCTTGGCTTAGATGAGGATGAACCATCTTGGTTTATTGGCTTGACCTTAGCAACTGTGGATTTGGCCTCACCACCCATTTTATATATCTTTTCTTTCTTTCTTTCTATATATTGATCTGTGATCTATTTAAGTTTCAATGGGGATATATAAATATTAAATATGATCTATGTTGGTTTTAGATTCACTTGTAAGTTGTAACTAACTTGTCTGTAAGTAAAGGCATAGATGTGACTGAAGCCTTTTATGTAAGAAATGGTTGTTACCAATTTTAGATAAAAGAAAGGTGGATCTTTCAGATGGTGGTAAAAGCAGTTTAACTACCTTTATGGATGGATAGATGTTAGTTAAGTTTTTTTGTTTTTTTTTAATAACTATAAAGGTTATGAAAAAATAAAAAATAAAAATATTTATTTTGATCAAAGTCTTCAAAAAAAAATTAGTCAAACGGAAAAAAAACTCATATAGTATAATGTATGAAAAAATATTATATAGAATATCGGATCTTCTTATTTACAATTCTTGATCTCGTCTGTGACTTTATGTTTGAGGCTTGCAAGCTTTATTATGATCGGAAACTCGGCCTAAAATTCAAGCTACTTGACTCTTTCTAAACCGGGTTTGTACATAAATCATACTAGCGGCTGTGTCCACACGATATGTGCTGTAACGCGTGGTTCGATTTAACGCTATAACAATTGAAAGCGATGTATAAAGATAAAATAGAATTCATACATTAGAAGACCATCTTATCAATAACAAATTAATGCATCCGTGAATGAAAAAAATATTAAATCCAGATCAATTGAATAAAGGGAGAAAGTGAGAGAGAGAAACAAAAGTTACATATGTGGAATGTTTAAATGAGTTTGAAAGTGGGGCTGTTTGATAGTTTAAAGAGCAGTTTCTTTTTATTTGAGTTATAACGTGTGTTTTCTTTGTTTTGTTTTGTTTTGTAAGTATTGTTTTTTTATGTGATTGTTTTGTAAATAGTCGTTCTAAGACCTTATAAGACCATCTGCACTTAAATTATAGTAAGATTCTGGTCGTCCTTCAATAAGTTTCCGCTTCAAACATAATGTGCAACCCTAAGCTACCAAATTTTCGTATTTAAATAACGGAATTTAAATTTAAAATGTTAACCATATAGTCCTATCATATGACTCCACAACGAGTAGTAGACTAGTAGGTTAAAGTGGCTCATTCATAGCTTTTACTGAGGTATGATACTTGACCATTCCTTTATTCCTTGTGTTAAGAGTCGTCGATGATCCTTTCTAAGTTTTGTATGGTATTTGACGTACATTTTAATCTAGTAATCTAAAAGTAGGTTAAATTCGGAGTAATAAATTTTTATAATGGTCTTGTTTCTTAATTTTACTTTTGTGTTTTTTTAATCATTTAGTTGACACCAAAAAATATAATTATTTGTGTTTTTTTAGATAAAAAAAAAGTATATATATAATTTTAATTGATTAGTTTTTTCAGAAAATAAGTCAACACTAAGAGCATTCACATCAGTTTATCTATCCATTACCATTATCTATTTTACAAAATTAAAACTCAAATTCTATTTTATAGATTTTTTATAATAAATTTCTCTACATTAGATTATCTAAAATACAATTTAATCTCAATAGCATATTATCTAAAATACATATTCTCTTAATAATAGTTAAAAATATGATAAAATATCACCCTTCCAAAAATAAAATAAAATTATAAGCCCATAAATACCCTTGTTGTAGCTATATTTTATAAACAAACAAACAAAAATCGCTGTTTTTTCAAAATCATACTAGGGAATTGAATGTTTAATTTACTAAGTAAAATATCATGACTAATTTTTTTTTACCATAATTATAATTTTTCAATAAAACCATATTGATTTCGTTGTTTCAGTGTAATAAACTACTAATGCTTTTGACAAAGACTCAAAAACAAAAGTGAATAAATGAGATGTACAACATCCAAATTGTGAACAGTTATTTTCTATGAAGCAAAAACACTGTAGATAAAATGTATTTGACCATATATATTTGTTATAATAGATGTTGTGTACAAAAGGGTTGTGTCACTTCTTTTTTGTGAACAAATGCATTATAGCTAGTATATGGACCAATAGAACACCACCCGTGAGTGCTCTAATACTAGTATCAATTATTTGTCATCACTCCCTACTTGTTTTCAAAAGTATTACCAAACAAACTAATATAAAACTTATAATTACATTAATACTTACTCCATTAGTCCCATAATAATAATTTACTTAGATTTTTGACTCCGTTCCAAGATAATAGTTCGGTTTTATTTTTTAATAAATAGTTTCCTCAAATGTCCCTAATTAATGAGTATTGATCATTGTAAATTAACGATTACTATTTTAAGCGTATATCTGAGAATTGATGTCCGTATTTATTAGTGTAACTAACTATAAGCAACATTTATTGATTTTCGTGTGTGTATTGAAGATGAGAACATTTATTGATTTTCGTGTGTGTATTGATGATGAGAACGGCTTGATGGGCCGGTGTGTGTATTAATTTTGTGTAAGTATTGATGTTTACGAGAGAGATGAGAACGGATGTGTAATGAATGCATGTATAAATTATAATTGTGAGTTTGTATCTATTGAGAATACATAGGGAGAGACAGAGATGCAATAGTGTCGGCCATAAAACTGAGGTTACGATGTGTGGATTGTGATTTCTAAACACCATCACCCCAACTTGTATTATATATACAATATACACGTATTTCGTAACCAAACGTTGTATATGTGGACCCATTGGACTTATAGTATTATCCAATGTTGATAGGACATAAAAATTGGACCCGAATATTCTATTCGGGTAATAATCAATCCACTTTATAAATGGGTATCCAACGCTTAAATGGGTCATCACATGCCTTTTCATCATAGAATAAGGTTGTTATTATCAAAAGCCCAAGCCCACTTAACTAGGGACCCATATCTAAATAAACCCCTGAGATGAAGGCATTTGTCAACATCCTAGAAGGCATAGTTGCCTATAAATAGCCAACTACCCCTCTTAGAAACCCCCGGAAAAAATCTATTCAAAAATATAGAGAGAAGTTGAGAAAAGAGAAAAATTAGTCAAAGCTTATCCAGTTAAGAAACAAACCGAACAGAGAAAGAGCCGACCATCGAAGAAGAAGGAGAACGACCAAGATAAGAGTTTAAATAGTTAAATCGAGCGCAATTGTAGTAAGTTAATAATAATCCGAGCAAGTGTAACAATCCGAACAAGTGTAATGACCTGATCAATAATAAAGACCAAGAAGTGTTCATTACTTACAGCTAATTTATCATTATTTTATCGTTGAAAAGTCTAACGCGACCGACCAAAGTTATGGCTTTATCAAATGGCGCCGTCTCCGGGAATCATCTAGTCCCCAACTAGTTTAGAATTCGAATACCAATACTCTACCAGACGAGCGACAATGGTGACCAATGTAGAAGAAACCCATCCCGAGATAGTAGAAACCAATAACCAAAACGCGCAAATCAGCCAACAAGACCTCGACGATCTACTCGAAATCCGTGATAGATATGACGCTATCCAGCCCGGAAATCAACCAACAACCTCCTATATCAACCAAGAACCACCCCAGCAACTTGAAGGGATTGTTGACGAACCCTCCTCGTCCTCGGATGACGAACAAGTCATGCCCGTATTAAGGCGTGCACGAAGACGCCAACCCGGATCCCAAGCAGGGCCGAGCTCAAGAGTCCCTTTGCCAACAGCCTCGGTCAACTCCGGCGCTCGTTTACAAACGAACGATGATCACCGATATGGTATGCCTGGGGATCACGTACTTGAACAGTTGTCCCGACCACCGACTCATCCGCCGAGGATAATTACACCATCAACGGTGGAAGTACAACACGTTGTTCCATCAGCCGATGAAAGGAACTACGCCCAGCTGCAAGCTCAACTGGAGGCATGCATGACGGCCATGACAGCTGCCGGCATCGCATTGCCAATTACCCAGCTCGCCAATACAGACAAAGATCTACGCCGTGAAGCGGAAGATTCAGCTTACAGGGCCGCCCTGGAAGCAGCAGGGCGACGAACCAATACAAGAGTGCCCCATCAAGGGGGCAATGTCCCAGAGATGATCCCTCCGATAGTCGTCCACCCAAACACTCATAGGGAACGTGTCCTCGATACCCACACGAAGGACGGTAGATATCCCGAACACATGATCGGGGAAAGTTATGGACCACCACCACATCAGCGGGGATACCCCCCCTACCAAGCCTCGGATGACGCGTTCCAACAAGCATGGAACGTATGCCAAGAAACCCCATGCGCCGAACAGATCACGAGATATCGCAATCCGGCGGGGTTCGTCATCCCTGAGTTCAGGCTTTATGATGGAAGGAGTTGTCCTATCGACCATCTAAGGCACTACAAGACGAAGATGGAATTGTGGAGTGATGACCAGGCACTCATGTGCAAATTTTTCAAAAACAGCTTGGGCCAAGAGGCTTCGTCGTGGTATCACAACTTACCACGGGGCTCCATAAGAGACTGGGCAGAGCTGCTAAGAGCGTACTCCACACGATACGCTGCCCATAAGAAAAAGAAGGTTAGCATCGAAACCCTTCTGAAAATGACGATGATGCCGAATGAGAGGCTCAACGACTATTGCATACGCTTCATCGACGTAGCAAACCAGATTCCACAATACGCCAATAATATAGCCATCCAGAACTTTATCAACTCCATCCCTAATGGCTATTGGGCGAGAAGGAAGTTCATAGGCAAAGACTTTCCGACCGCGGATTCTCTGCTGGCCTACTGCACCCACCTCACCGATAAAAATGATGAAATTCGTTTCCTCAACCGAACCCTACCAAGAAGAGAAACGGTTCGGGAAGCACAGGTGGGTCGCAAAAGAGCCAGGAACAACCATGAAGAAGCATTCAAACCGACCAGGAAGGACAAAGGTCCCGAGGTCCACAGGAGGGACGAGCGACAACGAGAACCTGAGCCTAAACCGCTCCAGATCGCATACCCGACCCCGATCAACGAACATAAACCGCTCCAGCTCACTTATCCAATGCCCCCCAAACCGCTCCAACAAGGTCGGTTCCAAGAAAGGGAACGTCGAAATAACTTCGGACCGGTCGAACTACGATACACTTTCAACATGCCCGATGATGATATCCTAAAAGATATATGCAGGGAAAGTTGGTACTCCCGACCACAACCGATCAATTCTCCCCCCAATATGAGAGACTCCAAGCTTTTCTGCACATATCACGAGGATCACGGCCACCTCACCGAGCATTGCCGTCACCTGCGATGGAAAATGAACCTGTGGGGTGATGCGGGATACCTAGCCAAGTTCATCAAAGGTGGGGGGAACAAAGGCAAACAACTGACCATCGAGGGAGCCGACAACCGGCAGGGCAAAATGATCAACGTCGTTCACATGTCACGGCCCAAAGGAACAAGTGGAGATCGATCACGACAGCGGCAACTGGCGCACTTCGGCCAGGTAGCCAAGGCGTCACAAGCGTCGACCTCTAAAAGGCAATGCACGCCCCGACGACATCCACCCATTTCCTTCTTGGGTCTTGACGAGGAAGGGGTGATTTATCCCCATGGGGACGCCATTAATCTCCGTGTTCAAATCGGCCTCGACATGGTCAGCAGGGTGCTTATCGACCAAGGAGCCTCTTGTGACATCATGTACAGAGAGCTTTTCGACAAAATGGAACTCAAGATACAAGATCTCCAACCTACCGATGTCACATTGATCGGGTTCATCTCCGAGACGACTAAACCTTTGGGTAAGATCGTCCTCAATGTCACAACTGGATCCGTTTCAGTTCCCGTAGAGTTCTTAGTAGTCAACGACAACTCCGGCCACAACGCAATCTTGGGCCGACCTTGGCTGCATGCCATGCGGGCCATACCCTCGACCTACCACCAAAAAGTCAAATACCCAAATGACAGGGGAGAGATCGAGACAGCCAGAGGATGTCAAGAAGATTCAAGACGCTGTGAAGACATTACCGCAGTCCTGTAAAAACAGCTGATCGTTGTCGAACAACCCACCAGCACAAAGAAGCTGATCAACCAAATATCCAAAACCGAGAGGGTTGTTGAAGAACAAGTAGGAGAAACACTTAGGAAGGTGTATATCCCTGATATGGACGAGGAACATTACTTCCTCCTCGGGAATAACCTTCCAAAACGGGAATCCGAAGAGTTGGAAGCATTACTCTTCAGCAACGTTGATAAATTCGCCTGGAGTCCCAAAGACATGCCAGGCCTAGACCCCGAAACGGCATGCCACCACCTAAGTGTTAATGCCGAGTACAAGCCGATAGCTCAAAGGGGCAGAAAAGTGTCTGTACAGCACAGAGCAGCTATAATCGTTAAAGTACAGAAGCTATTGGAGGCTGGAGCCATAAGGGAGGTCTTCTATCCGAAATGGTTATCCAATCCAGTCGTCGTCCCAAAAAAGAACGGAAAGGAGAGAGTCTGTATAGACTTCACCAATCTCAACAAAGCCTGTCCGAGGGACCACTTTCCCCTTCCAAGGATAGATCAACTGGTGGACGCGACTGCGGGAGCAGAAAGAATGACCTTCCTCGACGCATATTCAGGATACCACCAAATTCCCCTAGCCCACGAAGATCAAGAAAAGACGTCGTTTATATCGCCTTTGGGAAATTATTGCTACACGGTAATGCCGTTCGGCCTGCGCAATGCGGGAGCAACATACCAAAGGATGATAACAAGGGTATGCAGAGATCATATAGGGAAGACGATGGAGGTGTACATAGACGACATGGTCGTCAAAAGCGAAAAGGCTACATCCCACCTCCAAGATATCAGAGATGTCTTCAGTACGTTGGGCGAGCACAAATTGAAACTCAATGCGAGCAAGTGTGCCTTCGGAATCAGCAAAGGAAAATTTCTGGGGCACATGGTCAGCCGACGAGTAATAGAGGCAAATCCCGATCAGATCACAACTCTACAGAACCTGGCCGCGCCCAAGAACAAGAAACAGGTACAAGAGCTCACGGGAATGATGGCCGCATTGAGCAGGTTCATCAGTCGATCCGCAGACAAGGGACGACCGTTTTTCAAATCACTCAAGAAGAATAGAAATTTTGTGTGGGACCCGGAATGTGAGGCTTCATTCAACAGTCTCAAAGAGTACTTGAGGACGCTGCCACTGTTGGTAAGGCCGAACAAAGGAGATATTCTGGCGTGCTACCTATCAGTTTCCACTACAGCTGTGAGTGCAGTCATCCTCAGAGAAGAAGGTCGCGAACAATTTCCGATCTACTTCGTCAGCAAAACTCTGGTCGAAGCCGAAACACGTTACCTACCCTTGGAAAAGCTGTGTCTGGCATTGGTCGTCGCAACCAGGAAGTTGCCACACTATTTTATAGCTCATCAGGTCCGGGTATACACGAAGTTTCATATCAAAGAGTCACTTCGACGGACAGACATAAGCGGTCGAGTTGCCGCCTGGGGGGTCGAACTATCCCAATTTCATATCGAGTTCGTACCCCGACATGCCGTAAAAGGACAAGTCTTGGCCGATTTCGTCGTGGAGTTTACCGAAGGCTACGACGAGCCATTGTCACTCTCTCCACAATCACACTGGTAGATACATGTCGACGGATCAGCCACCAAGGACGGATCCGGAGCAGGGATCGTCCTAAAGTCTAGAGAGGGAGCAATCATCGAAAAAAGCATAAAACTGGGCTTCCGAGCTACCAATAATGAGGCAGAATACGAAGCCATGATAAATGGCATGCTCGTCGCCCGGTCCCTCGGATGCTCCCACTTAGTTGCGAGTTCAGACTCCATGCTCATTGTCAATCAAGCCCTCGGCGAGTACCAAGCCAAAGATGACAGGATGATCCTCTATCAAGAGAAAGTCCAAAGCTTGATGGCCACCTTCGAACAGTGCGAGTTAGTCAGGATCAACCGCACCGAAAATGCACATGTCGATGCCTTGGCCACCCTAGCCTCGACCTTAACATTGACCGATACCCGGTCGATCACAGTGGAACTACTGATGACCCCGAGCATAACTAAAAGGATAGACCGAGTGACGTCAGTGCAGTACGAACTAGGTTGGATGGATGACATGACTCATTATCTGTGAAGTGGAACGCTCCCGGCCGACAAGATAAAAGCGCTGAAAATTACGAGAAAATCTCCTCGGTTCTGGCTATCCGAGGACGACAAACTGTACAAATCCAGTTACCGAGGACCCCACCTATTGTGCGTGCCTCCCGAGCTACAATTACCGGTCCTGGAGGAAATCCACGAAGGATCCTGCGGAGCCCACATCAAAGGGCGATCCCTTGCAAACAAGGCAGTTACCCAAGGGTATTGGTGGCCCTATATCAAGCGAGACGCGGATGTATATGTCCAACGTTGTGATAAGTGCCAACGATTCGCCAAAATACCACGACTCCCCTCGTCTCTAATGGCCCCCGTATCGACTCCTTGGCCGTTTGCACAATGGGCAATAGATTTGATCGGAAAACTCCCAAAGGCCCCTGGGAGCGTGGAATATCTGATCGTCGCGACAGATTATTTCACCAAATGGGTCGAAGCTAAACCCCTCCGAGAAATCAAAGCCAGCAACGTCAAACAATTCATCTGGGAATACATCATAACCAGGTTCGGAATACCGTACGCTATCGTCGCAGACAACGGAACCCAGTTCAAAGATGCCCGACTACAACTGTGGTACGAGGAATTGGGTATCCGAAAGTTCTATTCGACGCCAACATACCCACAGGGTAACGGCCAGGCAGAGGTATCAAACCGAACAATACTGGACGGCATCAAGACAACCCTTGAGCAAGCAAAGGGGAGATGGCCCGAGCGGCTACTCAACGTCTTGTGGTCGTGCCGAACTACGCCGAAGACGGGCACCAAGGAAACCCCATTTAGCTTAGCGTACGGTGTTGAGGCCATCATACCAACAGAAATTGGGCTACCCACGCTCCGAACGACCTTAGTCGAGCAGGGAAACAATGAACAAAGAATGAGAGAAGAACTTGACATGACAGACGAGAAACGAGAGATAGCAGCTCTTACACTCGCGAAGTATCAACAAGGCGTCAAACAAGCATATGACAAGAGGGTGAAAGGGACCAAGGAGTTCATGGTCGGAGAATTGGTGCTGCGACGAGTAACGGTATATACCCGAAATGAAATACATGGTAAATTGAGCCCCACCTGGGAGGGACCATACGAGATCGTCAAAAGAACAAGCCCAGTTACCTACAAACTCAAAAGCGTTCTGTTCGAAAATAGCAGAGGGGAGAAAAATTCTTGGAACGTGACTAACCTAAAGAAGTACTACATATAAGCCAGACCGTCAGTACAAATACAGGTGCCGCCTTATCTCACTAACCTAATGTCATTGACTTTTGAATAAATAAAGTATCATATCATGCTGTCTAACCAATGCAGCTGAAATTCCCAACATGGCGTGAAAAAATACGCCTAGGAATATAATGAAATTCCCAACATGGCCGAAGTGCCTAGGAATACTATGAAATTCCCAACATGGCGTGAAAAAATACGCCTAGGAATACTATGAAATTCCCAACATGGCCGAAGTGCCTAGGAATACTGTGAAATTCCCAACATGGCTGAAGTGCCTAGGAATACTATGAAATTCCCAACATGGCGTGAAAAAATACGCCTAGGAATACTATGAAATTCCCAACATGGCGTGAAAAAATACGCCTAGGAATACTATGAAATTCCCAACATGGCCGAAGTGCCTAGGAATACTGTGAAATTTCCAACATGGCCGAAGTGCCTAGGAATACTATGAAATTCCCAACATGGCATGAAAAAATACGCCTAGGAATACTATGAAATTCCCAACATGGCCGAAGTGCCTAGGAATACTATGAAATTCCCAACATGGCGTGAAAAAATACGCCTAGGAATACTATGAAATTCCCAACATGGCCGAAGTGCCTAGGAATACTGTGAAATTCCCAACATGGCCGAAGTGCCTAGGAATACTATGAAATTCCCAACATGGCGTGAAAAAATACGCCTAGGAATACTATGAAATTCCCAACATGGCCGAAGTGCCTAGGAATACTGTGAAATTTCCAACATGGCCGAAGTGCCTAGGAATACTATGAAATTCCCAACATGGCCGAAGTGCCTAGGAATACTATGAAATTCCCAACATGGCATGAAAAAATACGCCTAGGAATACTATGAAATTCCCAACATGGCCGAAGTGCCTAGGAATACTGTGAAATTCCCAACATGGCCGAAGTGCCTAGGAATACTATGAAATTCCCAACATGGCCGAAGTGCCTAGGAATACTATGAAATTCCCAACATGGCCGAAGTGCCTAGGAATAGTGTGAAATTCCCAACATGGCCGAAGTGCCTAGGAATACTGTGAAATTCCCAACATGGCCAAAGTGCCTAGGAATACTATGAAATTCCCAACATGGCATGTCTAAAAGAATGCCTAGGAATACTTATGTATATGCAGGTACCCATTGACCCAATGAGCAAGGATGAAAAGCAATACAGCAATGAGAAGAATAATTCAGGCCCACATTATGGGGACGATAAATTACCAAATGGCGAAAACAATGAAAAGAAATCAATCAAAACAATGAAACAGCAGCAACGGGAATGTCCAATACACGTATAATGAAATGAAGCAGATAATAAAGGCCCACATTATGGAGGCAACACCATGCCAAACGAAGAAATCAGCAAAGGAAAATCAATCCAAGCAATGAAATATCCGTACAACAATGCGAAGATCCGAACACAGGAGTAAATAAATAAAACAAATAGTCCTCGCCCGCGTTACGGAGGCAACAGGGTACAACCAACAAATAAAGAAATTTATTTAAGAGCTACTACATGAGGAAGACGACGGTAACTGACCGAGTGACACTTCTTCGTCATCCGTCGACGTATCCCCATCAGTTTCCTCGCCATCAAAACGCTCCTCAGAAATGAGGGCATCAAAGTTGGTCGTATGAGCGCCAACGCATGTCAGCGTCTTAAGCCGTGCAGAAAATTCGGCTCCTTTAGCGACCTCGTGAGCATCTGAGGCCGCTTTCCGACGAGCATCGTCGAAAGGAAGCTTGCGAGCTTCGATCATAGCTGCAGAGGCATCGTATCTGGATCGGGACAAACGGAAATACTTCACCAGCATGTTCGCTTGGGTTACCAACGACTTTAGTTTACCGAAGTATTTTTCCTTTACCCGCCAATATCGATCTAAACGACGCTCCTGAACCTTAACAATATGCTCGGAACGACGAGCGTACTCACGAAAAGAAGACGCTTGAGTTTTCAACTTGGCCCTAAGTCGGCCACACAGATTGAGCAACTCGACATTTTTACCCAATAAAAAGATATAAGGAACCTTGGCATGATCATCACTAGCCACACCAGATGGGACCTCGTCTCGGGCAGCACCAGTAGGTCCTGGCCCCGGACTAACTAGGCTTGGAGAGCCAGCCTGATGCGACGTAGTAGCATGTGCCTAAAAAAAAAACAAAAAAAAAACGAATGTCTTTATACAAGCTACAAATAAAACGACAAAACAAGCAACTCAATTATTAATCCGATAACCCCTCAACGGACGCTGAGGTCTCTACTACATCAGCGAAATGAATATCTCGCAATGAAAAAATTTGAGTCCCCAAGCGCTCACGAACGACCGCATCGACTCGGTTCAAGGCAGCCGTGGTCTCAGTTACCCCGGCCGTCGCATCAACCATACGTTCTGCCCGGGCAACACCACTCATCCCTTTTACATGCTCGAGCACCTCTAAAGCGCGAGCTCGGGCCCAATACGCTTTGACAAAGGATAGCAGTAGGTCTGCATCCTCGAAAACGGCACCTAGGACTAAGTTCAAGCTCGTCACACGGCCTCGGGCTTCATCACGAGAGCGCCGAAGTGCACCAAGAAGTTCTTTCGCCTTACCCTTGTTCGCCTTATAATATGCGGTCTTTTTGCTGAATTTCTCTCCCAAGTCACATAACCGAATCGACATGTTTGAAATATGAACATTCAGATCCTTGATTTTATGACGGGCAGAATTCAATTCAGCAGTTAGGAAAGCCTTAGATCTCTCAAGGCCATCTATAACGTTACCTCCGCTACGACTAGGCGAGGTCCAGACCACCATGGCCAGAGGGTTATAGGGTACCTGACAATATTTTGTTTTCACATTATTCAAAATATGACGACCCTAGAAAAGGGGAAATTAACTCGGAAAAGCCAAACAAAAAACAAACACATCACCTATATTACCACTTCCCCAAAAGAATATGTTTCTAGATACAAAAGAGACTCACAATTCGGGTACCAAAAGACTTTACAATAAGATACAGAGAAAATACTACAAGAAAATGGTCAAGGCTCCACCTGAGGGGATGCGGGTGGGGGAGTGACGGTAGGAGCAGACCGAGGAGTCGTTGGAGCCGACCCGGAATGGGGACGCAGCGCCGTCGAAGTAGTGTGTCCCGGCAGCCGTGGGAGCTCCTCGTCTCGGAGGTTGGCCCAATCCTGAGGCTTAGGAGGTGCACCATGAGGACAGGGGTACACCAATTCCGACCACGCTCGATCCGCCAAAGGAACCTTCGCGAAATTAAGCGCGCGCACATGAGCGCATTAGACGGCGAAATTAGCCATCATTGCGAACTTTGTCCGCTCCTCCGCGTGCGCCGCTTTTAGAGCGGTCACCTCAGCCTTTTCGACTTCAACATCCTCGGCCAGGAGCAGATTCTCAGCCTCTAGTTGGTCGTACTTATCGACCATACTCTCTTTTTCATCCTCCAACTTACCGACATCCTCGGTCAGGCGTACGAACTCCGCCGACAGCTCGTCGTAATTATCGCCCAGGATTTTATTATCGGCGACGAGTTTCTCTTTCTCGGCCACCAGCTTCTCTTTCTCGGCCACCAGCTTCTCTTTATCAGCCCCAAGCGCTGCCATCTAATCCCTCAGCACCACGGTACTCAAGACAACCTGTATTTCAAAACATCAGATTCCGGCCAAAATATGAGCAGCATGACATAATACAAAATACGCGCCCAACATACCCGCAGCGCATCAGCGTTGGCCTGCTCTATAACCGACATTGTAGGACGAGCAAATATTGTTTCTGCATCCTTGAAAGTGAGGGGTTTAAGAGCAATGTACCCCATCTTCAAGGCTCAGGGTTGCTTCAACAGCTCACCCCCACATCGGTCAATATAACGGGTCATTGCAACCCCGTCCTCCAACCCTTCCTCAGATTCCTCGGCAACCCCATCTTCACCACCCCTCCCAACATCCACGGCAGTCTCTTTGTCAACTTCCACTTCCACCTCCTTCTCCGAAGGGCCAGTCTCAGGGGCCCTGTGCTCGCTCACACCCTCAATACGGGTGGGCGAGACAACAAGCGGGTCCATCATCTCCTCAGTACGGATAGGCGAGATCGCAGGCAGAATCATCGTACTCTTGCCCATGTTCACCATGAGGTTGAGATGTCCGAATATGTTATCGATCGACCCCTGAAACACAATAATACCCATAGACCGGGCAAGAGCGAGGGTAACCAATGGAGAAGTCAGTAGCTGAAACAAGATAACCAATGAAGCAAAGAACTAGAGAACAACACAACAATCAAAAGACAAGAGAATCAATATACATATACACATACCTCGCCAGGCGCAGGGGCATCCTCGGGGATATCCCCTTGGGAAGCAGCCCCCTTGGTGACCGACGTATCGGTCCCCCTAGCTCTTTTCGTTGTTCCAATGACGGGGTCAGGTCCACGACGCTTCGAGCGAACGGTCTTTTTCCCTACCCGAGCAGCACTTCGAGCTCGGACCACTTTTAAGAATTCCTTCTCGGACTCTTTAGGGATCTCGGGCACAGGATTCCCCTTTGTCACTGGCCCCGCAGGGTATCCGAGCAGCACGGGAGCAGTACGACTAGCAGGATCCTTCGTTGATCCAGCCCCCACCATTTCCAAAGAGCTAAGAGAGCCTCGACATTGGGAGCACCGAGGTCTGGAATCATGGGAGCCTTGGTAGCAGGTCCGGGAATTTGGTGTCCAACACAACCCCCAGTAAGGTTCTCCCCCTTGTTGGTATCCGGCAGACCAAAAACAAGCCGACAGAAGGCACGCATGGTCTTCAGATACGAGCTACGGCGCTCACAACTCAAAGTATAGATCCCGAACACATCCTTTAGTTCGATCGGAATTCCGGCCAACTCCGATAACCTTTGAATACCATTTAGGGTACGGTAACCATTCAGGGCCAGTTGGGCCGGAGCAATCTGAACGGCCTCAAAGAACGAAGCTACCCACTTGCTGAAAGGAAGTCTTAAACCCCCAGTAAAGAATGCCGAGGAAAGTACAGCTACCTCGCCGGCGGGAACAAACCCCAACACCTCGTTGTCCGATATCGGAAGCCGAACATGTATGTTGTCGGGTATTCCGGCAAGCTTCTTAAAATCCTTTTCCACAAATGGGCCCACTTGGGCCAGGCATTGGGTCAAAATTTCCTATCCAAACATCAACAAAAATTCATCAATATACTAACACACAACCCACAACCCACAACAACATCAACATAACGAAACCCCCCCTGCTACAATTAACCAGAAACCCTACGTTTTACTACCATCCCAATCAATGTAAAATCCAGTCCATAACTAAATATCGACAACCAAGACCAGTTACTAACGCCACATCTACGACCACAATAACAAATCGACTACCAGTCCTACAACAAAAAGCACATAATAATAACAAAGCACTTACAGTTGTCATTCTGAGCAGACACGTGCGAAAAGCAGCAAATATATCGACAATACAACGAAACCCTAGATCGAGCGGCAGCACGTTTTTCCTTTTTGGCGGGAAGAATATACTTTAGAGAGAGACAGATGTTTTTCTTCAGCAAAATTATGTGATAAAAACAAAAGGGATTATTTGGCACAGTAAAAAGGAGTGGAGTCACGAAAAGAATAAAATAATAACCACTTTTCGTGTGACAGAGGTTTACCTTTTTTCCAACCATAGATAAGTCAACAACCGCTGCTATTTTTTAACTTATAAACGCTCCAGATTTTGCCACGTCAGCGCATATCCCACTACCCAAGGCTATTCACATCATTACACCTAAATAAACGGCCAGTGGACCCTACCACGAAAAGCTTCCAGCATACGCTACCAATAATATCCCCGATTAAGATCTTCGACGCCGAACCATTCCTTACCGAACGGACACACCGAACAAGGTGGACGGAGACCGTTTCTAGCTTGACGGCATTAAGCATCAAGTCTAGCAACGCTCTCCCGGGGGATAACCGGGCACATTGCTCGGTGTGTACTGAAACATCATATGTTAGACATAAAGGCAAAGTGAACAAGAAATAAAACAGAATAGACAGAATCGAGTGTAAAGCAAAAGTTTTATTCATCCACAAGGGGGAAAAACACAAAAATACAACCAAAGAGAATTTTTACAAGAAAATACATCATCCTACTTCTTAGAACTACCCCCCATATCGGCATCCTTCTTCGCCAAGAGATCCTCCAGACACTCTTTCTCCCTAATCAAATGAGCAATCGCCATCTCAGCCTGCTGCAAGGAGTAAGACTGAGACTTGCATTTTTGCTCGGCTTTGAAACGAGCAATGCCCTCCGCATCCCAATATTGTTTAAGCCTCCTCGCTTCAGTATGAGCACACTTTAGATCATGTTTCAGCCATGACATCTCAATCTCTTTTAGCTGAAGAGGAGTCAAATCCTCCTCCCCAAAACCAGGGGGATGGGGTAGCAAGAAGGTAGGCTCCTCTTCCAGAAGGGCTTTCTTTTTGGAGGCAGATCTAGTAATGGGAGCCATCTCAAACAAAAGCAAGTTAGAGAAAACAAAAATTATCAACAAGAGAGAGAAAAGAAGATTGGATAATGAAGAACAAGCAATAGGGAGCATTTATAGAGAGTCAAAGGACACAAAGCGCGACACAGAACAAAAGCACGAGATACGAACAGATACATCTTATTCAAATACAAAAAAAAAGAGAAAAAGATACAAGTTCCAAAACAGGAAATACATAAGAAAACCAGCCCAATCTAACTAAGGACCGATGGGTGGAAAAACCGAACTGCCAGACCGAGAGAAAGCAAAACGAGCAGAGCAGTTCAACCGAGCTTGGTAGGAATCATTCATGGCAATCAAATTTTCGTTCTCCGTGGAGAGTTCGGATTTCTCCCTAGTGAGAACCATGACCCGCTCCTCCAGCCGAGCATTCCTAACCATCATGTTAGCCAGGCCTTGAGGGGAGTTATCGAACTCATCTTGAGCATGGTCCCAAATTTCCTCGGCATCATACCAGGAGTTAGCCAGATGATTCCTCTGTAACAACAAGTGATCGAGCTGACGACTCAAGGCCGAAATCTCGGTCCACTTCACCGTCTCTTCGGGATGAGAGCCGAACAAACTCAAGGCCAAAATATCATACTCCTTCTCAAGTCTCGCTATTCGACGACGGACCCAGGATACCTCAGTATCCAAGCCCTTCATCTGAGCATGATATCTCACCACAGGTCCAGACATTCTGGGAAATTGTTATAGTACAGAAGAAAATAAGGGGATGAGGGAGAAACAAGCAATAAAAGAAAAATGAAAGATAATAACTACTAAAGAAAAGAGAAGTACTTATAGAACGAAGATAGTATGATATTTTATGACATTATTTGGGAACTTGCACATTTCCTGACATATTCGGGAGCATGCATATTTCCTGACCTACTAGGGAGCATGCACCTATGTTCGACAGTGATGGGGACATCTACTGACATCTGATGCTATAGTACAGAAATAAATAAAGACAAGATATTCAAAGATCCAGATTCCAGAAAAACGACAAACCACAAGTGCAACATAAAAAGAAGTGCCAAAATAAAGGGGCAAAAGTACTTCTCATTAATAAAGATGGAATACATCATTGTTCATTACATCAAAAGACAATCTATTACATTGAGGTCTATTACATCCGAGGATTACATCAAAAGAAAATCTACTACATTTTGTGTTGAGTTGTGGAGCCAAATGAGTAGACAACATGGCCAAAGAAGAATCGACAACATCAGCGGATCAGGCAAACAGCAGGAGACGAAGGAAAGAAACATAAAAAGAAAACAAAAAGGGAAGAAAGAAGCGAAGAGGAGGAACATAAAAAAGAAGTGAAAAGCAAGAAGAGGAAAATGAAAAATGACAAAAATCCTAGAAGTAACACAAAATCCTTAGGATCACAGGATTGATTGTTACGTCGTAGTGGTGAGAAAGAAGAGGAAGAAATAGAAAAAGGAAAAAAGTAGAGAGAGCTAGAGATGATGAGAAAGAAGAGGATGAAGAAAGTAAAAGGAACACGATAAAAAAAAAAAAAAAAAAAGATGCATAAGAAGGATATAAAAAGAAGCAAGAGAGAGAGATAAAAAAAAAAAAAAAAAGAGATAGTGAAAAGAAAATGGAGGAGGAAGAAATGAAGGAAACAGACAAATAAAAAGGAAGTCAAAGAAACAAAAAACGGAAAAGAAGAAGAGTGCAAAAAAGAGGGGGAGGAAGAAATGAAGAAAATTGAAGAAAATCAAAAGAAAAAAAAGGAAAATGGAGAGGTTAGGGGGAGGTCGATCGGTATCGATGAGAGGGCCCGGCAGAGACATCCCTGTCTCGAAGTGCCGAGTTCCCCCTTAGCACCTCATTCTCTTCGACTAGAGCCTGACGAGCACGTCGGCAATAATCCAGTTCGGATCTTAGCCACGTTAATTCCCGAACCATCTCGGTATGGTGATAACGCATCACCTTTAACTCCTCCTCGGCATCCTTCAACAGCCTTTGTACATGGCCATAGGAGGCTTCAAAAGCCCCCACTTGCAAAGCTAACGCTGATTGGGTGAAAGGACCAGACATCTTAAGGAAATTATAAGATGAAGATTTGTATGAAGGGGAAGATAATATGATAAGGGTTGTGAATATAACCATGCTTTAAGCAGGTATTTATAGATCAATTAGATGAGGGATGGTATTGAGAGTCGCAACCGTTCGCCAATGGGTTCTAAGAAGCGATGGCAATTAAAAGATGTGTCTGTTCAAGAAAAAACGTTTGGATTCCCAAAAGGCTCTGAAAAAGCGTGGGTAATTAAAATCCACTCTTGTTCAAAAAACGCTTGGATTCTTACCAATATATAAAGGGGGTAAGTCATAATGGCAGCGAAACACGCGTCATTTTGGGGAAGGGCAGCAGTTCAAATAAATATCTAAAATATTTTGCACAGAGCTCAAGAAAACTCTGGTGAAAAAGATTTTTGTGCACAGGGCTCAAGAAACCTCAGTGGTCCCTAGATACAGAGATTAAGAAGATCCAGTGGATAAGGTCAAACACCAAGCCCAAGAAAAAGCATTAATGAAGCCACAAGCATGCGCAGTCAAATAAATTGCGTTGGGAAAGTAATATTTATTGATTGATTGATACCTTATTACAGAGGAGGCAGTCAGCATAAAGGAAATACAATAAAAATAATAAAATCATTTCATAGAAGGGCCTGCTTTGTCAAATGGCTTCCCCTTCAACCGAGCATACACTTCCTTAAGGGCCAGTTTGTAAGCCCTCTTGGAAGCAATGTGCCTATTTCTAGAAGCCTCAAGCTCTTTGATCCGAGCATGAGCCCAAATATTGTCGATCAGAGACTTCTGATATTCACTCTCCATAGCCTCCAAGTGCTTGTCCATCTCGTCAGCTCGGCGAGCCTCCATGGTTAAAAAGGCAACCCTCCTTTCGAGGATACGAGCCTTCCTAACCTCCTCCTCGAGATGGGCAACGTATTCACGAAGATTGTCACCACTATCTTCACGAGGAGAAGCCATTTGTACGATAATAAAGAATGAGTTGCACCAAGAATACAGGGACGATCACCTTTTATAGAAAGAAACAAGGGATAGGTCAAAGGTCATCTCGAAGAAAGACAACCTCTTGAACTTCCCAAGAGCATTTATGGCTAACTACAGCAGTACAAGTCCAATTAAGTCATCCCATAAGGTATCAAGAAGATAAACAGACAAGAACAAGGATAGGGAAATATTTTATTATTTTCAAAAACTTCGATTACAACTGAGGAGAAGACTCCCCATTCAAAAGAAATTACAACAGAAATCACAAAAGACTAATTATTTCGAGGAAGAGCCTTCTTCATCTTCATCAGAACTCGGTTTAGACCGAGCATGCAACTCTTTGAATGCAAGCTTATAGGCCCTTTTTACTGCCTTCTGCTTAGCCAGACAAACCTCGAGCCTCTTTATACGCTCGAAGGCCCAATTCCGATCGACCATCGTCACATGATGAGCAGAATCCATGTCAGACAACCTTTTCTTGTAAGTTGAAACCTTGGCCACGAGTTTCTTATTCACGGTGCGGGATTTCGTGACCTCAGTTTCTAAATAAGAAATATAGTTAAAAGAGCTCTCACCAGTAGAACCAGAGGAAGTCATTACGTCACAAGCACAGTAGTAGTAAAATGCATGATTATGGAGGAGGCACACCCCCTTTATAGGAGTTTTTCCTCGAAGAAAGATATTAGGATGGGTAACTACAAATGGGTCCCCCTGGGAACCGTCATGAGTCTATTGCGTTTCTCGATGAAGCATTGGGAACGACAAGACCGAAGTAATATCCTCGACAGACCGAGCATGACTCCCTCGACATGGAAAACCATGCCGAGGAAGTCAGGGAGCACTTGATAGGACATAAAAATTGGACCCGAATATTCTATTCGGGTAATAATCAATCCACTTTATAAATGGGTATCCAACGCTTAAATGGGTCATCACATGCCTTTTCATCATAGAATAAGGTTGTTATTATCAAAAGCCCAAGCCCACTTAACTAGGGACCCATATCTAAATAAACCCCTGAGATGAAGGCATTTGTCAACATCCTAGAAGGCATAGTTGCCTATAAATAGCCAACTACCCCTCTTAGAAACCCCCGGAAAAAATCTATTCAAAAATATAGAGAGAAGTTGAGAAAAGAGAAAAATTAGTCAAAGCTTATCCAGTTAAGAAACAAACCGAACAGAGAAAGAGCCGAGCATCGAAGAAGAATGAGAACGACCAAGATAAGAGTTTAAATAGTTAAATCGAGCGCAATTGTAGTAAGTTAATAATAATCCGAGCAAGTGTAACAATCCGAACAAGTGTAATGACCTGATCAATAATAAAGAACAATAAGTGTTCATTACTTACAGCTAATTTATCATTATTTTATCGTTGAAAAGTCTAACGCGACCGACCAAAGTTATGGCTTTATCAAATGTTCTAAAATGCGCAATGCAGACTTCAGACGGAAATTGACCGTCTAGCGCTTAATCCCCGTCTAATTCGCTTAATCACCGCATAATCCGCTTAATTCCACCAAATCTATTAGGCTTCTAAACGGAACCGCTACTATATAATTTACGTATAGCCACGTCTTTTAAAACACTGATACTATTATCCCACTAAAATAATACATTCAAGCAAGTAGGGTTGGGCGAAAACTCGAAAAACTAAACCGAACCGAACCGAAAAAATATCAAAACCGAAAAACCAAAACATTTTCGGGTCGGTTTCGGTTTACAATAAAACCGGACCGAAAAACCGGAAAGAATCGAAAAAGACCGAATAACCAAAAATAAGACCGAAACACTCACGAAAAATCGAAAGACCGAAATCGGACAGAAACAAACCGGTTTGCTTCGGTCCAAAAAATAAAAATAACAAAAACTAAAAAAAATCGAACAAAAAAATCTGTTCGATTTCGGTTTTATAAAAAACCGAATCGGACCGAACTCAGCACCGCAAGCATTGTTTTTATGGGAGGGGGTGTATAACTTTATAGGTACATAAAAAGAAGACTATTGTTGGGACCAAAGGAGAATTAATAAAAGTTAGTAGTTTGAAGGAGCATAAAACCTGTGCTAAGGTAAAACCCTTTCTTTCGCTACCACCTCTCTCTCTCTCTCTCTCTCTCTCTCTTCGAGAACCACTCCAAAATTAACTTGCTAATTCATACACATAGATATATACATACATATATATATATATATATAGAGAGAGAGAGAGAAAGGGAAGAGAAAATGGAGATAGATAGACCGGATGGGCGTACGGCGAACCAGCTGAGACCTCTCGCTTGCTCTCGCAATGTTCTTAACCGTGCCCACGGCTCTGCCACTTGGTCTCAAGGTTTATTCATATATATATATATATATATAAACCTTGTCTATTTATTATTTTATACATGGGTTCCGGTTATATGGAAAAATGGTCTTACCCATTTGATTTTTAATATACTAGTATAAATTAAAATTGATAACTTAAAATCTCCACCGTCGTATTAATTTCTTAGAATTTCATGTTTAGGATTGATGTTTTTAGGCGATGTATGTGTATCGTTTTCCATATACATACATACATATGTATAGATATATGTATATATATAGGAGAGAAAGAGATAGGACTATATTGAGTTATAGGAGGTGATGGGTTTTTCTTATTTGAGTTAAAAGGATTCAATCTTGACCCTTTATTTTTTAGGGTTAGGATTAGTCTGTCAAAATCCATGTCACACTATATGCTCGTTTAACCGGCCTCTTTATATGTAACTCTATACTTCTAAAGCACTATGCTTTCTGGTTATACAAGCAACTTTCACAAATTAAGGCTTTAACCTGCAAATTACAAAGTATATATATATGTACTTCTGAAGCACTATGGGTTATACAGGCAATTTATATATATTAAGGCGTTAACTTGCAAATTATAAAGTGTTATTTTGTATGGGGTTGCAACGCTCATTGCTTTTAGACTATTTTGAAATTCCTTATTGAAAAAATAGCATTTCCTAGGATTGTGATTGCACTCCGTTGTTTTTAAAGGCTCTGTCTCCGAGTAGGAGCTAGAAACAGGGCGAAGGGGACTTCTACACCCCTATTTTAATATAAAACTGAATTTTTCACCATGCATTTTAACAAAAAAAATCACTGGTTATGGCCTTTCAGCACCCGAATATTGAAATAAAAAATGACCAGATGAGTTTCAGCCTCTCTGGGATCCTTGCTCCGCCCCTGCGTACTGGTAGTAATTTACTCATGGCATTTAGTCATATAAGTAACTAAAAGTTGAGTCTTTTTGGGTTTAGGGTTTGAAAACGCTTTTATCTGAATGAAGACCTTTTTTCCATGCCAAAAATTAGAAAGTTATTTGCTTAAAAGCTGCAGAAAATAAGCCCAAGTTATTTAGTCTTCTTTGCGTGTTAGTGCTTGTTTAGTCATTATTTTATTTGGTTTAACCAATATTAGTTTGGTTATAGGGGATACAAAAGTTTTGGCAGCAGTTTACGGACCGAAAGCCGGAACCAAGAAGAATGAGAATCCTGAAAAGGCTTGCATCGAAGTCGTTTGGAAGCCTAAGACAGGGCAGATTGGTAAGTTTATGTTAAAATAAATATTACGTACTTTTATATGACACCGGGAAATAAATATTATGTACAGTACTATTTTATTTCAGAACTTTGTGAATTACGATAGAGTATTCAATGGATGAAGTAGAAATACAGGGAATGAAATATGGATACACAATCTTTTTTCCTGTTTATGTATATTGTACTTTTTAAAATTATTTTTAGTTGTAAGTAAGCAGCTTATTTGATTACCTTGTTAATTTGGGTGACTATTTGGGTTATCTCATTGTCTTTTGGCCTCTGTTTTAACTTTGTTTGCGGTAATAAACGGACTTGTTGATATCTGGTGTTGTAAGGATTAGGGTTGTGTTACTGCTATATGTTGATTGTGTCAAATTAGACATACATTTAAGCTGTATTAAAGTATTGTGCTCACTCTGCTCTATGATTTTGAATTTCCCTGCAAGATTATTGGGTATAACAAGAAAACTGAGAAGTTCTATATATATTTTTCTATCGTATAGCTCTGGCCACTATGTTTGAGCAATTTCTTGTTATGACAGGTAAGCAGGAGAAAGAGTATGAGATGATTTTGAAAAGGACTCTGCAAAGCATATGCCTTTTGACAGTCAATCCGAGTACCACTACTTCAATCATTATTCAGGTGCAGTAGATTTATCATTGTCTCACAATGGTTGTAAGTTTGTTCTGTGTTAGTGGCTTTCTTTTTTCCTTTGGCTTTATTGTACATCTTTCCTGACAAATTTGTTGATTTTCTTGTTTAGTTTTCTACCAATATGTTTCTGATTCAAAAAATTAAGATTACAATGTAATGCTGTGAAATGTTGTTAAAGTTTTTATTCTAGCAAAAATCCGAACAAACAAAATTGGGAATAATCAAGTTTTAGGATTGACAATCAAACATCACTGTTTCTTTTTGTTAACTATTTCTTTAAGTTCTCATTGCATTGGACTTGGCCTTTGGCATCACAAGAAACCATTTGCTTTTTTCTTACCATAGATTTGGAAATTGGAATCATCATGTTGTTGGGAGGTCACATAGTTTCAAAGATTCATTGGTCTCATACATTAAAAAGGAACAGTCACAGTTCCTTGTAGTTTTGACTTATGTATGGAGAGCCTCAAGTTTGTGGTAGTTATTTGAAGTTATGAACCACAGGTGATCTCATCAAAGTAGAACAATAGCAAGAAACTTGTCAGGTTTTCTGTTTTGTAGCTTGAAGAATTGCACTCTGTATTTAGCTATTTAATAATATGTTGGTGTTTACCCAACAGTTCAGTCCAACTATGATTACTCTAAAGTACAAGACTAAGGAAATGGCATTTAATAGAACATATTGAAAGACAGATGCTAAGTTAACTTATGTTGTGAGTTTATGTCCATACATCTGGGGAGCCAATTCTGGTCTCTTGTCAGGTTGGTTAAATTGTCTTTTTAGAATCTGTCCCTTATCAGGTGATGGATCCGAGGCATTTTATCATAATTCAAGTTGATATGTTTGTCAACTTGCCATACTTAGATGGTTTTTCTAATTCGCAGTATCTTTACATTTTGTTACAAATGTTTAATTGTTATAGTGATTTTGCTGGGAGTTATCTTACTACTTGTGCTGTTTTTGCAGGTTGTCAACGATGATGGCGCTGTATCCTTTTCCCATTATTTACAAAAACTTTATTTCCTTGCATTTTATCTATCTGAAACTTATATCTAATCCAGGTCAAGGGAGCATAGATATATCTTCGTTTGTCAATTTGGTATAGCAAATAACTCTTATTCCCCTTTACATGTTCTTTTAGCTTTGAATATGTACCACAAAGTGCATATACTTTTCCTCTTACTGCAAATATTTCTGAAGAATAGTAGTATAATCTGGACCTTTTTGGTAGTTCCCGGTAACCTGGGTATAGTTCAATCACCTATTTCTCCATTACTACTAAGGAAAAGAAAATCATGAATTCACACTACAAAACAATAGTAATGGAGAAAGTCTACTAGGGAAAAGAAAATCAGGAATTCACTAGAAAACAATAGTAATGGAGAAAAAGGTGATTGAACTATATCCAGGTTACCAGGAACTACCAAAAAGGTCCAGATTACATTACGATTCTTCAGAAAATATTTGCAGTAAGAGGAAACTGGAAAAGTATATGCACTTTGTAATGGAGAAAACAATAGTAATGAGAAATCTACCAAGGAAAAGAAAATCATGAATTCACTAGAAAACAATAGTAATGGAGAAAAAGGTGATTGAACTATACCCAGGTTACCGGGAACTCAGTGTTAAGTTTTTGTTGTACTCTCTGGTAGGATCAATTTATTTCCAAGAGTGTACCTTACAAATCTTCATTTCGTTATTTAAGTTTTCTAACAAATACTATTATACAAGTTCCTGTTACCCAGCATCGATGGTCGCAGTGTACTAAGTTTGAACATGACTAATTTAGTTGAGCATACCATTGAACTGGTTAATTTGCACCTTCTTGACTCATCTTGGTGTAGCTTCTACCATGTGCTGTAAATGCAGCTTGTGCTGCTCTTGAAGATGCAAAAATTCCATTAAAGCATCTTGCTGGTAGCTGAAATTCTCACTCCATACTTTCATATACTTCTTTCGTCAAAAAATTATGTTTTTTTACTAATTTAATCTAGTATTTACTCTATTTTGCAGTTGCGATATGCAGTTGTCTAGCAGGAAAGGGACATGTTATACTGGATCCAAACAAATCAGAGGAGCAGGTTCGTTCATGTTACTGTTAGAATTTTGATGCTTTAGAAGAAACAATACTTAACCAACTTGACAATATCTTGAATACGAATGTAATCTTAAAATACATTGGCTAATTTGCATGCCTGCAGCCTTCTTGAGATGTGGTAGCCATCTCTCATGCTTAAAGTGAATTGGTTACAACATGCACATGCTATGGAATAGTTTCTTTCACCTTATTAGATTCTGAAACATTTGGAGAACTTTTAGTGACTGATGTAGGGACCACGAATTATGTATATGAGTTATCTTTGTGTTTTTGGAAATCAAATCTTGCCAATGTATGTATGAATTAAATCCATCCATTTTTAAGGTGAATATTGTGTTGAAAGATAATGATATATACTATATGATTATGTTGTGATGCAGAATATGTTCTGTGGAACATATTTTGCATAGGGAGCCCGTTTTTTAAGTGAAACTCGGATAAGTTAGTATTAGTTTTCTCCACGGCTATGTTTATTATACTACTTGTACTCGTGCATATTAGAAATCCCATTTCCCATTTATGGTAGATACTTAGGAGGCAAATCTTACTTTTGGATAATCTCATGTAGTCATGTGGAGTAGAATTTCAATTATTAATTGGTGCTACATGTGCACCGAATATGAGTTGATTATTAATCTATTCAGGGGAGGAGGAGTTAGGAAGGGGATGGCAGGGGCTACAACCACCTCGTACTATTAAATGCCCTACTAATCGTCATATATTTGACATCTAAATTTTTTAAAATAGTGGATTAGCACCCCCCCATATTTAAAGTTGGGAATTCCAGCACCCCATTGTCGACTCCTAGCTCCGCCATTGAATCTATTGTTACTGGTGCATTTGATGATTCTGAGTTTATCTGTCTTCTGGCTTAACATGCTTTTAGCTTGAGAAGATTTTTTGTTGGGGTAAACAGTTAACCTCAATATCCACTTTAATTCTCTAGATATTTAAGTTTTGTAGGAGAACTGCGAAGTAGTTATCCTTGATACTTCTTTTGGTAACTTGGATATACTTTTTGGTAAAGTTGTACGGTAAATTTTGTAAAGCTGATGCTTTCCTTCATAAGCAATTTTTCTTTTATGACATACTCTTTTACTTGTCATCATGAAGAAAAATCAATTTACTAATAAAGCTTGTATAATTATGACAGATTATGAAGGCTTTCGTGTATTTAGTTTTCCCAAATAAAGTTACCTCTGTTCTTCCACAAGGATCATCACATGTAGGGGAGCCAAACGAACATGGGATTATTACATCTGTTACACATGGTGTAATGTCAGGTATTCAAATTGTTCCTATTGACCTTTAAGAAGCTTCTAATCCAAAAGAATGATCATAGGCCAGTTTTAAAAGATTTTATGACCACTTCTCCCTGGTTTGAATCACAAAAGCTGCAACTTTTTTGAACTTTGTTTTGAGTCGGAGTATTTTATTCAGTTTGACACTGTTGCTGCTATTCCGAACCAATATGGAAACTTGTCCATCTTAATCTTACTAGTTACTTTTCGAAGGTGGTGTTGTGATTGTTTAAACCATGTATGGAGATTTTTTTTTTGGTGAGGAAGGAAAGAGAGGTGGATGTTAGGTAAAACTAGAGGAGATGAGGTGTGAAACAAAAGAGACAGAGGCCCTTGAAAAAGAAAATTTGATCTCATCTTAAGTAAAGAAACTATAGCACTGCGTACAGAGAAATATTAATTCATTTTTTAGGGCAGTTTTTTCATAAGTAATGTAGTGGAAACATTGACTTGTAATTGAACATATTCTTCATTGAAAAGGACCACCTAATGTGGAAGAGGAGTCAAGAGGTTCATATTGGCTGAAACTACAACTTGATATGACTTTATAAATATCTAAATCAACGTTTGAGAATATTAACTAATTATGGACCTATTATAGATTTAAATAACATTTTTTTCTGATTTATGAATACTGTACCACCCCCACCCCCACCCCCCGGCGCGAAATAAATTATGACTCGTTTTTTAGTAAATATATTGCTATAATGTATAAATTTCTAAATTCTAAACAACTCAATTCTTATTTTGGAACAAACGATTCGGGTAATTACAACAAGGGGGGTAGAAGGGGGCAAAAATAAAAGGGTAGACGATCCTCACTGAGCTCTCTCTGTGAAAAGTTTGTTCTGCTGGAAAATCACTTTACATGTAAGGTCTGCTTAGTCTAACATGATATCAGACTCACCTAAAAGTCTTTCAAGTTGTAGAAATGAGCATAGTGGTATTAGTTCTTCTACAGGCCCTCATGCCTGGCATTTTTTTATACAAAAAAGTACAGGTGCTTTTTTACCATTGTGTTATATTGTAATATATGGAGAGGCGTGTTATTTTTTCCTTTTTCTTTTATACCTTTTAGGTCTTAAAAGTTAAAGCGATGTCTTATTTTCTCTATATTTTCATGTTCAGTTGAAGATTATCTGTCATGTCTAGAACGAGGGCGAGCCGCAAGTGCAAAGTTGTCAGATTTTCTCCGGAAAAGCTCAAAGCAGTCACAGGTCCCAAATGACCTGTCTAAAGCTGGCTGACTTTATCATCACTTGGTTGTAACATAATAACAGTAGACACTCTTTGGAGGTATCGACACCCATTCTAAATAGTTTGAAAGTTATTTGCAATACAACAATGTATCGTAATGAGCACATTATTCATAATGATACTCTTATTTTTATTTATTTGTTGTGCCAAGTAGGAAAGTATGATTCAGTCTTTTATACTATATTCTGTTTGTTGATGTATCTTTAGAATCCCCTTGCATATGAATCGTAATAGAGTGAAAAATAAACGGGAAGAGATCCTCGCAGTCCAAATGTTATCAGTCATGTATCATGAGATGAGAGGGACACAAGTTTTGACAGAATCTTCGTTCTGTTAGTTCTCAGACATGTTATTTTGTTCGATAAGAAGACTTGTTCTTTATATACATTTTGTACTGATAACAGAACAGATGACTGTTGGGACTGCAAAAAGATCCTCAAATTTTCTCAATGTACAGGTTAGTCTATCAACTTTCTTAAGGGGTGTTTAGGCCAGTCCCGAGGAGTTTCCCATCTTCATAGATTATTTTTTTCCAGTTAAATAAAACTGATGGGTGTGTTATCTCCGACTCGAAAGTAGCGCTCTCGTGATATTTTTGTAGTTTCGAAAGGCAGTTTATATGATGATTAAAAGTTAGTTCTCAAGCATCACTTATTTTTTATATTAAAATGTTCGTCTAATGTAGATCAGGAGTCGTAAGTACCAAAAAGAATATACTGCGGCCTGTCTATCCTGCCAGTTGAGCAGCTTTAAGAATTTCTTATTTTTTTTATGTTATCGTCCCTTAATTTTGTAACGGTGATTAATGTTTTAGTGCCAGTACATATGATTTATTGTCATGCGAGAAAAAATCAAGCACTAAATATTGCCCGTATCATTAATGCCATATAATAACTTTCAGTTTTTTGACGTTAGAGATGGACTAAAGACTCCAACCAAAAAAGAAAAAGTACTTAAAAAGACTAATCTCTACCCAGGCCAAATTGATTTTAGCAGTCCATTTGACTCTTTATCTTTGTACATATTATACATATGTTAATCAAAGTAATTGGCAGTCTCCCCAATAGATCATGTTGTTGAACATGTGATAGCCATATGTTAAACATGTTACGAGTTAAAACAACTATGTTCAATTCGGATATCATGTTGAAATAAAAACCAAAAGAATCACAAGACAGTCATGTGTTTCGATCATATGAATTATTTACAACTTTTTATCCTGTTTTTACTCTTTATCTTCCCGAGCAAGCTCAAAATACCTCAACAACGTTAAATGGATCCCAACGAATTCGCCCGGCCGTAGCCATCATCACCCCTGTTTTAGTGGTACTTTTTTTACTTTTAGTAACACTTTCCGTTTATATATATTCGAAATACTTTTACAGACATATACTTGATCTATCAAACCATCATAGCAACTTTAATCAATTACTCCGATCCACGTCTAGATCATCACGGATTGATCGTTCTGTGATTGAATCAATCCCCTTCTTTAAGTTTTCTTAGCTTAAGGGTTCAAAAGAAGGACTAGAATGTTCCGTTTGTTTATCGACATATGAGGATAGTGAATTGCTTCGACTTTTGCTAAAGTGCAAACATGCTTTCCACATGACTTGCATCGATGAATGGCTTGAAAGCCACTCCAGCTGCCCTATCTGTAGATTCAAATTTGATTCAACAGGGTTCACGAGTTTTCATTGTACAAGTAGTCTTAGATACAATGGAAATACAAGCGCTCCGAATCTCATGGACAGTCCGAATCTCGATCTATTTGTGGAAAGAGAGGAAGATAGACATGAATCAACAAGATTCAATTCTGGAAACAGTTTTCAAAAATTAACCAAATCGAGGAACGAAGATTGTTTAGCCTTGGAAAGCGATTTAGAAAAGAAATTCCATAAACTGAAGCACAAAATCATAGTTTCCGATATTTTTCATAAGCGGCGATGGAGCGATCTTAACTCTTCAGACTTGATGTTTCTGAACTTGGAGATGGTCAATATCATGTCTAGCAAGCGATTCAATTCAAATAGTCCGAAAGATAATTTATCAATGAATGAACAACCTTCTAATGCTAAGGACGATATGGAGAGGAAGTTGATTTTCGAGTCCGAAATAGTGAAAGTAAATCACACAATATCGGTATCTGGTTCCAGTGCTTTTTCGTCTCCGTTAATGATTGAAGGGAGCAAAAATATAAACTCAGGACTACTTGGATCAACAGAGAAGAGGTCAAGGTCCGAGATAATATCATTGGCAAGGTTCAAAGATTTTCGGGCACGAAGCAATAAAAATACGGAGATGTCGAGTTTGGAAAATAACTCCAGGGAAGAAAGAATTTGGAGGCTTTGGCTACCTATTGCTAGGCGAACATTCCAATGGTTCACCGTCCGAGAGAAGAGATTTGAAGGTTCACGCATGAGAACACATACATCAAACGTGTAAATTTTGTGAGCACATTTCTAAGTTATATTAGTTTTATTTTCTATTTTTTCTGGATATTCTGAACATCTATACCCTATGCCCGGTACGAAAATTCTATGGTTAGATTACTGAAACACTGAGACGGGCCTCATCATTTTTATTTATAAAAAAAAATGCCCCATCTTCATTTCTAAATACTAATTCTTCAACTTGATACACACGACACATCGAAAGCTAAAAGGCAGGCAAGTGTTTCAATGTGGTACACTTGTAAAACCACATCAGCAGAGTATTCTGTGAATCATTTGACGCACCAAAAAGAGTAAACACAAAAATAAGGATCAAGTCAAAGTGTAGCATTTAACAGAGAAGGGGTCACCAAACCACAATTGCAAAAATGAGAGCAAAATCCAAAAATGAGAGCAAAATCGAAACTCGTAGCCTTAAATACCATAACAGAAGGCAACCCTTTTGTCTGTTTTATTTTAGTCAGAAAATAACCCGATTATTGCTATATACTGGCTGTTGCATAACGTCCAAGGATATATTAGATTTGAAGGTTTCTACTTTCTACAAAATTAACTGAGATCTGAAAGTGAATCCAAACAAGACCTTCATTATCGTTATAGCGAGGAAAAACAAGTGAGAGCAAAACTAGGAGTATAAAAACATATTTGAATGAAACAGATACATCATTTTGATCGATATACTAAAAATGCTTGATCCATTCTTCTGTCTCAACTAAAACACTTGGTTTTCTCATGAAATAGAAAGAACAAAATTCTTAGAAATATGAATTCCTATTGTAAAAGCAATTAAGAATGAAAAAACCAATAAGAATTGGTTAAACTATGAAATCTGTAGCAAAAAAATACCATATTCCAGTCAGTAACTGTACTTCGTCACCAATCTTGGTCGTCGCCTTTTTTTTTAAACTCGAGTATTTTTTTCATTCAACCAGTCAACTAATTAACTTCACCAGAAATTTTTGCCCTCACCTTTTCTTTAAACTCGAGTAATTTTTCCTTCAACATAACCAGTTCTTCGACATCATCGTACTCCTCTAATGGTATAGCTCTTAACCAAGTTACCAACTCGTTATCACCCCTCTCCAATTCATTTTCTGGTTCTATTTTCACTTCTGCTTTTGCATCTTTTTTCGCGTTTCTTTTAGCTTCTTTTTCCTTGATATGCTTAAGGTAAGTCCCATTATCACCTCTCCCCAATTCTTTTTCTGCTGCTTTTTTTGCTGCTGTTTTTGCATCTTTTTTCGCGTTTCTTTTAGCTTCTTTTTCCTTCATATGCTTGAGGTAATTCCCGAAAACCTCGTCAAATGAAGGATTTCCATGGGTAAATAGTCGACCCATGGGTGAAAAAACAATAACCGCAAAGGTGTAACCTGTGAGGGAATTAAAAAAATCGGCTTTTCTATAAAGCCCTTTTCTTCTTTTCGAAAAGGTTACGAATTTCGACTCCTTAACATCTCTCTCTTTAATCTCGATTTTCCTTTTTCCCTTACCCTTTGGACGCCCGTTGCGCGATACCCTTTTTGCTGCTATCATCTCCCTATTGTTATCCATTGCGCAAATTTGCAACAAAAACGATATCCACCAATCAGTTCATTGTGTCAAATTGACTTATCAGGCTATCAAATTAACTGCCTAATCTATTTAGCAATCAAAAAATTGGAAGTTATTAATTCTCAGAATTGAAAACGACTGCCCATATGACTATCCTGCAACATTTTTATGGAAAAATACTGAAATGAAAATTCTGGTTATCTTGAAAGAACTCTCAACAATGAAAACTTTTTTTCCCGGTAAGTAACAACAACGAAACTTACTCCTATTAGGTTCCAGGCTTCCAGCTATTAGAATAAATAAATAGTCTTGTTTCTGATTCAAAATATATATACGAGAAAAAGATTATATTCAACTTAATTCTCCAAATCTCATGCAAATAAGTAAAAAATAAATAAACAGCTACTAGTACTGCTACATATTTATAAACAAATATTCAAGAAGGGAAAAGTAAAATGTTGCTCAACTCAAAAAACTCGAACCTTTAGCAAGTTCTTGACAAAAAAAAAGGTGATACACTTAATCCATTTAACTATTTCGAGATAAAGACCACAAAAGGTTCAGTTTAAAGCTTTACCAAGAAACGGAATAAAGCTTAACAAGCAAGCCCTTGGTTTTATTGGGGAAAACGAATTATCTTCCTAGTTTCTAAATAATGAAACTGTGGCGAATTCTATTTATAGAAAACTTATACTACCATTTGGATAGGTGTAATTATATTTAAATAAATTTCCCTTTTTCCCATTACAAAGACACCCTCTTTCACGATACTTTGTTCCATTGCTATCATCTCCCTATTGTTATCCATTGCCAGGGGAGGAACTAGGTACATGTTAAAATGCTAAAAGGGATGCAACATCCCCATTTTGAGAAAAAATCAAACTTTTTCATATATTTTGCTGAAAAGTTGACAATTATATACTTTCAACACCCCTATAATTACAGAAAAATATAAACATGCATTCAACCCCACCCAACCTTCAAATACCAGTTCTGCCCCTGTCCATTGCGCAAATTTGCAACAAAAATGATATCTTTCAATCAGTTCATTGTGTCAAATTGACTTATCAGGCTATCAAATTAACTGCGTAAGCAATCAAAATATTGGAAGTTATTAATTCTTAGAAGTAAAAATGACTGCTCATATGACTATCCTGCATCATTTTTTTTTATAGAAAAGGACAATTGAAAATTCTAGTCACCTTGAAAGACTATTAGAACAAATAAATAATCTTGTTTCTGATTGAAATATTATATACGAGAAACAGATTTATAAAAAGATTATATTCATATACCTTCCAAAAAGAATAAAAGATTATATTCAACTGAATTCTCCAAACCTCATGCAAATAAGTAAAAAAAACAAAAACAAAAACTACTAGTACTACTACAAAATTATAAACAAATATTCAATAAGGGAAAGGAAAAAATTACCCACCTTAAAAAGCTCGAATCTTTAGCAAAACACTTGCTTGTTTGACGGTAGCTTTTAAGCAAATATCTGCAAATTCAAAATTGACAAAAACCCAAAAATAAAAAAAGGTGATATTGATACACTTGACTTCTTTAACTATTTCAAGATAAAATAAAAAGGTTTGGGTTTGAAAGCTTTTACCAAGAAAGGAACAAAGCTTAAGAAACAAGATTTTGAGGGTTTTATTGCGGAAGACGAGTTATCTTCTAGTTTCTAAAATAAAATGAAAGTATGGTGGAATAATATTTATAGGAAACTTGATTTTACTATTATTGGATATATGTAATTGGATTTAAAAAAAGATTTTTAAACCGAGATACCGCATACGTGTCTATCTTGTTTTTTTTTTTTTTTTGGCTGACTAATTACAGTAATAATCCATATTTTTTAATTTAAAATTATATTAGGGACGTAAGAAAAAGTGTCCAACTTTAGAATATGATATACTTAGTCCTACTACATATGGAAATATTATGTGTATGTGTGTTTTCTTGCATTTTAGTGCCTATATTTTTGCATAAAATTCCGATCTAGTGAACCGAGATTTCAAAATATTGATTTAGTGTCTTTCTTTGGATGCTAGATGTCTCTTATGTCACGATCGAGTTCTGAATCATCTGTATTTTCGGTGCCCTTACTCTTTGAAGGTGTTACGATTAAATTATGCTCATATTAATTTCCATTTATTTGGAAGTAATTTATCTTGGAATGAATGGATTAATCGGGGGATCAATGTTTTTAAACGATCTGCCTATAATTCCCAATTAGAGAAAGTGATTTTTGCTGTGATTGTATATAAAATCTAGAGAGAATTGAATTCGTGATTATATGTGAAGGAAGAGTAATCAGAAATTACCTTATAGGACGATGTGGTGTTCATGGCTAGAGCTGCGATTGGATTATTGAATTATTTGTCTGGTTTTGTCTGAATATCGAGCTGTCTTTAAACCCCTAAAAGTCGTCAATTTGGTGCTCCCTGTCTCTAGGGCTATTGTCTGTTTGGCTGTTTAATCTTTTGTTTTGGTCTCCTCTATTTAAAGACGGCTTTTGAGTAATATCCACGTGTCTTCTCAAATTGTAAAAATCACTATATTGTAAATTTTATTGAGGTAAATAAAATTAATAAACTTTGCCAAAAAAAAGAACTTGATTTAGTAAATTAAGGTTTTAAATTCTTGATTTAATTTACCGAGTTTAACAATTAAATTTGATTTAGTGTACCAATTAAATTTGACTGTAGAACTCGAAATTTAGTTTATTTTCTAAACCCAATACATTGAATCAAGAATTTGAAAGTTCGGCACACTAAATCAAGTTAATTAGTAAACTCGGTACACTAAATCAAGATTTTGAATAATGAGTATGACAAATCAAAATTTTATTAAAGTGTAATTTTCTCGTCTTTTTAGTATATCATCTGCTACTATGAAAATCATAGAGATTTTGTACTTACGAGTATACGACAAACATATATTATATTTTAAAAAAAATTAAACTGAATTATGTACTAATTCTTAAAAGTGTAGGGACTTATTACACTTAATTGAAACTTTCAGGACCAAGTAAATTTTGAGTCGAAAAGTCCATTTAAAGTAATCCTTAAATAACTTGGCAAAGTGTGGGTGAGAAATTACCAAATCAAACCACATTCTGGAAAAAGATTGTTTCTACTTGCCAAGATTGAATTTCATCCCAAAACTTCATTTGTGTCATTTAAAACCCTCTATTTTTCGGCTTAATGTCAATGCACATTTACCTCATCGTTTAAGCCTCTATTCACAAATATTGCACTTCCTCTCATAGTAACATATATTGCTACAAACTCAACTAGAGTGTGGAAATACTAAAAAAATCCTCTTATTCTCCTCATATAGGGAATTTGAACGGAAGTGTGCAAATTACTTACCTAGATGAATTTTTTCATTCACTTTTACCTATTTATTAAATCATTGTTGCAATTTAACTTTAAATAAGATGCATTTTGTTATTCGTTTAGTTATTTGTGTTTTGATGCTGCTTAGCAAATAGATATGTTGTTTAATTTTGGGGGACTATCATAGAAAAATCAAAAAGTAGGTGATGGATTTGAAATTATCTTCCGTTCTATAGAAACTAAAAAAGTGTTTTCCTAATCCTGCGGACTCTTATTTCTTAAAATCCATGTGGGATCATAAAATTGGAGATCACATTTTGTTATTCGTTTAGTTATTTGTGTTTTGATGCTGCTTAGCAAATAGATATGTTGTTTAATTTTTGTGGACTATCACAGAAAAATCAAAAAGTAGCTGATGAATTTGAAATTATCTTCCGTTCTATAGAAACTAAAAAAGTGTTTTCCTAATCCTGCGGACTCTAATTTCTTAACATCCATATGGGATCATAAAATTGGAGATCACATTCTGTTATTCGTTTAGTTATTTGTGTTTTAATGCTGCTTAGCAAATAGATATGTTGTTTAATTTTTGGGGACTATCACAGAAAAATCAAAAAGTAGGTGATGGATTTGAAGTTATCTTCCGTTCTATAGAAACTAAAAAAGTGTTCTCCTAATCCTGGGGACTCTAATTTCTTAAAATCCACGTGGGATCATAAAATTGGAGATCAAGTAGATTTTCTCGGTTATTTTCAATTAAGGTCCTGTATGTTTTTGACATTTTCTTTTGGTACTCACGATTTCATTGCAACAATAATTTACCCTCAATTATGGAAAGCTAATAGACTGGTCCGTTTAATAGGACAATCTAATTTCAACTTGCTATTCCGATCATGTCTAAAAGATGCCTGAATCAGCAATGGCAAACCCGAGCCAATCAAGTCAATATGGACAAAATATCCTCATTCTGATATAAAGATCTTGCTTAAACTTATAACAAAAGTGAAACCCAGTGATAATTTCCTTGTATGTTAAATAGTTTTGTCACCGTTCCTGGTCAGTCCCCATTACAAATCATTTAATCGCTAAGGCAATATAACAGGTGCCAGGGTAAGGATGAGGAAAAAAGAATCCTCAAACATATTAACGATACGCAAAGCCGGAGTTTTTTTGTTAAATCCTTTCTATCAAATGAAATGAATCAGCTCCTTTTCTTATTCTTCTTCCGAAGAAAAAGCAAACACAATGCCCAGACCCGGTTCCAGGAATTTTGGGGCTCTATGTTTTTTTTTCCGAAATGGTATCTTTTGAAATTTAAAGCGCACAAATTTCTCTCAATTTTTGTCAAATTTGTAAATCTTGTTATGCATCAAATGACCTTACAAATTTTAATAGAAAATATATGAAAAATACGCTACTGAAGTTGAGCAACTTTTATAAATTAGAAAAAAAAAATACAAATAAACCGATATTCATAACCATCGATCCATCGGCATGGGTAGACGACAGTCTAGTGCATGACTAAAACTTAAACTTGATCTTATATCCAAGAGGAAAATTCATACAAAATTACAAATAACATCAGAAGAGACAAAGATTGTTAGCTGCATTGTTGTGCCATTAAACAACGTTGTTATCCTACGTAATCAATCAAAAATAAACAGCTGCTCGAGACAAAAGACCTGATATTTTTACACTCGATGTCGTTTTCAAGTACATCGGCAAATAAAGAAAGTTAATTACTCTTTGAAGCAATAGGTGCTGCAGAATTTGAGCTCCGATTAGTGTCTAGCAAAAACGATGGAAGAAAATAAGGAACCACAAGTGCCAATCCCAAGCAAAGCACCACCAAGATAACAACTGACCATGTGTACCGAGGGATACCCAATAATAGTTCGTCACAAACTGCATCGAAAAATAAATAAATTGGTGTCATTAAGGTAATGAATGTTCAAAAATTAACGGAGTTGGGATATAAATGTAAATCGCCCTGGTGTTCCATATCTTCACATATATTTCATATTTGTATGGTACTGGGTCATTGTTGCTGCAGCATCAGATCCAAATTCTAGTTATGAGCATGATTTGAAACATTTTACTTTAATATATACAATTTAAAACACTCCATAGGTTTCATTGGTATCATAAAACTTAGTCATCCATACGTACAACTATTTGCTAAATTTCTGAAGTATACAAGAACATTGCACGTAGTATCACCCAGCCAACTTGAACCCGCTAATGAAAATCTAAAAGCATATTTAAGCCAACCAAAATTATGCCAAAAGGAGGCTTGCTCTTAGGAGAATGAATAACGGTAATTCGGTTTCAACACAATTTGGGACGGAGGATTTTTTTATTTTATTTTAGAAATGGGGCAAAGCTGCATTGCTCCTTCGTGATTTTCAAAATCTTATTGCGTACTAAAAGTGAAACGGAAACAAAACAAAGCCGGGTAAATTATAGCTAAAAATTAAGAAATGACACCATGCCAATTCTACAGCCTATTTTGAAATTAAAATACCCTTTCAGCTTAACATCCCTGGTTTCTAATGTGGCAAGAAACGAGTACTTCCAAAAATAACCCACTAACATCAACCAAACAACTTAAGTAAAACACAATATAAGTAGAAGTTAAGGTTTATCCGCCTTTGCAACATACTGCAAACTCAAACTTTTCTTTTTTGGGTAAGTAACTTTTCAACTCTGTGATATAGGAGTCTTCAGTAAAACATAATAGTGATAATTCCCATGTTCTTTCTAGTCTCGTTCAGTTTAGAGATCCGCCTCTCCCCTGTCATTCACTCTATCTATATTGTAAGGAAGACCTGTTTTGAGCCTTATTGTTTTGACATAGTTGGCGGGTGCGGTGTATTTTTCATTCATTTATTATTATAATCTCGAGAACAAGCAAAGGGAAAGGGATTAAGAATGATATGGCGAGCAAAGATAATGACAAGTGAACGATGTACAATTATTACTTATGAAGATACAGAAAGTGACTTTTAATTTGAGACGGCTGAAAAAGGTTGTTGTTAACACTCAACAGTTCTTGCCATTTGCAAGATAACTGATGACATATAAACTATGTCTCTACTAAAGTGAAACAATTAGTCCTTTTCAATATCAACCAAGCGTACATTGTATAGATATGCTCCTTTTTTCATCGGATTATTCAATTCTGTGGATCGAACATACAGTGGAGTAGTCAAAGGTCTAATTTATCAAAAAAACATAGTAATAATTCAAGCTGAAAAATCAACCAAAAGATCAGAAGCTGTTATATATGAATATAAAGAAGTTCATGCTACCTATGTTAAATATTGCATCTTTCCTCTCCTGCACGTACGGTATCGCGACAACCCCAGCGGGCTCCACAGTCACCAAGATATACCATTTCTCCTGCAACAAGTTCCAAAATAACAACCAAGTCAACAAAAATAAGTAATTTCGAGATAGCCTAACATATCCCTTGTTTGCAACCCAAGTATTTTTGTACTTTTATGCCTTAGGTAAAAAAGTAATATTGTGCGTTAGGCAACTCAAAACAAAGTACATTTTTTCTTCAAGTTTGAAAAATTATATTTTTTTTGAAAGTAGAAAAATTATACCTTGGTGTCAAGGTTTTGTTACCCCTTTTTTCTTAAAAGTATATTCTACAATCAACTACTTCTCACTATTTCCACTACACAAAATTAATATTATTTTAACACACTCACGAAATAATACTTACAAGTAAAGATACTACCAATTCAGCCCACTGTCTAACCTGATCATTTGACAAGTTCATCTCATCAGTTTTGAAAATTATTTTCTCTGTATTCAGCAACTTTCGGTTCTGCATTTTCCCAACTCTGGGATCGCCTCTTTGGAGCAGTAGAGAAAAGCTAGAAGGTATCTGCTAGTCAATAATATTAAAATAAGTATACACTGCAGCATCAGAAAAAATACAAAAATAAATACATTACGACATACATACAGAAGCTGGATATGATATCTTCACTTCGTACCACGTATTTGGTTTGAGCCCTTCCAGTTTATAGTGACGGGAACCCATTTGCAGGGGAAGGGTTTCCTTCCATAGCTCCTCACCAACTTTCAGAATTCTACCATCAAACCTGCTAAAATTTAATTCCCTTCAGGAAAATGCAGGCGTCGAACAAAAGCACACAGATAAACAAATGACATTGTATATCTACAGTAATAAGACCACTAGACATTTAATGTTACAATTATACTTACGTGTTCTCGAGACTATAAACTACATCACTCAAAATGTTTACGCAGTACAGAAGCATAAGACACCTTCTTAAGCTGCCAAATCTCATTCTTTACGTGTCTTCACGTGGCCTGCATTGACAAATTATTTGCTAAGTATAAACACTAAGCTATTATAAGTGCAATAGACCCTAAGTTATTCAGTAGAAACCTCTTCAAGAAAAATCGCTTATATTTCATGGGGGGGGGGGGGGGGGGGGGGGAAATCCTACATGGGCCAAGTGTTTCCTTAGCACTTGGTTACGTATATCTCCAATTTCAATTGGCCAGAATATATCGGAAACATATTAATTGAGGCAACGCTGAAAAGTGTGGGTTACACTAAACCCTTTTTTATACAAATATTGTGGCCCAGATCATTAAAATCTGTTCTTTTCTAAGATATACTTCAAATGTCAGTATAAAACTATGTCCCGGTATACATGTCAAAAATTATCAAAACGGTAAAAAAATTCCTAATATCTAAATGTTTCACCAACACTATGCGAAATAAATTATATTGCAAATACAGCATAAACGAACCTGAATCTCTCAGATTCGAATAACAAGCAGCTAGCTAAAAACATGAACAACTCCTGTGGGAAATAATAATAATAATGTAGAAAGAAAATTTCAAAATGAAAAGTGAATTTCAACTAGATATATTTTGACCAACTTATTCAGCAAAAACACAAATATTTAATCTTTACTTCATTTAGGTCAATACTGTCAAGTTAGTATAAATAGTACAAGAGACGGTCCTTTTCAAGCCAAGCCAAGCCATCCGTCCAGCTCGGATGTCGGCCAATTTTGTTTTCTGTTTCGAAAAAACTATACAAGATGGTGATTTTTTTTTATTTTTTTCCCAATAAAGGTGCAAGGGTGATAATCTTCAGTCCAGACTAAGGTGGCGAAAAACCTTTGGACCGGGACTGAATACTGTTAAATTTATTCCAATAATGTTGAATAATTTATAATAAAACCCATTTTTTCTCCGGAGACCATTTAATCAAAGAGAGTGTTTGACATCCATGAAGTTTAAAAATTACAACATTATATTAGCTAATTACCACCTAGTATTGACCCGTAATTCTGCTAAATTAACAAAAAAAAAATAGTGTTGTGAATATAATCTAACCCCAAAACTTCATAATCAACCAAGCATCCCACTATCCCAGATTGTAAATACATACATACATATCACACACACACACACATACATATTTCATTTACGTTAATACTGTCGAATTCAATAAAATATATTTCCAAAAATGTTAAATTATTTTTGATATGTTACCAATTTTTTCCGGAGACCATTTGATCAAAGAGAGTGTTTGACATCAATGAGATTAAATAAGAATTAGAACAACATAATCTCAGCAAATTCCCCACCTACTACTGACCCATAATAGTGCTAAATTAACACATATAAAACTAGTTCTGTGAATTTAATGAATCCAAACCCAAAACTGCATAATCAACCTAGCATGCCAAATTGTAAATACACACATATGTGTCACACACACACACACGTATATATAAATATAATATAGGAAGTTAAGAACTACAACATTATATAAGCTAATTCCCACCTCATACTGCTAAATTATTTATAAAAAAAAAACTAGTGTGAACTTGATCTAAACCCCCATGCATAATCAACCTACCATATCAAATTGTAAATACACACACACACACACATATAAACATAGGAAGTGATTATATGACTGACCGGAGATTTGAGTGGATGATGGTGGTGAGAGAGAGAGAGATGATTTTATATCTAAATAATCTACGAAATTGGATTTGGACATTGTTTATGTTAAATAATAAAATAGTTATTGCGAGTTAAACAAGTGTTCTAGTTTTTTTTTTTTTATAAAAATTGATTCTGATGTCCGATCGAAAAGAATTTTTTTAAAATTGTGTATTTACTAAGTTATCAATTGTAACCTACAAACTATTTACGTGTAATTTTGACCGGCTTATAACTTTTATTAAAATTATCGAAATGAATTTTTTTAAAATCTAATCATAAAATTTAACATTTGAATTATATAATCAACTTTTGTAAATTTTCATTCCGATAAATTTGATACAAGTTCTTAACCGGTCAAAATTGCACGTAGTTTCGTAATAAACAATTAAATAGGAACGGATAGAGTGGTTTTTAATATTTAACCCACTATATATAATGACAATGTCCTAAAAACAGTGTTCATAGAATAAGGATTGGAAAAAAATCTCAATCTTACATAACAATGCTTCGTAATAACTCGTGTCCGATAAGAAAACTACTCTTCTCGGATACATGAAGTGTCTCGTAACACTGCTCTCTCAATTGATTGAATTTGTGATTTTCATAACATTTATTGATCCTTTGGGGGGGTTTGGACCTTTTTATTTATTCTTACAAAAATATGTTGTGGTCATTTTGTTACATCTCCACCGACATTAAGCGGCATAATCGACCCTAATAATTTATAGTCACATGAACTATGTTTTAATCGAACATGCATGTAATTAGATCGAGTTCCATACTATTATTTATGGTTGTCGCTGTTTTTCGATGAATTCACTATCTTCATCAACCTCCCATTCGTCGAAACCGAGGGCGATTGAGTTTGCCTCGTGTTTTTATAAATAAAAAATATAGATATATCATATGATTTTTCAATGTATATAGGTTGCGAGAGATGGGCTTGTCGGAAATGAATGCTCAACAAAACAACACATCTTTTAAATTAACTAAAAAAGGTGACCAGTCTAAAAAAAACTAAAAAGTATCACATCCTTAAAAGAAATTACACCAAAATTCGGGACATAAACCAATTTCCCAAATTTAAATTGCAACCCATTCTTTCCTCTTCCCCTTTTTTTTTTATTTAGAGGAAATTCAAGTTTAGTACAATGCTATTATCTTTATTTTGAAAAACACAAAAGAAACTAATTATTGTTTAAAAGCATATACAATTTAAACTTGGTATTACTATAATACCCTTCACCTACTTATCTATATGTATTTTTTTGAAACATTACTTATCTATAACTAATTAGTTACCCCTTATTTCTCTCACGAACGAATATACTTATCTGTCGAAAAAATATATCAATATTTCTATCAAATAAGTCATAGAAATATAATACCCTATGATATCAAACTGTAGTTTTGGTCTAAAACACATACATTTTTTTAAATTAAGTATAGTTAGAGCACCATATAACACAAAGAAAAAAAAAACCTCATACCAAAAAGAAATAAAAATGGATAGCATCTAGATCATAGAAAAAAAATCATAGAGCATCAAAGAGTATCCGAACTAAAAAAAATAAAAAGGGAGAGCACTATATAGCACCAAGTAAAAAAAATACAAACAAAGACAAAAAAGAAAGAAAAATAAATAGCATCTAAAAGAATAGATTTTTTTTTTATAGAGCATCAAAAATCAACCGACATAAAAATAGAAAAAATATAGAGCACCATATAGCACCAAGAAAAAAAATACAACCTCAGACAAAAAAGAAAGAACAATAAATAGTATTTTAAATCGTAGAATAAAATCATAGAGCATCTAAAAGCACCAAACATAAAGCACGAACATCAAAAAATCGGAATGAAAAATAGAGAGCATCTAAGATGAATCTAACAAAAAATTATAGAGTATCTAAAAGCACCCGATAGAAAAGATCAATTAAAATCTTATGTCATAGCTCTGGATACCAACTGACATAGACCAAATAAAATACATTGTTCATAACACGCGAACAAGTGTTTTGCTCGAATACGTTCGAACGGACGTGATCCGCTGGAATCCATCAAAGAATAAACTAAGCAAAATACTTTATTAATTGGAAATAAATATAGCAAAATACTCTATACCCTCAGCCACATGGGTATATATAGAGAGTTTATAACACCAATCATGCTATAACTAGTTGTTGACCCGTGTGCGGCTAAACCTTAGAGGGGGTGAATAAGGTTTATGGCAATTTTCGCCTAATTAAAATTCTATGCAACTAACCACCCAACTTATACAATTCTAAGCTTAAGCGTTTTAACAAGAGTTAATAAATTGCTAAAATAACTAAACGCAAGCAATAAATACGCAAGAATATAAGTTGCGGAAAGTAAAAGCAAGGGAAGAAAATGACACCGTGATTTATAGAGGTTCGGCAAACGCGCCTACGTCCTCTCCTCGGTACTACCGAGTATTTCACTAAAATGTTTCTTCCGGATTTTACAAACCCTATCGAGCTCAATCGACCGATTGGCTCACCCTCTACCCGAGGTTCCTACTCTTGATACAAGTGCAAGAGAACACGACTACGAGTCTACGACTCCCCCTCAATTTATGAGTACCCGAACGAAAAGACCTAGAGCTTTTAAGCTTCACTTGCTTACAAAGCCTCTACCCGATCACTCGCTCACAATTGAGTTTATAAAACACTCAATACAATTTTTGTTACAAAATGTAACTACACTCACTATTCTAATTGCTTCTTAAAAAGCTAATTGGTGAGTTGTTGATGATGATCGAGTTTGAATCTCTTTCTCTTTGATTTTCCTCTTTCTCGAATATATATACACCAAAATGGTGATATTAGGGTTTTTAATTGAAAGAGGTTTTAGGATAATTGATAGTGTAATTGGTTATCTTTTGGGAGAGAGATTTGGATGGTTATATATGCCAAACAGTCTGTTTTTCTGAGTTATGACCGTTGTAAGTGGTTGATGGTTTTAACAGCTATTTTCCAGAATAAGCTGAAAAGCTGTTTTCGAAAACTGCAGAAAACGATCGGTCGTTTTCTACAGTCGATCGGTCGTTTTCCAGAAAACGATCAGTCGTTTCTGAAAAACGATCGGTCGTTTTTTCGACCTGCTCACTGGAAGAATTTGGATCAAAAACGATCGGTCGTTTTTGTCCAGTCGATCGGTCGACCGTTCTTCTGGCAGTTTTTTCGGTCTTCTTCGAAAGCCCATAACCCCTTCGTTTTAGCTCCGATTCTGGTTCCGCTTGAACCTGTGGCTTCGTTTTTCCGAGCTCTATCTTTCTGGCGTTCTGCAATTTACAAATTCTCTTTTTGGAAAAAAAACAAGCATTATATCATCGAAATAGAGAAATCGTAAAATCATTAAAAATATAATCAAAGTTATAATCAAAATCAATTATTGAACCCCCCATGGTTCAACACTAGTAATCCTAATCTCACTATAACTAATCTAAACGAATAGTAATCTAACTAGTAAGACAATTAAATGCTAAAGTTCTTAACAAGAACTAGAAAAGAAATAACAATTCGAAGTTACTAATCATAATAGGAAACTAAGTTTTCTTGTTCCATAAGTCATTGAAGAATTTATCAACAAGCTTGTCCACATCAAAACATAAAACACGAACGTCAAAAAATCTGAATGAAAAATAGAGAGTATCTAAAAGCACCCGATAGAAAAGATCAAACAAAAAATAAAATAGACCATCCAAGAAAAAAAACAAAAAAGAAATTTAATGACTCCAAATAGAATACATATAGATAGGAAACAGAGTAGAAAAATAAGGGGGAGCAATTAACCGTGTGTATAATGAAATTTCTAATATATTTGAAATTTTTGATGCATGTTCATGGGTATATCTATATTATTAGTGTATCTGAATATGCCTTACAAGACCTTTAAACAAATAATTACAAAAAACCCATGTATTAAAATAAATTACAAAATTAGAAGAGAATTAATAACCGGCAAAAACTCAAAATATAAATTTGAAATCCAAATAACTGTCATATTCTCCCCCGACTAGAAGAGAATCTACTGCTATCCCCTCAAATGCTCCTTTCTCGTTTCTATTTCTATCTTATGATCTGTTTATTCTCAAAAAATACTTAATATCAGTTTTTCATCGTCCATCTTATTCAAAAAGGTATTTTGTTTGTCATAAAATCATAAAATGTGTTATACCACGCATGAGGTGGACGTCGTACACTAGTATTTTATATGAGTCCAAATCTTCTACCCCATATTCTCTACCCCTTCCGTGCCCCTTTGCTTATTTTCACTCAAAATTTAAATTTTCACAACTTATACCGCAACTTTATAAACTTTTATATTATATTGTATTCAAATTTTAAAACATTTGAAAATAATATTGTTTTAGACAATTTTTTTAATATTCAATGTTTAATTTACACTAATTTATACATTTATTCCAAAATAAATTTTGTGTGGATTTTTTTATAAAAATAATTATTAGAATGTATTGATACATGTATTATAGTAATTGTATAATTTTTTTCAAGTTTTTTAGATTTTTTTTTGATAAAATAAACAAGGAGACATATAAGGAATACAGAAATGAGATAGAAGACTTGTAACGTGCGGTGCGGTGTAGGAGACGTATAAAACAGGAGATTAGGGTAGAACGAGTATTTACGAAATGAGATGTATGGAATATTAAATAGAATTTTAGGTATATTTTTTTTTAGAAATAAATTTTGTTAAAACTCCACCCCGCCTGAAAATCTACACTTTCCGCCGATTACATAACTCTCTCTCTCTCTCTAGACGGATAACGAAAATGGTACGTTTATTTAAATTATCTCCCCACTTGGTTCCTTCTTAATCATAATCATTACTATTACTATTACTAAAACTGAAATTGAATTTGTTTGTTTTGTTTGTTTGTTTGTGTAATTGTAGTTTGCAATAGCGGCGATAAACGATACAGACTCAAAAGAGCATTGGGAGCCTTTAGCACCTACTAAAGAAGCTCAGGCAATTAACCTCTCTCTCTCTCTCTCTCTATATATATATATATATTTATACTAGCGAACAATGCCCACACGATGCGTAGTGTAACGCGTGGCTTGGTTTGGTCTAAGACGTCACCAAAATGTGTTGAATTTGTATTTATTGACCTAATCACAAAAATATTGGAAATTAAAAAGAAGGAATCAATTCAAAACCCAGAATGTATTAAACGTATACACAAACTTAGTAACGTAAGTAACACTAAAACAGGAGCAGTTACTATTAATGTGTAGCAGTTTTTTTATTATAGCAGTTACTCCTTTTAGTATTTGATTTATTTGTAATTTGTGTAATTAGAGGGGTTTTTGGTAATTATTTGTTTCAAGGCCTCATAAGAGGTCTACACATAAACTATTAGTAAGTAAGATTTATATATATAATTGCATTGTTATTGTGTATCTATATCTCTATATATACATTCCTTGTTTGTTATTTGCTTGTTTTTTAGGGTTTTTTTGCTTAGTAGTTGGGTTAAATTTGGCTGTTTTTTTTTGGTTCATGAAAAAACTAGACATTTTAAGCTGGTTGATCCTAAGTCGTAGAGCTTAAATACTTAAAAGCTGCAACCAAACGAGCGTGTAGCGTTTCATTATAAATGCTGCTCAAACATCTCTTTTTTTTTTTAATCTCTGAAACCGTATTGGATTTTTAGGCTAACATATTCACTATTTTAGCTGGTATCTAGCTTAAGACAAAAAGAAGGTATAACGAACTTATTAAAAATTTAAGCCAAATGCATGCCACATTTTTAACATAATGTTTCGAGTTTAGATGCCCAGGTAATTAACACCTCTCTCTCTCTCTATATATATATATATACTTACTAGTAATCGTGCCCCACGCGTTGCGTGTGCGGCACGTAGTGCAATAAAAATATAGAATGGTATTATCGTAATTAATATAAAGGTGTAGGGGTATTTTTGGAAAAAAAATGGCAAAATTTGGCAGCCTCAAAACTCTTGGGTTGGCTATATATATATATATATATATATATCTAATTGCCTACATATAGTCCTTGTTTGTTATCAGCTTCTTTTTTAGGGTATTTTTTTTGCTTATTAGTTTGATTGCATTTGGTTTATCGCTTAGATGCGAGCTTTTCTGTTTATTTTTTGGCATTTTAAGCTGGTTGATCCTTTTTTTTTTCATTTAGCATAAAAATCATAAAGCTTATTTTCTTAAAAGCAGCAACCAAACGAACGTGTAGCGTTTCATTACAATAGCTGCTTAAACATCTCATTTTTTTAATTTCTGAAACCGTATTGGTTTTTTAGGGCTAACATATTCATTATTTTATATAAATGAATAAAAGGACTTGACATTTTCACAGTGTGTTCATTTGTCTTAACTTTTACGAGGGAACAAATTACATGTATAATTGAGTTTATGGAGTTGCAGTTCTTAAGTGAATAAGGTGACTTTTTTCGGTTGAGAAAAAGAGCTGGATAAATCCTGCTTGAAGATTCCACTATTTTTAGGCCGAAAATAAATTAATAAATCTGGCTTTTGAAATTAATCAAGCCACTGTGGTCCAATTTTCTGCCAAAAAGTTAAAATGAGCTTAAATGCTGAAATAAGAGACGGCCTTAGTTCTTTTAGCTGGCATCTCGCTTTTGAAACTAATCAAGCCATTGCGGTACACATTACCTCTTCCATGTGTCTTTGATTTACTTTACCTGTCATGTGGCCATAATTTATAAACAAATTGCATATTTTAGTTTTTATGCTGTTGTTGTGATTATTTTCTAATCTGATCCATGTAGGAATTTCAACTGTCACAAATTTATCATGAGGGACTTCTTAAATTACAAAGCAAAGAGTACGAGAAGGCTCGTGAACTATTAGAATCTGTGCTAAAAGATCCACTCATCTCCGAAGCCAAGGTACTATGAAATCGGAAAGATGGTTAAACAATTATTTCTTAAGATTGTCAAACAAATATTGCCGTTTTGATCTTTACTGACGTTTCCCCTAGTTTTTAGGTTGAAAGCTGTTCCAGCGACAATCATCTATTGCAACTCAGGTTTGTAGTTATCTTTCCTCGTAATTATGTATAGCTCTCTGTTCATCTCTATTCTCCATTTCCTCTGTGTCCTCTCTTTATTGGTATAAGTTGGTCTATACTCTATACAGTGTAGAAAACTGCTATAGTATATGTTCTTCCTGATTGCGAACTCTTCTTTTGTTCTATGGCCATTTGAAAGCCAAACTTTTCGATTTCCTAACCTTCACTATATAAGTAACATGTGTGTTGTAGTCTTGATACTAAACATTGGAAATTTGTGTTTGTGTATTGGGGAGAGTTTCCTGGTAACTTTAGAAATAACAACATGAACTTCAATGAGAATGCCTGTTCTCGATGTTCTTTAAAAACAGGCAATATTATCAATAAGTCAAGTTGTAAATGTTACTTATAATAGAGTTTGCAGTTTCTCCCTCAATTTAACTTTCTAGAATTTGAGGGTTAGCTTTCAAGTCCCTTTAGATATAGATTATCTTTCGTGTTGCTTGGTTTTACTAAATTTTCTAGGTTTGTTAGCTCCTCAATCTATGGTATGTGTCTTATCTTTATATTCTTTTTGTACTTTGATAGAACTACCTGTCAAAGAAAAAGTTTTCTAGCAGATTGTTATCCTTCACTATTGTTATTGTAGTTGGAAATTTTGTATCAGACTGTATGCATAATCTAGAATGTTCTCATTAGTTTCCTCATCCTTCTTCATTATAAATTATTGTCACTGTTGTGACATTTCTTTTAATTGTCTTGCAGATTTTTGGCATTGAAGAATCTCGCCAACGTTTTTCTTCAGCAAGGTCAGGTGCATTATGAGAATGCTCTTCGTTGCTATCTACAAGCCGTAGAGATAGATACAAAAGATTCTGTTATTTGGAATCAGCTTGGAACGTTATCTTGCTCAATGGGCTTGCTAAGTATCTCGAGATGGGCATTTGAACAGGGCCTCCTTTGCAGCCCTAATAACTGTAGGCAATTTCTTAACTTTAAAAAGGGTCATTTACAGTCTCGTACATCAGTTTCGATTTTGTTCACCAACCTACAAAAATAAGTGATTAGTACACCGATGTTACATTTCCCGGGAATTTATTTCACCAAATAGAATCTTATTATAGATAAAATCATAAAATTTTGAAGTAATAAGAAAACTAATTATTTTTGACACTATTCTACTGATTTTGTTCCTTTTATAGACCAGCCATCCTATCATAAGATTCCATTTTAGGCCCCAAATTATGGCTTTCTTTCCATTTAGTGTTCAAAAGCCGATAAAAAATGTAAAGTTGTTGTAGTAAATGTTAACTTCTAGGCTGGTGTACAAAATTGAAAATTTATTATATATGCTAACGAAGAAAATTGTAAATGACCCTTTTGAAAATAACTATTTCTTTCTCTCCTTGTTATATGTTCAAATGAGATTCTTACTCGGTTTTCTATTAATCTATGCAGGGAACTGCATGGAAAAACTTTTAGAAGTTTTAATTGCTATTGGTGATGAGGTGTCTTGTCTTTCTGTTACTGAATTAATTTTGAGGCGGTGGCCAGCTCATGCTCGGGCATCACACGTAAAAAATACCATTGACGATTCGAAACCAATTCCATTTGCTCCAAGGGGTATCGACAGATTAGAACCAAAACATGTTCGACTTAAGTTTTTAGACAAAAGAAAAGCAACGGATGAAAATATTGACAAGGTTGTTTCAGCTAAAAAAATAAAAAAGCAAATTGATCTTACCCTTGAAGAGGGTTCATGGACAGGTGTTGCTGATGCACTTTGTAGAGTATTATCAGGACAAAATTCTGGTGATATTAGTTTAAATATTAAAGTACCTGAAAAGTTAGAAAATAATCAGGTTGCCTCTACCGGTGAATTTATACCCCCTAAGATTTGTAACCCTGAGAAAACTAGTACTCCTTTTAAGGAAAGAGAAACAAATGCATACGAATTGCAACAACATGAGAGGCGGAGCAGTCGTCTTGAAAGTCGCCGGAAGAGTAAACCTGATAAAGAAGAATTGTGTTTTTCGAGTGGTAAGGATTGTACCCTTGTCGTAAGGCGGTTTTTAGAACCTTTTGTTATGAATGTCGAAAAATCTGAAGGAAATTCTACTCAGAATTGTTCACCATCTCGTGCCGATGCTGTTGCTAATCCCAATTATGTTGAATTTAACGATGTGACGAGATTTATAACCAAGACAAAAAATAACTTTGGTGCTTACCATGTTGGTCACTTGCTTTTAGAAGAGGTTTCAACTAAACTTCCATTACATAGAGACACCTTTTGTAAGTTCTTAGAGTTGGAGAAATTAACAAGGCACTGGGGAGAGAATAGAACACCAGAATGTAGTCTTTTTCTTGCTGAGCTGTATTATGATTTGGGGTGTTCTTCGAATGCTTCTAGTTTCTCTGAGTTTATAGCGGAATCGTCTTATCATCTTTGTAAGATAATTGAATCTGTCGCTCTGGCTTATCCTTTTCAAATTAGTCATATATCCGAGGATATAAATAGTTCGTCAAGCAATTGTACAACATCAGTTGGCGCGAGTTCTTTGGCTAGTAAACGTCCCTTTTGGGTTCGGTTTTATTGGATTAGTGGACGGTTGTCAATTCTCGAGGGAAACAAGGCAAAGTCTCAACAGGAATTATGTATTTCATCGTCACTTTTGGAAACTACGGAAGGTTGTCAAGGGTATGTTAGCCTACCACACTGCAAAATTCTTAAGGAACTGACAGTAGATAGGATTCTCCATGAAATCAATTTATTAGAGTTAGATTTTTTGTTGAAGAAAGATATAGGTGAGATGATTGAAAATCAAAGTTATGTAGAGTGTGTAAACTTGCTAGCTCCTCTTTTGTTCTCTACTAAAGAAGCGCCAACTGATATTTTACTTATTAGTAATCACAAAGGTGAAGACCATGTTTCAGTTGAGCTATCAGCTTTAGATATTCTAATAAAAGTATGTGAGAAAGTGGAACCAATGGACTCTGAGGTGCTTCTTAGTTGTTCTAAAAGGAAGCTTCAAATACTTCTGGTTGAAGCAGGCATGGGTGAATATATTAGTGCAGATAAATATGTTGGAAAAATATATGATGTTAAATCATTTTCTGGTGCTGAAACACAATCACATGAAGTCCCAAAACGCTTCACTGTATCAATTGCAGAGGAAGTGAAGACAATATCTGGATATGCATCCCAAATGAAGAAGGCTATGGATTCATCTCAAAATTTGGTAGGTTTCATTTAACATGATTGTTTCCGTATTAAGCATTTTCTCTCTTTCAAAAAAGGAATTTTTTACCTGTGGTATATTTGTTTAAATATTTTTATCTTTTGTTTCTAAAATTGGTAAGGTAAATCTTGCTATATCATCCATATCTTTCTTTCAACAACTGAGCAAAAGCATAAAAAATGCAAATTTTGTGAACACCATTGAAATATTAGTACTTTCTTTAATAGAGATATTCTGTATTTTTCACTTGCTCCTACATTTTTCTATGGAATTTGCTATTTGTCTTTTCTGTCTTCCCCCAGTACTTATCTATTTATAAGCTGACAATTACGATAGAAACCGATCGTGCGTTTTGCCATGATAGTTGTTAAGGCATTTATCAACTTTTATATAGTTTTCCTAGTTTCTGCAGGTGAAGCAGTGTTTCAAATGTTATATTTAGTCAAATTTCTTAATAGTGTTGGTACTTTTCTTAGTTCCAGAAATCATAATCGCTCTCTCTCTCTCTCCATCTCCCTGTCTTCAGAGTGGTCTTGTTGCTCCGGTGAAAATCATAGGCGATATTCAGGTTCTGGTAATGGCACTCATGTCTGGTATTTTAAACGTATACTTGTCGAAAATATCAGCAGACCCTGCAGTTTCAGATGGAACTGCACCAAGTGAAAGAAATTGCTTTATTGATGCCGCTATTACATTCTGTAAACTTCAGCATCTGAACCCCCAATTTCCGATCAAAAATCAGGTCAGTTGTTTCTCCTAATTGCCAATGCATTTGATGTACTTTCTGAACTTTTCTTTTATTTTCTTGTACTAGTTTTGCCACCAAAAATGGTGAAAACTTTTGTAACTATTTCTTTAACCCTGGCTTAATATGAGTACAGAGATGATGGTCAAAGTCAATACAATCAACTTCTTTCATGAGAATGAACTTATAATAATTTTAAACAACAATTATTAGAAGCCTTTACTGGTATTGGCATGCCAATAAAATTTCCTCTGGTGCTTCTCGTTTTATAACTGCAAAGAGTGTTAGAAACAAGATCAGACACTATTTGCATGCCTGTCTGGTTCTTTTTTTTGCTCATCTACTCTTCAATGTTATTGTTTGATTTCAGGTTGAATTGGTTGTGGCAATGCACGAATTTCTTGCTGAGTATGGGCTTTGTTGTGGTAGTGGAGATGGCGATGTTGAAGAAGGGACATTTCTTAAGTTTGCGATAAAGCATTTGTTATCCTTGGATATGAAGCTTAAATCAATTATACAATTCCCTGAAAAGGAAAAAGAAGATAACGAAGAAACATCTCCTAGCAAATTGAAGTCAGACACATCACATGCCTCATCTGATTTGAATGTTACCACGGATCAAGTCTATGTGGATAAAGGTCATTTTATGGAGAAGAATGTCCTACAAAAAAGCAGTCAATTTACTGAAAGTGACCTGGAACTAAGTGAAGAGGAAAAGGAGGAACTTGAGTTGGAAATTGACGGTGCTTTGGATCAATGCTTTTTCTGTTTGTACGGATTGAATCTTAGGTCGGATTCAAATTATGAAGACGATTTAGCACAGCATAAAAACACTAGCCGGGGTGATTACCAGACTAAAGAACAATGTGCTGATGTTTTCCAATATATATTGCCTTATGCAAAGGCTTCATCTGTTAGTAAAACCTCCCTCTCTCCCTCTCTTGTGTGGAAGATCTTCCACTGTTTTTCCCCCGATGTTAGATGACAACTTGACTGCAAAAAATATATATATTTTTGCAGAAAACTGGTTTGGTGAAACTCCGGAAAGTTTTAAGAGCCATTCGCAAGCATTTTCCTGAACCAACGGAAGATGTTTTGGCTGGAAATGATATTGATAAGTTCTTGGACGATCCTAATCTCTCTGAAGATAAACTCTCTGAGGAAGCTGGTTCTGATGGGTTTCTTGAGTCAATCCTGAAACTCACCTCTCCTAAATCAACCTCTTCTGGGAGGTATACCGTATATATAATTCGTCGTACAGATTAATATTCTTATGAGTATATTGATTATTTTGTTATCCTCATTGGTTCTTTAATTTTTTTGGTAAATAAATCAACTACAGATCCGACCCTTATTTGGAGGTGTATTCCAATTTGTATCACCTACTTACGCAGTCAGAGGAGATAAGCGCGAGTGATAAATGGGCAGGGTTTGTATTGACCAAGGAAGGAGATGATTTTATTGAGCATAACGCAAAGCTCTTCAAATATGATTTAATGTATAACCCGTTACGTTTTGAAAGTTGGCAACGGCTTGCTAATCTCTATGATGAGGTAAAGCTGATCTAGTTATTTTTAGTTCTTGGTAATGGTATATGATTTAACTGCAAAACTTTGAAATGTTTACGTAAAGACCTTTAAATCATTAAGTCAGTGATGTATTGGAAATATCCTGAAACTCTACAAATTGTGAAATTGAAAAATGCATCCAGATCACGTCATGGGCAACAATAACAATAAGTGAAATTTCATGTTTCTATTGCCTGATAAGGCTGATACCATTTATCTTTAATCGTTAGAAGTGTAATCTTCTTTTCGGTTTGTGGATGCAGGAGGTTGATTTACTGCTAAATGATGGTAGTAAGCAAATAAATGTGACGAGTTGGAGAAGCGATGCTGTGTTATATCAAAGAGTTGAGGCAAGTCGAAGGAGAAGCCGTCGCTGCTTTTTAATGACTTTGGCTTTAGCCAAGGATCCTAGTCAACAGGTAGTAAGAGTTGAGATAAAAAAAAATTTAATCTAAAAGAATATACTCTCTTGCTATGTGAGTGTGGCTAATTGGGGTTTGATGAGTTCTAAATTGTGCACATATATAGCAAATACTCACCACAAAGAGAACAACTTGTTCCTTCCGAACAATCCGAATCTTTGTATTTTGAAGAGTACAGATGATTTTTTTTGTTACTCTTTTTTTTGGCATTACCTAAACAAACGCACTTAAGGGGCAAACAATTATACATGAACTAGCAATGGCTTCTAAACGAGACTTTACGAAATCCATAATCCATAAACTGCTGGCAAAATTGGACTTGTGTTTCAAGAAGTTTTTATATATAAATTATATGCTCGTTTAATCTTAAGAAATATTTCATTTGGCTGCAGATTGAGATCCACGAATTATTGGCTTTAGTGTACTATGATGGCCTCCAAAATGTGGTTCCATTTTATGATCAGAGATCTGGTGTACCCAACAAAAATGCAAGCTGGACAATGCTTTGCCATAACTCCATGAGGCACTTTAAGAAGGCTTTTGCCCATAAGTATTTTTCTGTTTTCCTTATGCTTCTCTTCTTTTATCTTCCGGTGCTCTAGATTAAATCTGAATCACTTTTGTGAACCTTTCGTTTCGCAGAGAAGATTGGTCTTATGCATTTTACATTGGAAAGCTATGTGAGAAACTTGGGTGCTCTCATGAGGAATCACTAGTGTATTATGACAAGGCTATAAATCTTAATCCAACAGCTGTAGATGCATTCTATCGGATGCATGCTTCACGCTTGAAGTTGCTTTACACATGCGGAAAAAATAATAGAGAATTACTAAAGGTTGTTCTTATACTAATCTATATAGCTGCGCTTAATTTAGAAAGTTTTTTCTTTTTCCGTTCAAACCCAGAAACACTGCAGGAGAAGATTCCACTGGTTGTTTCCCAAATTTGATTTTTAGAATATTCTCAAAACACTTTGGCTTTTATAATGGGGAAAGGTTATCTTATCATTTCCCAAATTTAGAAACTAAAACTAGATACAATAAGTATACCACGGCTTACACAACAACTGGAGTGAATACAAGATATCATTCAGCAAAAGATTTAGAATTGCTTTGATCCATGTTCGCACCGGAAGCCAGAGAACAAATCATTTGTTTATCTGTCATTTAGTTTTTGCAGTTTATTTATCATCAATTTCATCAATTTTTCATGAATAGTGCTGCACCATACTTGCATTGTAAAAATACTAACTATTGTTGCGGCTATATCAGGTTGCCTCAGACTACTGCTATAATCAAACAACTAAGGACAGTATCTCAACCATGACTAGTGGAATAGGTCTTAAATGTTCAGCGTTTCCAGATGATAAGTTGGAAGAGGTCTGGCATATTCTGTACAGAGATTGTATCTCAGCCCTTGAAATCTGTGTGGATGGAGACCTCAAACATTTTCACAAGGCTAGATACATGCTTGCCCAAGGTCTGTATCGAAGGAGAGAGAGTGGGGATTTAGAAAGAGCAAAGGATGAACTTTCTTTTTGCTTTAAATCATCTCGCTCTTCCTTTACTATCAACATGTGGGAGATTGATAGCACAGTTAAGAAAGGAAGGTACGAAGCTTCTTGACATCGCTGTAACTTTTTTGACAGTAAACTTTATAAAATATGTCAATGCGTATACTAACAGAACTCCACATAAAAAATCCAGGCGCAAGACACCGGGTTTGTCTTCTAACAAGAGGGTACTTGAAGTAAACTTACCTGAAAGCTCTCGTAAATTTATCACTTGCATCCGGAAATACATAATGTTCTACTGGAAGTTGTTGGAGGAGACGGGAGATATTGCTATGCTTGACCGGGCATACATATCTCTTCGAGCAGATAAAAGGGTACTATTGTAATTCCTTATTTTGAAATTCTTAATTAATAGGCTGCAGTTTACTTTAGTGAATCCGTGTTGAAAACGATATGTCTTTCAAAAGGGGTTTTAAGCAGTGTTTTGAAAAGCACTACGTTGATTAAAGCGTTTTTATGAGAGATACGCTAAAAGCATAGCTTTGAAGCGTAAAGCGTAAACTTTTTATAGTAGAAAAATATACATGTTAGAAATATCTAAAAATATGCATGTTTAATATATATTTTAAAAACATCATTTTACAATTTTCTATATAGGGAAAATTGAAATATTTCATAAATAGCAAAAAACAAACGAATTTAAGTTTTCGTAGTACTTAAAATTTTCAAATGTTGTAGTTGGTCAAAATGAGCGATTAAGTATCACTAGCACAGGTGGTAGAATTTATTTAAAATTATGTTTTTCATAAAATTGCTAACCCTAAATCAACGTCGTTTCCGTAAGTCCTGAAAAGGCGCAAAAAGCGCACTAATAGTGCTCTACCAGCCAAAAACTGAAATAGCGTAGGCATTTTCTTTTAACAAAACGCTTAATCGCGTTTTTAGCGCTTTAAAGCGTGATTTTTAAATTCCTGGTTTAAAGGCATGTTTGCATACTTGTTTTTAACGCGTTCTGTCTATACATGCTCCAGGGAAAGAAGTATGAATTTAACTTCTGAGTTTTATGAGTAGTGTTGATAGTGGATTTTCCCCCCTTCATACATCTACATTATTTGTTATTTCATTATAGTTTGGAATCATTTTCTGGCTGACAATTTATGCAATGGATTTCTTTTGAAGAGGGGTTTGAAGAGGGGTTTTTATAAACAGCTAAACAATTTTCATTGTACTATTTTCTTGCCATTTTCTGTTAGTTATTCATGTTCACTTTTCTTCCATGATTGTTGGCTTAATCTGTTCCATGAATTCTACAAAGCTCATTGTAACTCTTTTTCTCCCGAACATAAACCACCCGTCTCTTAGTTGCAGCATAGCTACTTTATCAGCTAATAATAGATTTACGTGGTTTAATTATTCAGAACATTTGTTTAACTTGAGCTTTTGATCCAGTTCTCATTGTGCCTTGAAGATCTTGTTCCAGTAGCTCTCAGTAGGTATGTGATTGCCCTAATTTCATCAATGAACCACTGTAAAGATGTCGAAGCTGGTACTTCAAACAGCTCTGAGCAGGTTCTGGAGAAGATGTTCTCTTTGTATGTGGAACAGATGAACCTATGGTCAGATATATGTCATTTGCCGGATATCACGAGACCAGAACTCTCTGAGACCAGCTTATACAGGTAAGGCCAAAAAGCCAAAGAAACAACAAAAAGAGCAGATTCCTTATTTACGATTCCCGAATTTTGTCAATTTTATCTAATGTAACCCAAGGGATATGCTATTTTCAGATTTGAAGCTCGTATTGACAGACGCCATATATCTACCTTTTCTGTTTTGTCCTGTACTAAGTACAAGTCGCTTTCTTTCAAATTTCAAATATTTGCTTTCCCTCTTTGGGTCTGAATTTTACTAACATGGGTACTACTTGAAGACCTTTTCTATGAATATCTGTCCTAGGTCCATTATCCTAAAATCTAAGTACCATTATCTGAATTAACATGAATGAAATTGACTCGTTCACAAATTCAGAATTTCAACTTGGAAAATAGACTTTCTTGTGGTATGTAAGACCACTATATGTATATGTTGAAAGATAATAAGAGAATAAGTTTTTATAATTAAGATTATATTTGTGATTTATATTGATTTGATTTGATAGAATATTTAGATTTTATTCTATTTCTATATTTATCCTCGTTGTACCATAAATATAGGTTTATGCCTCCCAATTTATCAATGAGAAATCTTCCTTTCCTTTATTTTCCTCTTCGACAGTATATATATATATATATGTATATATATATATGTACGTATGTATATATATATATATATATATATATATATATGTATGTATGTATGTATAATATATACGAGGAAGGATCAACACACCAATACCTATATTAAAACCTCATCTCGGGGGAATTTGGGAACAAAGTGCTTATGGTAAAGTGCAGTTTGTACAAGCGTTGTTACAAAAGTGACTTTAGAAAAGCACTTTACCAAAATAATAATAATGTTTACTGTATAATTGCTTTTGGCATTCATAAGTTCTGCGGAGTATTTGGTAAATTAGTAAACTATGACTCTAGTTAGTAAAATAAACAAAAGCAAACTGTCAATGACAAATTATCAACAATTTTTATTATACTTCAACAAAATGAGAAGAGTCAAAATTTCCAAAAAACGTCAATTTTCTTTGCTTTTTTTTGGAAGACATTTTTTTTATTGGTGTCTTTTTTTCCTAAAGATAAGTCACTTCTATTTAAATAAGTCACAGTTGTTGAATATTAGTCAATTTTTGTTATAAATAAGGCGCTTGTTTAAAAATGAGTGTCTTTTTTTGATAATAAGTACTTTCATTGAAGTAGGTAATCTTTTTTCAAAATAAGTTGCTTTTTTATTGAAAATAATTCACTTCTTTGAAACAAGTCAATTTTTCAAAAGTTGGTAATTGTTTGAAAATAATTCACTTTTTGAAAATAATTTGTTTTTTCTAACTACTCATTTATTGAATATAAGTCATTTTTTGTAAATACTTAAACTTTATGAAAGTAATTTTGTTTTTTTGAGAATAAGTCATTTTTTCTATATAATCTAATGATTTATTCAACTTATATAAAAGGTAAAGTGATATAACTAAAAAATGTGATCGTTTTATTTTCTCTTTGTTTCAACTTTTCAGAAAGCATTCTTGAAAAGAACCGAACTCTGAATTTTCAAAATGGCTTTTAAAGGTCAAAACTTTTCAAAAAGATGTGCGAAAGGCCCAAAACACCCTCACCAAACGTGATTTCCCCCCCTCCAAAAGCATGTTTGGCCTCGGAAGTCACTTTGGACAGTGCAACCAAACGCTTCCTTAATCATTAAAACCAAGGACCGAGATTAATACTCACCCTAAGACAAAAACAATATATAACCGTATAACTCTCTCTTTCTCTGAAACCGTGCCCTCTTTCTCAACTCTCCATTCCTCTCTCCACTGTGCAATCATTTAAATGGATGGTGTCACAAAGTTTGCTCTTTTTCTGTTTGTTGGTGTCATTTATATTAACTTTTGTTATTACCCAATTGTACATTCTGACTTAATATTTGTCTTGAATACATTTTTTATTTTGGCTACATTGAAGATAACTAGGTGAAAACAAAATGCAAATGATAAAAATACTACAGTGTGCATAACGAGATGAAAAGCCAAAAATCTTGGTTAGTATAAAAACAGGATTAAAGGAAAATTTGAAAAGGATTTTTTGTTTCGGAAACTGAAAAGGGTTAAAAGATTTGCGCATAGAAGACATCCAATCTTGTTTTGAGTCAATGGAACTCAGGACAAGAAAAAGAGAATTGGTGAGAAAAAGTGATTCAGTTGAAGATTTTACACAGTGATAGGAACGGAGAAATATACTAGTTATATGGTGATAAATTTTTTTATTTTGTTTTAGACTGAGTTTTGATCTTGGCCTTTGGATTTAATAGTTATGATGAGGTTTTAATACAGGTTTTAATATAGGTTTTAAATCTACTCTTATATATATACTAGCAAACCTGCACACGCGATGCATGTGAGATGTAAAAACGAAATACAAAATCGTTATATGGATGTGGGAGAGGGAGGACACTGTTAGCGTGGGAAGAGGTAGTTAATTTTGATCTGTGTATGTGGTGGGAGGTGACAGTTGAACATTTCATTTTTGAATTCTTGAAAGTAATTAGAATAAATTTAATTGTCAAGGGTGTTTTGGGAAGTTCCAAATGGCAGGCTTCAAGGTAATTGCCAACAAGGGAGCTCTCTCTCTCTCTCACACACACAGAGAGAGATACATTTTTTTTGTGTGTGTGTGTATGTACATGTATGCATTTATATATTTCTTGTTTGAACATTGGTTCCTGTGTGTGTGTATGTGTGTGTGTGTATGTATGTATATATTTATTGTTTGAACGTTGGTTACTGTGTTAGTCATTAAATTAATGCCTTGTCTGAACTATTTGCAGATACCTTTACGATTATATCCATTTATTAGAGAAGGGTTCTCGAGTGGAGGTCCTTGAAGGGATGAGCGAAAAGATAAGAAAGCGTTTCAAGAACCCAAAGCTAGCAAGTGGCAACTGTGCTAAAGTTTATAAGAAAATATGTGTCGCTTGGTATAGATCACTTATAATCAGCCTTGCTTTGATTACGCCACTAAATAAGACTCCCACAAATGAAACCCAAGCCCCTAATCAGATCGATACAAGTTCAGAAAGCACCCAACTACTCTGTGTTGATTTGCAGATAAATGAGCTATGTAGTTCCTCACCAGAAGACCTGGGGCATTTGAAAGATTTTGAGAGTAAATGGAATAATATATTATCCCAGGTTAAAAATATTGTATTAAAAAAGGCTGCAGAGAAAGATCTGGACACTGCGGCTACACTTGTCAGATCTTGTTACAATTTAAGTAGGGATACCTCATCTTCAACACTTTTATCCGAAGTCAACCTATATGTTGTTCCGTCTCAGTTGGGGACTATATGGGATTTTAATCTGCCCAAGGATGGAGTTAGCGTCCTTGATGTTGGTGCTCCTAAGCAGCTTCTTTTGTGGGCTTACACGCTGTTACATGGTAGCTACACAAATATATCAGCTGTTATGAAGCATTGCGATGAAAATGCAAAGGTTAGTGTGCATATTATACCAGTTTATTGGCATGCCAGATATTGTATCGTGTTAAATAAATGTTTAGAGGGAATCAAGTTATTGATGCTTATGCATCTCTCGTCTTTCTGCAATATGTTTTACCTAATTATATTGTTGCAAAGCTAGCTAAAGTTCACGAGGAATTATATAGAAACCTCGATAAATTTAAAAGAGGAGAACAGATTTAAATGGCGTAAAGTGCATAAAGAACTGCAACGAGTTGGTGTTAGTAAATTGAGAGGAGATCAAATATTGATGATAATATTATTTTGATAAGATTTTAACTTTTTAGTGATGATAAAGCTAGTAGCTTAGATGATTTCCCAGTTCCGCTGGAATAATTTTTTTATCTTGATTTTAAGCGTATGGTTATGGTAGGTGAGGTTAGAGCCATCATAGAACATGACACTAAACGACACTAGGTTTAGATGGTATTCCTATTGAGGTTGAGAAATATATGGGGATGAAGGGATAAGATGAGTTTGTGGCTATGACTGTAGTGTAACACCCAAGTGAGTCAGTGACTCATGAGCAGCGCCAGTAGCAAGCTACTATGATGGACCACCAGAAAGAAAAAAAGAAAAAAAACCTATGTATGATGGAGGAAAAACACGTTAATACCGTCATATAGGAACACGATGATAACTTTTGTCATATATGAAGTTATAATAGGGAGTAACCGAGTCTAGGTTGAGTCGTAGTGTTATATTTCGGAAAGTCTATTTGATTTTATAACGTGACTAAATTTACGTAGACAAAGGATGGAGAAACATAGGGTTGGGAAGAGGGACTTACATATTGTTTATAACCGATAGAAAGCATATGTTAGAATTCCTTGAGATTTGTCTTTGTGCGTTTTGAAGGAAAGATGTGTGTGTTAAAAACATAAATATAATTAAGGACATGTATGAAGAAGCAATTAGGAATGTGAGAAAAAGTGGTGGCATAGAGATAGTTTCGCTATTACTATTTGGTTACACCAAAGATCAACAGTAAGCCCTTTCTTGTTCCAAATTGTGGATAAAATAAATAGACATTCGTGGTTACACATAATCAGGACGAGGTGTTTTAGTGCATGTTATTAGCAGATGTAAAGTTTTACTTTACGTAAATAAAGCAGTTGTTAACGATAAACTAGAATTATGTAGAGAGGCTTTCTGGCTCCTGGTTTTCGGTTAACTAGATCAATAACATAACCACATTAAAAGTACTTTTAGCGTAACTAGAGAAGGCATAAACGATAAAATAGAATTATAGAGGGTGACTTTCAAGGCTCCTTGTTTTACGTTAAGTAGCTCAATAACTGAACCCCATAGAATATACTTCAGCAGTAGCAGGATGGTTGACCTACTTGCAGTTAAGTTAGGTGATAAGGTTGTGGTAAGATTCATTATCTTGAGTGAAAAGTTCAAAATTGCACTCAAAATAATATTAGAATGGAAAGTGATGTTAAGAATAAGATCCAAGCAGAGTGGATGAAATGGAGAAGTTCAGGATTCTTATGTGATCGCATAGGAAATGTTAATAAAACCATTAGAAGACTATCTTTATTCTAGGATGGTAGTGTTAAGCAATTTAGAGACTACCTGAGAATAAGATGGATGTATACACACAAAGGTTGGGATGCATATGCAAAAAAACTAAGAAAGATAAATTTAGGAATGAAGATATGCGTCTAGATGAGGAGTGAATTAAATAAGAGAGAGTCAATTAAGATGGTTTGTACATGTATCAAAGAGACCTATGAGTGCACCGATCAAAAAGTTTGAAGATACTAGTGTAGCCTTGTAGGATATCAAAAGAAAGTTAGAGGGAAACCATTGGAGATTTGGATGCAAGTGATTTATAAGGACACGAGTGTTCAGCAAATCGATGAGCAAATAGCACCAGAGAGACGAATGGGGCGGGAAAATACATTGTTACGACAAAATGTGATATTTGATATGGTTTTATATAGCCACCACCAAGCTTTTAGGGTTAAAGGCTTAAGTTTGATGCGATATTGTCATGATTATGATGTATTTTTAAGCTTACCGAATATATGTGCAAGATGTTCTAAACAAACACACGTGTGGTTGATTTCTTAGATGAGGTTTGAAGAGCTTGTTTTTCTGTAACTGAAAATAATTGAATATGAAAAGAACTAATGTTAGCCTGGTTCGTATTATTTTTGTTACAGGCGAAGATTAAAAAAGGATCAGGAATTTCAACTGTTGCTCCGAACACGATTATGCCTGCTGCTGCAACTTCCGTGTCAGGTATATTTATTTCTATTTCCTGGTTTTATCAGCTCGTGAAATGTTTTCTGATGGTACAGTTCACCTAACCTTATCTCAATAGCTCCTCAGAATTATATTTGCAGAATCTCTTATTTTAGTTGCTAAACAACTTAAACACTAATAGCAATTAAGTGTTTGCATTGGTTTGGTATCAATTCTTTTTCCGCATGGTATTCGTGTTACTGCAGTTGCTCTTTACCGAATTTAATAAGCTGGCTAATTGAAGACTGAGAACTTTCTAGATTGCTTAGCCAAAAAAAGAAAAAAAACAAGTTTAAAATCTGCAATCAAACAGGCCTTGAGTAACAACTTCTAATTCTGATACTTTCTTGTACAAGGACGTAAAATATAAACTCTTGTGTATCACCGTTTTGCTCATTATTATCCGCATCGTTGTTGAAGGTGGCATAAAGGATGGAACAAGCCAAAAGACTGATACAAAGGCATCTCTTCCATCAACCACGGGTGCATCTTCGACTAATGAAGGTGAGAGTAAATATAGCTCCGATGCAAATTTAAGTGGTGAGAACCAGACGACTGTTTCTCCTCCTCCACCTGTGGTTCCTCGTACCGGCTCTGTTGCAGAAATGAACGAGTCGAATGGTGCAGATCCTGAACAAGGTTGACCTGTTTTCATGTTCAGTTGCTTGTGGTTGAAACCTTCCAATTGTAATGCGACTATCCCAATGTATTTTTCAAGTATATTTTTCTTTTCTGTGCAATTCCCATATGGATGTGCTGACAAAACTCTTAGAAGACAATGTATATACATATAGCAAAGACGGCGCAGTCGAGTACAAAGTTCGCACAGAAGGTTGATTATGTAAGGGTTATAAAAAAATAACTTTGTACTAATTATATGAACAAGAGTTTGAGAAAAAGAAATCAATTAATTTAGACTTGTTGATCAACTGTTAAGCCAGATATGTCGCATGATGACATATATATTTAGTTAAAACTTGGAAGTGTGCAGAACATTGCATGAAGTTTTTTAATCCTGTGAAAACCTTGTAGGGGGTTTGTTGCCCACTCAATTATGATGTGAATAATTGAAAACAGTGTCATAAACAGACTCCATTTAGTTAGTCGATTGAGCCTGTGTGAGACGATAGGGCTAACAAGCATATGTAACATTGTGGAAAGTTGCACAACATTTTAACACTGCTTTCCTTTCCTTCTGCTTCAGATAGAGAGAGTGAGACAGTCCAATTCATACAGTTCCCGAACACAGCAAACCCTCACTGCACTCCCAGTATGAGCATGTAGGCATATCACAATGGCATTATCTTATTAGTGTATTTTTATAACTAGACACAACTGAAGAAAGAAAACCAATTTATCATCGGATCCAAACCTTAATTTCCTACATTTAAAAATTAAGGTAGGTTTTGTTTCTATGATCATTTCTGTATCATATTTTTATTCTAATCTAGATGTATTGGATTTGTCAACCTGTCTTGAATTTGCAAATTCTATCGAGTCCAAAAAATATATAATTAAAAATAGACATGGGTTTCATTTAACGTTCCTAATTTCTTTTTGTGATTTGACGTTATAGATGTTTATGTTGCAGGGTTAGAAAATAGAAAAAAAAAACTTGTAGACATAGAAACTATAATTAAAACACCACTTATTTACGCAATCGCCGCTGTACGAACACATTCATATTATTAAAGGTTTAATCTAAAATCTCACAATCGAACAAAAACATCTGAATAATGTCAATTCTTTCAATAAATTTCATAGATTTAAAGGATAAGGATAGGATAGGATTCAGTGCACTATGTAAATTAAGATATAGCTGCTAGAACGCTAATCAGACACAACAGTGCGAAGAGGCAGTGAACTTTCAACTTCTGTGGTAGCAGACGAATTTCTCTCTGCAACAACTTTTGACATGCTAAACATCTGAAACAATACAAGATGCAACTAATAAGCACCAGTATAATTTGAAAAATAGAAAAGTGAACTCTTTCTCAAGACTGAAAATATCGAGATATCTATGGATTTCACACTCTTTGACTACCCGTAGCCAAAAAGTGAATATTTTCACAGAGGAAATGGCATATGTAGATCTATAAACCGGATTTTGAGATGATTCTAGCCAAATGCACTTCCAGCATTAATTTTGTTTTAATCTGTACTTCTCTTTATATAATCTTGTTCAATAAACGAAATGAGACTTTTTAAATTAACAATTTACAAATTTATCAATTAATTAATAGTAACTCTTTAAAATAAATATCAAGGCCGCGACGCTATTAAAATAGAGGTTTTACTGTATACGCCAAATTCTTAAACCTCAAACTTAAAGCCACACACTAATCACTTCTCAATGAAGGACGTAAAATGCTAGACTTGCATGAACAAACAAAAGATGAAAAAAAAGTGCATCTGCATAGTATCCAATTTCAAACATTGTTCGGTTGAAGTATTACCTTCTGGATTGTTTTTTTGAAGCAAGTCTTGTGTTCATCCATCGATGCATTAATAAACTCGTCGATATGATCCTTCACATCCTCCAAAAAACTTGCTTCTTCTGATTTCTTCTTCCTACAGGAAGTGACTGCTGGATTTGTGGCGGCTGATGGCTGCTGGTTAATTGGCTGTTTTTCCATCGCTGTTCACAACAAATGGAATCTCGTAAAACCCTTTAAAAGTAGACTAATCCCTTGATTTGTTTAAAAACTACAAGATATTAATGAATAGCTTGAGCAATGGTACTTCAGTTAAACCCACCCACACACAGTTCGACAGCACAATGTTTGAGATAAAACTAATAGTACAAAGTTTGGCACTTGTAACAGAATAAAAGTCAACTCACAATAAGAATAGGGAACATGCAATAATCGGTTATATGCAGAGAAACACTTTTTTTGCCGAAGAAACTAAATTACGATTTTGCCACCATATTGGCTAACAAACTGTTCCTGTGTGGATACACAAAAAATCACCAAAATTTCCCAAAAAAATTTAAAAAACAGTACAAAAGAAGGTGTGCATGTGTGTGTATGGTGGTTGGTGGTTGGTGGTTGGGGGCAAACATGACCCAAATGTCTAAGACTACCTCTTTGTTCATGGCAATAAATTTTCACGGAATGGCACATTGTCTTCTAGAAAATCCATCCATTAACCTATTATAAGTGGCAATATCAGGTATAAAACCTTTATCCAACATCTCATCTACCAACATTTTCCCCTCCTTCCTTTTATACTCTCTAGTAAATCCAGAAACTAAAATATTAAAGGTCATGCCATCTGGATTCAACCCCCTGCTAGAAGCAAGCATTCTCAGTTTATTAGCTTCATCAGCTTTTCCGTTATGACACATCTCTTGAAGAAGACAATTATAAGTCACACTATCAGGAACAATATTATGTGTTAACATTTTTTTCATCAACTCTACTGCTTCTGAAACCTTCCTAAATCTCCTCAAACCTTCAATTAAAGTCGTACAAGCAACAACGCTAGGAGCTATACCCTTCTTCCACAATTCTTCAACAACCTCTAATGCTTTCTCCACATTCCCTTTCGTACAAAGCTGCTCAATAAGATAAAAATAATCATACTCACTAGGCAAAACACCTTTTCTTGAAAAATCAACCAAGAGATCGCAAGCTTGCATAACCTTATTAACACTACAAAGCCCACCAATCAGAATCTCACAAGTGACCGCTGAAAACTCGCATCCCAATTCAGTCATCTCATACGCCATACTAATGCCTTCTTCAAACTTATTCATTCTGAAAAATCCTTTAATTAAAGTATTAAAGCTGACAACATTTGGAGTACAACCCTTAATTCGCATCTCTTTGAACACTTCCAAAGCTAACTCAAATTGCAAATTTCGACAATAACTACTAATCAAAATGTTAAAGGTAAAAACATCTGGCTTCACCCTATCTTCAATCATCCTATTATACACGCCCAATGCCTTTTCGTGTTCTCTAAACTTCACAAAACCATGAATCAAACTATTATAAACAGCAACGTTAGGTAACCCATCAACTAATTTTCGCATATTATTGAATGCAACCGAAGCATCCTCGAACCTCCCAACCTTGCAAAAGGAATTAATAGCAAATCGGAAAATAGGTTCAGTTTCGGAACAAGAGAAAATGCCATCGGAGCAAGGGCAAGGGTTTGAGACCATAAACTCAAGAATGGAACTTAAAGCGTCAAAACGATCAGTGACGGCCAGGGTCCGGACCATCCACTGAAAAGTGGAGTGGTCGTGGCGAAAGGCGTCAATGGTGGCGGCATAGTGGAAAACGTGTAGGTCAAAATGTGCAAAATTCCGGTGGTAGTGTAGGCGGTTTTTGAGGAAATGTAGGAGATCTTGGGGTGTGAAGCAGGGTTTGAGGTGGGTATTGAGGAAGTCTGTCAGTTGGATTTGGGTGGTGGAGGAGGAGAGAGAGAGGGTGGGAAGAGGAGTGAGAGAAGGGTCTTCAAGCGGCAGAGAGAGGGAGGTCTTTGAAAGAGGGGTGTTGATTTTGGAGAGAGATGATGGAAGGAGTTTTGAACTGACTTTTGGGAGTCTTTTGAAGCTCATTTTGGACAGCAGGTGGTTAGGTTTGTCGTGGAGCTGCACAGGAAGGAGAAGACTAGTCAAGGTATGTACAGGTGTGATTCTGCATCTCTAAGTTCATATGCTTATTTGGAATATCAAGATTTCAACAGAATGAAATGTAATTTTGTACTAACATGGATACGAATAAAACAGCTCTATAAACTTTATGGAACAGCAAGGCAATATCGGGAAGAGACTCACATTCATGTATTATAAGCAAATTATTTCCTATTTTTCTTAGACAGTTAACTACACCACATGGGGCACTATGACACAGAAAGATCACTAAACAACTTACTGTATTGCATGAAAATGATGAATATAGATGATTCACAACTTCGTGCAACTACAATAAATACCATATACTTCCCACATAACAGTACTAACCAACCTAACTGCTGTTTCGTAAATGGTAAGTAAAAATTAACCCTGATTGATTTTATACTGTATAACTAGTAAATAGCGACTGATTGAGGAGTAATAGAACAAAGAAAATACTCCATACAAGAAACAGGAAGGTTCAGATGGATAATAATACTGCCAAAATATCGTGTAAATTTAACGATTTACTAAAGGAACACTAGGAGACAAAAGGAGGGCCTAAAAAGTATACCTAAAAAGAAAATCATAACGAAGACGTACATGAAATCTTTAGACTTCTTACTCCCTTTATCCATTCATTCTGTCTTCTATATCACGTCAAACACTATTACATATCTAAACTTCTGCTTAAAAAATAAATTGGCAGGGGCACGCATTAACCTAATTAGCCAATACTTATATCTTGTAAACTCAAAATTTTCCAAGCATATTTTAAAAGGCTTTTGATCAAAACAAACATTTAACGAATATATTGTACATAAATGAGTTTGAAAATTATTCAGATCATTCTAAAACCTGTTGCGTGAATTATAATTTATAAATGTTATAAACACTCACGAAAAGGAAACATCATTCTCAAGCAGCAGGTCTCATCAAAAATTGCCATGTCTACATAATTTCTTAAATAAATTAACAACCAAAAATATATATTGTAAACCAAAACGGAGAAGACTCTCATCACAGAAGAACTCAGCCTATTATGCACATAAATCACAAAATGGAAAGAACCTGAAAGAGGGTAGGGACATCCAGAAAGGAAGGGAAAAAAAGATATTAGCAGAAGCACCCTAGAAAATGAATCTTAGTAACTTCTGTATTCATGCACACACAGAAAATTAAAGTTTCATGAATATGCTTCCGAAACTTGAATATGCTTCATGTAAATTAACCTTTAATGTTTTTTCTCCTAATTCTCACACCTTTGACACTCAGATAAGCTACATACTAAAATGAACCCCGGATAGCCAAAAAGGTCACTCATTAGTCCTTCCTCTCCCACTAACTATGTACTATTAAATAGTAGTACTTCTTCGATCGGCAAGGAGAATAAATTTTGGTAGTATTCACTTTCTTCGGCTACCAATGTGTGATGAAGACGTGATTAAGAAAAAAAGGAAAGTGGCGGAAGAAGCAATCATGGATGAGAAAGAAAATTTCCAGTGATGGCCTCATCGTGTGAGGCTTTCTACCTTCAAAGTTGAAGTCCTTTCACGAGCACCGAACTTAACATCTCTTAAAATAGATTAAATCATGGAAACTATGACTCCTACCTAACATTGAATTATAAAAGACATTTTCTTTATACTTCCCCTTTCATTTGCAATACTTGACTATAGCCATTGATGAGAAGGTAAGTTTTTTCTATGTATTTTGATCAAAATCTTTAAATATTAGTGCTCGGCCGACCCATATCACGAAAAAAAACTCATATAGGGTATAAAAAAAATTGATACAAAATACCGGCCCCTCCCACTTAAAATTCCTGGTTCCGCTCCTGACTATAGCAACATCATGTGATGCCGATTTCGTGAAACAAGTCCCGACTCTCAAATTTACATCAAATTTCTTAACTATGTTAAAATCCAAGATCCTAATTTTTTTGGCTCTAAATATGTCTTCTTTTAAAAAAAATACTATCTTTTTACTTTCCTATTCCAAACTACAAATTTTTGAATAAAATCGATTAAACTGAGACCAACCCATTAATAGAACCAATTAGACTATATTAGGGTATGTTTGTTTATTATATTTAAGCTAAAAAAAATAGAAGATTATTTAATAAGATATAGACAAGCTGGCTGTTTATGCTTTTTTTAATAAGCTGGTAAATAACATGATTAAAGAATATATAAAAGATAAAAAAGAACAAAGAATATATATACCTTAATTGATCACTAAAGAGAGAGGGAGATGGAGAGAGGCAAAAGCTTTTATTATTAACTTCGATAATAACAAAGCTTTTATTTGGTAGCTTGTTTTTATATTGGTAAAAAATACGGGTATATCTGGTATAGTGTACTATATTAAGTACTATTAACTTTAATCAATGACTTTTTCAAAAAACAAACTTTTATCAATGACTTGTAAAAACAACTTTTTTTTATTAATTCAGTACTCAACTTATAAGTTTTACGGATTTGGTTTATAACTTATATATACTCGTACAATTAAAGGTTTGACAAGATAAATTGACAAAATAGGAGTCGCTATATCTTATATGTAACGATGTATTTTTTACATACATTGACGCAATTGCTTTTATTATGTGATAGATGATGGTAAGTGACTATAATTGCGTCATTTTGTTAGACATCAACCCCCTAATTGGACAATAATTGATAAATTATGATCTAAATTGGTAAAATTTAAAGGTTGGATAGTATATTGGTGAAAACTAGTAGCACATGATACTAAATAGATTTTTTTTCAGTTTTATAATTACTTAGTATAAACTAACTAGTAGAAAAATATTTGTTACTTTCATTTTCGCGGTGGATAAAACTAGCTAGAGCGACATTTGAGATCATGAATTCGACTCTCTATGTAAAAAAAAAACTACTGAGAGAGTTTTTCATAGACAATAATCTAGAGTCAAAGTGGTAGCGCATTAACTTCACCCAAAAAATATCGTTGTATGACAAAAAAAAAAAGTATTAATGATATCAAAATAATTTTATTTAACTTCTAAAACCGTTTGAGTTTTTATAATTATTGTTTATAGAAACAACAAAAAAACGTCTCTTTCCATAAGAGTGGATTCATTATTTAAAATTGTCGTCATGTCTCGTAATGATAAAAATGTGTAAGTTTTACGTTTCAAGGATCATACGAGTGGACATATTAAATGGGTGGAGGTGAGCCCAACATCGTTAGGCCCGCTCTGATACCATGTTAAAACACATATACCTTACCATTAAAAGGTCTCGTAATGGTAAAGATGGGTAAATCTTTATAAAGCACATGTTCGATCATTATCTAGTCGATATGGGGCGCTCTTGGACGGAGTGGGCCATCGTTCGCCAGGTCTTTGAGTGTCCGTCGTACCATGTGGTTAGTGCACTAGGCCGATCGAGACTCGACTTTTCAGATCTGGCACCTACGTCTGGCTCGGTCTGCCAGCTTTTAGTGGCTCTACGTCCGATCGTGCGTGATATGTTCGCGATGCCTTCCATTTGTACGAATCGCGTACTATAACCTTCATTTTTTGGGCTGGGCCGTTCCATCAAATCTTTGAAAAGAGGCCCAATCTCGTATTTGATGGTCGGCGTGACGATAGACTTTGCTTCTACGACTGCCTTCCCACCTGTTGCAAACACACTCTAACATGTTTTGAAAAAAAAGTATGAGTATATTTTATTTTTAATATATATTAACAAGTTAATTTAGTCAGAGACGAGGTAACAAAACTTCTTTATTACCTCATGCCTTTTTTACTTTCATGTCATCTGAGCAATGCTTTTAGTCATATTCATCACTCCCACATCTAACTCTCGATATGGTGAGAAAATTACAATTTATCAATTTTTAGTACCTACTTTATATCTGAGTATCACATTTTATATCATCTTGCTTATGTTTATTTTCTATTTATTTTTCTATTCCATCAATGTACTTTTAAGGGTTTCTTTTATCTTACTTACTTATATTTATTTTATATCAATTTCTCTATTTCATCAATCCTTTTAAGTGTAAACTGCAAATAAACCTTTAACTATGGGTAATTGCAAATAACCCTCATGAACAACAATGACTTGCAAGTTGTCTCTCTTACATAAAAAAAAAAAAAAAAATTTATTTTTTTAATGTAATTAAATTATAAAGAAATCCCAATAAATCCTATTTTTCAACTTTGATGGAGTGTACCTAAATTAAGTGTACATCAGTCTCACATAATATTTTCTCCTCATTCTCCTCCACGGTATCTCTTTCTCTCTCTAAGATACATCTCTCATGCCACGTATCTCTCTGATCATCTTCCCGTATAATGAATTTTCCATCCCCAATCTCTCTCGCCTTAGCCATGATGATTTCTGCCTTGGATTCGAGCAGTTCGTTGTCAGACTTGGTAAGCGGCTATGGCAGGATCTAAGGCTTGTTTGGTTGTATGAATTTACATCTGCTATTTACTTTGCATGTGTTTAATTACGTAGGAATTGATTAATTTGAAACTTGTTTTTTGATAACTTAGATAGTAAAATATCTCCATGTATAACTTCCTTAAGATTAATTTAATTGATAAAATAATAATAGTAAAATAACAACTTACCTTAGATACTGTATTGATTATTTTGAGTAAAACAAATCTACATAGAAATTGATAACTCGTCTTTTGATAACTTAAACAGTGTCATAGACAAAGGGAAAGAGATACTTTAGTAAAAATAGTGACAGTAAAAGTCAGTGATCGGTGACTATATAGATCCGTAAAGTCAAAAAGGTAAAAGAGCTTGCGACAACAATAATGTTCAAGAGTTTGGTCGTTCGAATCCATCTAAATTTGAATTTTTTATTCAAGTGAAATATATGCACTTTGACTAAACCATACACAATTTATACTAAAAGTACTTTTGACGAGTTGTTCTTTTGTACAGTGATTGTGTTTGACTGTACATTGTGCCTTTAAATAAATGACCGTTGGATCGTTTAATTTTTATCTTAACCGTAGAATTTAAGGGTAGAATAGTAATTTCAGTTTTTTTTTTTTTAATAGGGTTTTAGATCATATGGTCCAAATCTAATATAAAGTGATCCAACGGTGTTATATTTAACACCATAATGTGCAGTCAAACACAGTGACTGCACACAAGGGCGATTCACTTTTGACCGTAATATATGTATTTTTATACCAAGTTATATGCTCTGTTTATCAAGTTATATGCAATTTTGACTGAATTATATAGATTTTATAATAAACTATAATCCAAGTTTCAGGATCTGCTCATGATTCTACACGCCTAGCCGTGAGAGGATTTGTAAACTTGCTGCTAATATTATTTCAGCCATCTTCTTCCCCAACTCTTAAAGCATTGAATTTAAGATTTCTCCACTTTTAAGACAAAGTTAATTGCCTTAGCTTGAAGTAACATTTGATGTGAACAGTAATTGATGTTGTTAGGTTAGTGGCACGTGTGTCATTCTCGAGGACGCCACAATGTATGAAGATGTATGATACGGCAAATTCTTTATATTTGTTGATATACCTGCACAAGAAAGAGCTCTTCCACTACTCAAACCATTTTTGCATAACATGTATTGAAAAGAAAATCTCATGTATTTTAAGTCATTAATTATGTATCTTAAGCTATCTTTGTTTCAAGGGAAAATCAGTAAAAGAAAATATTTTTTTGAGGAAATGAATTTTATGAATGATTGGTTTACAGTAAAATAATAAACTAATGAAAATATTTTTCATCTCTCAAAGAAAACAAGGGAAAATGATTAATCCCAAAATTTGGCGAAAAACATTTTCTTTCGTCTGGGAAAAACATAAAATTTTCACGATATTATATATTTTATCCTTTTTACCTCGATTTTTCTTCTTCTTTTTAATAAAAAAAATCTGGGCGTTTGATAAATTAGCTTTTTTAACTTTTCAAAATTTAGATTTCGTGAAAATACTCAAAATCGGAGAATTTATGAATTCGGAAACATATTTTAGCTTTTACACATAAAAAAGTTAAATTTTTTAATTAAATTATTTTGTATATTTCTATGTAACTAATAAGTTAAAAGTGAAAAATAACTTATTAACAAAAATAAGTTATAAGTCATTTAAAGATAAAAAAGCTATAAGAGACTTATTTTAAACCAGTTTCTTTGTCATTGTTTCTAAGTCTTCTTATTTTGTTTTTTAATAAAAAAAAGTTGTGAGTGTTAAGTTTTTAAAAGTTATTTTTCGAATAAAAAGTTCAAAATTATATAACTTAGAAATTCGGAGACTTTTACACGTAAAAATCACCAAACGTTAAAATTTTTAATTTGTACATTTCCAAATCACCAATAAGTTAAAATAAGTGAAAAATGACTTATTAACAAAATTAAATTATAAGTCATTTAAATAAAATATAAGTGACTTAATTTAAACAATTTTTTTCTCATTATTTTTTAAAAGTAGATTATTTTAATCAAATTAGTTTCTCATTGTAAAATCTATTTTTTTTTTTACTATAAAAGTCGATACCAAATGCACTCTTAGTCAACAAATTTACATGGAAAATCCCAATATCGCCAAACAATTAATAAACGAATAGAGGAAAAACAATTTACAGTAAAATAATCCCCTGATAAATATTTTTCAGGGTAAATATTTTCTGCCCAAACAAACAGAGCCTTAATGATTTTGATAGCTGTTAATACACATGCTAATAATCTATCAAACTATCATACATGCTCTTTTAGTAACTTCATTTAATCATATTTTAAATGGAATTTTTAAAACTTTTCTTCAAAAAAAGAGATAATTAATGTTAAGCGTATTCAACTTTCAGCTCATTTCGATTTACTATACTCAACTATCAATTTTTTGATTTAGTATACTGTACTAATTTTCCGTCCAAATTGAAGGGCAAAATGGTCTTTTTACCTACTAAAAAAAAAAAAAACTAAATTAACTAAAACAAAGAAAACAGCAGCCCATGGGACTCGAACCCAGACCTATCAGTCAAAGAGGAAGGCTTTTAACCACTTGGCCACCAATACTTTTATTATAGTAATAGCGTTATATATATATATACTCTATCTGTGTATAGATGTGTATATATACACTTTGGGACTGATTTCGTAAATTTTAGAAAATTCAAATTTTATTTTTGTTTCATTTTGGTCCTTACATTTTCAAAAAAATAGTTTAAAATTACAACAAAATAAAAAAAAACACAAAAAAATTATAAAAATCATAAAAAAATATAAAAAATAACAAAAATAACAAAAAATTATTAAAAAAATTATAAAAAAATTAAAAAATTAAAAAAATAAAAAATAAAAAAAAATCACAAAAAATATAAAAAATCACAAAAAATCACAAAAAATATAAAAAATCACAAAAAATCACAAAAAAATTATAAAAATCATAAAAAAATCACAAAAAATCACAAAAAATTACAAATTTTTTTGTTATTTTTGTTATAATTCTTTTTTTTGTGATTTTTTTACCTACTAAATTAACTAAACATAGATTTTTTACCTACTAAATTAACTAAACATAGATTAACTAAACATAGATTTTTTTCATTTTTTTATAATTCTTTTTTTTTTGTGATTTTTTGTGATTTTTTATAATTTTTATAATTTTTTATGATTTTTGTTATTTTTTTATAATGTTTTGTTATTTTTTTTATAAATTTTTATGATTTTTGTTATTTTTTTATGATTTTTGTTATTTTTTTATAATGTTTTGTGAATTTTTGTGAATTTTTTTCATTTTTTTTAATTTTTATATAATTTTTTCGTTTTTTTGATTTTTTGATTTTTTGATTTTTTGATTTTTTTATTTTTTGATTTTTCGATTTTTTTTTTTTTAATTTTTTGTGATTTTTTATAAGTTTTTATGATTTTTTATATTTTTTTTAATTTTTCGGTATAAAAAGTGTTATATTGACAAAAAAAATTATGTATTTTTTTTGTAATTTTTTAAAAAGTTTGTGATTTTTGTAATTTTTTGTGATTTTTTGTAATTTTTTAAATTTTTTAAATTTTTATAATTTTTTGGGATTTTTGTATTTTTTTAATAATTTTTTGTGATTTTTGATGATGTTTTATAATTTTTGGTGATTTTTTATAATTTTTTTTATAATTTTTTTGATTTTTTGTGATTTTTTATAATTCTGAACAAATTTACATCCCAATTATAATACATTTGTAAATGTAAGGACCAAAATGAAACAAACATAAAATTTGAATTTTTCAAAATTTACGAAATCAGTCCCAAAGTGTATATATACACATCTATATACAGATAGAGTATATATATATATATAACGCTGTTATTATAGTGAAAGTATTGGTGGCCAAGTGGTTAAAAACCTTCCCCTTTATCTAATAGACCTGGGTTCGAGTCCCTTGGGCTGCTGGTTTTTTTTTTTTAGTTAATTTAGTAGGTAAAAAGACCATTTTGCCCTTCAACTTAACGGAAAATGTTAGCTGACGTCACTACTTAACGGTCAATTTTGACGGAAATATACTAAATCGAAAGTTTTCACTTAGTACAGTATACTAAATCAAAAAATTGATAGTTGAGTATAGTAAATCGAAATGAGCTGAAAGTTGAATACGCTTAACATTAATTATCTCTCAAAAAAATGTATCTTTCAAGTTTTCTAAATGTTTTATTGAAGTTTTCTAAAAACATAGATGCAAGATTTTAAAAGGTTTCACTTAAGTTTTCGAAACGTTTGGTATTCTTCTAAATTTATAAAAGAGTACCGTATCCATCTTCAAAACGATTTTTGAGAAAACACGAAAACAGACCCTAATTAGTAGAGTTTCTTTAACTTGAACAATTTTCTTTAAGTTGGGAAATCCAAATGATTGTATACTTTTCTGAAAAGACAGTTTAGAAGTTTTTATTTATTTATAATAAATGATTATCTCTTTGAAGGTAACCTGATTCGTAGGTGTCCGAATCCTGTTGATGAGCATGGTATATTCGGGTCTCTACCGCTTGGACCAACCATTTTGATCATAGTTTAGAAGTTGATGACACTACTTTTATAATTGACTAATTTATAGTTATTTGTGAATGTAATTAATTGTATATTCGTGGAATTTCATCGTTCACAGATTAAAGTTTAAGTCTATACATTTTTATAACTAGTGAGAAAAAACTTTAGCATCACGTGAAAAGGCAATTTTCATTTGACAAAACTTGCTAAGCTTATGTTAATCGGTGTTAAATATTCTAATAATCTTCCTACTTCCACCTAATGCAAACTTGGAATCCAGGTAACATTTTAATTACGAAGTGTGTTTAACATTTTTTTTTTAGTTTTTATTTTTATTTGCACAAAATATCGAATCCGTCTAACTAGGCCGTATTTATTGCACTTTATACGTCATCATTTGGGATGTAAAAGTAATACATATATGGTATAGATACTTGTTTCAATTGTTAGCGAGTTTCATTTAATTTTATTTTGAACATAATATTACTCCTAAAAAAACACTCCAAACAAACTTTGTGCAGTGATCAAAATGAACTTTGTTTTTCTGTGATATTTGATTATCTTGTTTGCATGACGTTGTTAAATAGTCTACTCTCAATTATACAAAACTTTGTTCGATATATTCGTGGTTCGCTAATTAGTTTGTTAAAAACCCAAAAGTCAGATCAAATCTCTACTGACATGTCGTGCTAAAAATATACGAACATTGTAATTTGTAATTAAATAGGACTCATTATTTGTTTTAACCTTTCATTAAGCTTAAGGAACCATTGACCTTGGAATCAACTGTATTATTGGTATATTCATTTCTCCCCACACTTCATTCGATCCATCTAAAGTATACAAAACAATAATTCCACAATATTTGATAACTACTAGTCCTTGCAATGGATGAGATACATAGAGAAAGGGATAAAATAAGAGTTAACCACTTTCAAATAGGTTACAAATAATCTAAGCTCCTATAGGCTGGGATCCTTTCCTGATGCCACTAGATAAAATTATTAATATGACAGATTATATAAATTTCAATTATCAAGCTATGCACTATCGTACCAATCAATATTTGTAGAAAAAAAACTATTTTTGTGTATAACAATAATAGAACCTCGAAGTGAGGATTAGAAAACAGGCTTCGAGATATCACGAGCTTATTCTTCGATGTACCCAATCTGTTCCTATTTTTCATATTCTTGCGGGATTAATATGATTTATATTCTCTATACCATGTACTAAATTAAAGAAAACAATATGAATGGGACAATATCTGGAAGGTACTAACAGAACAAATTAATTTCTGCTAGGTCATTTTACTGATAATCTTGATACCAGATCTGTTCGAGTGTTACATGCTGATGTGAAGCACCCCATTACAAAATATTAGTAACAAGTGAACCCAAGTATTTGGAGAGGAACTGTCACTCCATTCCTACATATTTATTTTTTGGAGATCAAGCATTTATATAACATATATAACCCAACTGATCCACTGCACCAAGCCTCTACATCATGGACAACAAGTATATTGTCTATGCTTTTTTCATGTTTGTAAGATTAGAGCGTAAGATAAATTAACAAGAAGTAGCTTCTCGATCTTTGCGGCAATATGGGTGAAAACCAACAACAACAGTGTTGGTTTTATTCTTCAAATCATTCAATTTGCTCTTATTCATCAAACATATATTTTTATAGAAAGAGGCAAACCACACTGCAATCATCCACTTTTGACAGCTGAAATTTACTTTTCCATGTAGAGTTAGCTTTGTCTACGACTGCCTTTGCCGCATCCTCTTCATTCCCAACTTCCAATACTATTGCTGCGACATCTTCATTGCTCAGCACATCCCACACCTAAAAGTGAGAGGATTTTTAATTTAAAATGCGAAACCTTGAACACTTATTTAAGAAGTCGAGAAAATTAAAAAACCAATTCCTTACCCCATCACTTGCAAGAACAATAAATCCGTCACTATCGCTAATACGGTTATAACAAATATCGGGGATGGAAATAACTCCATGTTTTTTTAGAACAAAATCTCCGATAGCTCGAGACATAGCTAGCCCGGGTGAGTCATCATAAGGCAACCACACGCGCTGAATGTGTGGCTCTTCCTTTAGAGAGAGTACTCGGCCATTGCATTTCCTAATTCTCTCAGCTTCAGCTGTATGGAAGTAAATTATCTTTTCAACAATTACTCTATATTTTGAAGAAAACAAGTATTGAGACCGGAATAGTAAGAAAAATATATGAGAAAAAGTTTCCCAAAGGAGAAATGGCTTTACATGGTAAACCAGGCTTCAAATCAGTAGTCAATTGAACGACTTTTAGTGCTCCATCATCACTTACTGTCCCTAGAATTGCTCTCGAATCGCCTAGATTTGCAATGACTAGATCTTTTCCCTGTTAGCATGAAAAAAACATTACTCAAAGATTTTAGAGGTTAACAAAAACAAAAGGACATGTTATGAAAGATTTAAAAACTTCTCTTTGATTTATTATATTTCTGCCTTACCTGTTTGATGACAACAACCGCGGTGGTTCCACTGCAAGAGCAATCCAAACCATCAACAAGCTTAAGTTCCTTGTCCATTGCCTTGAATGCACTAAAACAAGCCTCTCTCCATCTATAATAGCTCAAATTCGATTCCATTTCCATTTCTTTACACGTATCTTTGTCATTGGTATTCTTATTGAGCTTAACAAGCGCGTTCCTTTGGTTTAAAATCAAAGAAGGCAATCGATTTCTCACCAACTTGCTGACTATATGGCCGTTCTTACCGTGTCCGTCAAAAACACTACAAAAGGTTCCATCTTTCTCTCCATATCCCTTTAAAATGAAGAAAAAGTTATGTTAATAAACAGAATTCTAGACAATCTTATCATAAAGATTTCCTGGCTTAATAAACAACCAAAAGTTCTTTTTGGTTTTCCTCAAACAATGAATTGGCATTTTTTTCCATGAACTAAAGTGCTTTTAGAAAAAAAAATTGGTCCAAAAGCCAATACACCTAATGAATATGAATTTAAATTTCCTACAATATTTCGGGTTCTACAAATGAATCAAAGATTTTTAACAGGGGAAATCAATGTTTTCCGGGGGCTTACCTGGTATAAAATTGCAGCATCTTGATTTGTTCCTTTGGATCCTACTTGAGAACAAAGGGAACCGTTTTTTGGAAGTTCGTTAGGTCCATCTGTTTCTCCATAATATACCGCATTGTCTTGGCTATGTTTGCTCTCATGAATCTCCAAAGATTCAAGCTCATGGGACATACAGATACCCATGTCAGCTTATTCAAGTTTCTATATTCTGGAAAATATGCAACATATAAAATCCAAGTGATGAAATAGTCTCCTTATATAAGCAATTGGGAGTACCTAGCAGGAGTATACTTTATGCATAATTATGTGGCCCCCAATGATCTGAAAAGATAAGCACTGTTTTAATGATGCATTATTTTATTTTCCAATTTAGTTGGCATTGTATTCGCACCACTTCAAGATTCAATTGAAGGGCATGTCTGAGGTGTATCCTCGTAGTATTTAGTATTTTAATATTTCAGAACAAATAAAAGAAAAAGGTCAACTAGGGATTACTGCAAAAAAATTATGCAGGTAGAAATTACATAATAAAAGTAATGAGTCACACACACCCTTTCATGAACTATAAAAATCCATTGTAATATTATATCCTCCTCAATTTACTTATTTACTACATTCGCGTCAAGGACTAAGCCAAGTGGTGACTATTGGTGGTCACGGCACCCCCTTAACTCCAATAATTGTGATCTTTTAAAAAAATTAGCATGTATTTTTACTAAAGTTTGTTAAAATAACGAATTTGACACCTCTCATGATTTATTATTTCACTAAACATTAGTTTTTATGCAAATTCATCTCCTCATTTATGGTTCTTAGCTTTGCCCCGGATAAGCGTCAACACCTATTAGGGACCATCTACGAACACCATGATACATTCAATCCGGAGTCTACATGATTCAACGTTCTACATCGATGCATGATGAATCTACAGTCTACACTATACACCCAATTGAGAAATTTTATATACGATCATATGTGAATGAATATCTGACCAAGTGAGCCTCATGATATATCTCAAGAAAAAGAAGGGCCGTAAAAGTGACGCTTATTAGGTCTTTTAGCAAATCATAAAAGAAGAAAGCAACATGGTAGTTGACTCCTAACCAACTTGTTGCACTTTACAGAAAGAAAAAGATTCAATGAAGGCAATGCTACACTTAGCTAGAGTCCCTTTAGCAGGTCAAATTTTAAAGTATGTAAAACACAGGTTCTCGCTCGGCTTACAGAACTCGGTTGATTTGTTTAAAAGGAATCGACCGAGTCTTGACAAAAAACATGGCTCTGAAGTGAACCAGAGGCGAAGTAAAAAAGTTACTTTTTAACCTTGTATATAAGTCAAATATTCTGATAATGGCATTCTGCCTGCATTGCCCTTAGTTAAACAAGCTATTGTCTATATGAATTTCGGCCATTCCATTTCCCCGGACAAATCCTGGTTAGGCAGATGTGCCCATGAAACATACGGGACTCGGAACTTGCTTATGTTTTATTTGCTCCATTAGATGACCATGATTTATGATCACACATTTTTTGGTATTTCTTTTGTGGAATTTAGTAATCAAAACTTTCATACGATAAGTATAATTAGAATTGTTTCTCTCCTATAGGTCATTACATATAATAGCAACACATGATTGGGTAAACAAAAAGGGGTCAAGCTAGTAAACCCGATTTAATCGGTCCTTAACTGATGTCTGACGTTAAACAATTTTCTTCAAGTTGAAAGTTCGAAATGATTATATACTTCTCTGAAAGGGCAATTTAGAAGCTAATGACACTACTTTTACTAAATTTATAGTTATTTATGAATGTGATTGATTATATGTTCACGAAATTTCATCGTTCACAGATAAAAGTATAAGTTGATAAATTCATTATAAGTGAGAAAAACTTTAGCATCACGTGAAAGGGCAATTTTCTTTTGACAAAAATTGCTAGCTTGCGTTAATATCGGTACTAAATATTCTAATAATCTTCCTGCCGCGTAATTTGACAAATCGACACCCTACTTTCCACTTAATGCAAACTTGGAATCCAGGTAACATTTTAATAACGAAACCGTCTAGACCATATTTGTTGCACTTTGACAGTTGTTTCCGCACTACAACAACCCAAAGGAACTTTGCACAGTGAACTGATCGAAATGAACTTGGTTTTCCCATTTGTTTTTGGTGTTTGTAGTGTTGCTGTGTTGGTATGACGTTGGTTGTTAGATAGTAGTTTACCCTCAAATTATACAAAACTACGTTTGATATAAGGGTGCATCATTTTTCAGTCCAAATATTTTAAATCCACTGCAAATTCGTACTTAGTGCATTTCGCACTTATTACGTACGAATTTGACTTTTTGACTTTTTCAAAAAAAATAAAAAATAATAAAACAATAAAACAGGGTTTATAGAGGTTATAAACGAAGTTACAAAAATTTCAACTAATTTTTTTTCTTTTTGAAGTTTTTTTAATGGAAAAAAAAAAACAGGTAAAATTATAAAACCTTTTCATAACAATTATGAAGTGTGTTAAAATTTTGAAAACAATTTTTTTACTTATTTTTTCTGTTTTTTCACAAAAAGTATTTGATAAGGTTAGAAAAGGCCCTAAAAAATATCAAAAAACAATTTTTTTTTAATTTTTAATATTTTCTTGAGTTTTAAAAACTCAAAATTTTATATTTTTATCATTTATTTAATTTTTAATATTTTTAGGGCTTTTTTTAACCTTATCAAAGACTTTTTATGAAAAAATATAAAAAATAAATAAAATTGACTTTTAAAATTTTAACACACTTTATAACTGTTATGACCAAGTTTTCTAATTATTTACCCGTTTTTTTTTTTTTTTGATTTTCTTAAAAAAAATCAAAAAATAAAATAAAAACAATTTTGAACTTCGTTTATAACATTTAGAGATAATTAATGTTAAGTGTATTCAACTTTCAGCTCATTTCGATTTACTATATTCAACTTTCAACCTTTTGATTTAGTATACTGGACTAAATAAATTATTTTGATTTAGTGTTATTCCGTCTGTTTTAACGGAGAGAAGCTCTGCACGTGACCTCACGTGCCTGTTAATTGACGGTGTGAAGGGTAAAATTGTCTTTTCACAAACTTAACGAAATATAAACATTTCTATCCATTACAGCACATATTATTACATACATATATATACATACATAAATATATAGGGTTTATAATTCCCAAATTAAAACACAATTAATTAGGGTTCCAATCACAGTTGTTTTGAGTGCAATCACATCTAAATTAGGGTTCCAATGGCGCCTAATGCTATACCTAAATGGAGAGTTAGGGGTGACAATGAAAGCGCTCCAACTTATGGTAAGTCGTTTTTTCTTCTTATCTAAATTATAAATTTACATGTTAGGGTTTATGTTAGATTAGGGTTTATGTTAGAATTTTCAATTAATGATTTTTAATTTAAGTTTGAATTTAAAAATGTGTACTTCAAATTAAAAACATGCACTTAAAAATCTGTAATATTTTTATTGCAGACATGAACAGTTCTCAATTTTCTATTGAATATCATCATGGGGGTTTTTTTGAATGGGGAAAAAAGCGAGGAAATCCTGTAGGTTATGGTGATGGGTTGATAGGTTATGTTGATAATTGTGAAGTTGATGAACTTAATTACCTCTCTATAGTAGGAATGGCAGCTAATTTTGGTTGGATGGATGTCAGGTATTTGTATTTTAAAAGGGTAGGTGCAAAATTTGACACTGGTATTACTAAAATTCAGTATGATAATGATGCCAAAGCAATAAAACAATTTATAGATGGTAATAGGGTTGTTCAAATATATTGTGAGGGTTATTATGATGATGAGAATGATAATGGAGAAAGTAGTAGTTCTGATGATGAGTCTTGGTCCGGTGAAGAAGAGGTTGACATGGGTGAAAGTGAGGAGTTTTCTGATTATGTTGATAGTGATGGGGAAGAAATGGGAAAAATAAGTGATGTTATACTTGATGTAGGGGAGAAATATGATCTGAGAGAACCTAGATGTGCCTCAATGCCAAGTTATGACGATTTTGTTCAGAATATTGGTGAAAGTGGTGTTCTTAAGGAAGGTATAATTGATTCTGATGAGGAGTTTCCTGAGCATGTTGGTTCAGATACAGATGAAGAAAATTATCAAGTGAAGTTCCCTGTGTTTGCAAAATCAGACTTAGACAATGTACAACTAAAATTAGGTATGAAGTTTGCTACTGCAGATGAATTTAAAGATGCTATTAGAGAGTATTCTGTTCAGCAAGGTAAGAGCATTAAATACAAAGTACAAGCTAAGAAAAAAATGTATTTATATTGTTCAAACTCTAATGAGCAAGGGGTTGTGTGTCAATGGTCAATGTATTGTGGTAAATTGCCAAATGAATTGACTGTACAAATCAAAACATATGTTGATAACCACACATGTACCAGAGCCTATAAAATTGCTAGTGTTAAGCCTAGATACATTGCTAAAAAGTTCTTAGAAATGATAAGAATCAACCCTAAGTGGCCAGTAAAAAACTTTAGGATACATGTAGCAAAGGCACTTGAGGCTCATGTTTCATTGTCAAAAGCTTATAGTTCCTTTAAAATTGCCAAAACCACAATTAAAGGTACAACAGGGGAACAATATGACCTACTTTGGGACTACTGTACTGAGTTAAGAAGAACCAATGTTGGGTCAACAATTCAGATGAAAGTGAAAAAGGGGGCTGGGGAAAATGGTGAAGATGTGTTTAGGAGTATTTATATTTGCTGGGGTGCTCTTAAAAGAGGGTTTGTAGAGGGTTGTAGGCCTTTTATTGGTATAGATGGCACTCATTTGAGTGGTCCTCACAGAGGGGTTTTGCTCACAGCAGTGGCTATTGATGCCAACAACTGCATTTATCCCTTTGCATATGCAATTGTTGGTAATGAGAATTACAAAACCTGGAAATGGTTCATCAAGCTGATGATGAAGGATTTAAACATAGAAAGGGCTGAGGATTACACATTTATTTCTGACAAGCAGAAGGTAATGTTTTTCATGTTATATATTTTTTTTATTTGCACTATTTATCTACCTGATTACATGTTATAATGTATTTTTCATGTAATAATGTTAGGGTTTAATCAAAGCAATGGACAAAATCCTACCTGGTGGTGAACACAGATTCTGTGTCTGGCATCTCTACAATAATTTTAAATTATTGCACAAAGGTGTTGCTTTGAAGAATGGAGTTTGGAAGGCAGCTGGTGCCACAACAAAACCACACTTTAATGCTGCTCTTGAGGAGATTAAGGCACTTGATCCAACTGCTTATGAATGGTTAGCCTCCAAACCAGGTGAACAATGGAGCAAATCACACTTCTCCACTCATTCTAAGTGTGACTTGCTATTAAATAATTTATGTGAAAGTTTTAATGGTGCTATAAAAGAAGCAAGGTGTAAACCTATTTTAGAAATGCTTGAGGATCTTAGGTTATACTTGATGGAATTTGTAATGAAAAGAAAAATAGCCATAGAAAGACTCCAAACCATGTCAACATTGTGCCCAATAATAGCTGAAAAACTTGAGAAAAGGGGAAAAATATCACATGGGTATATTATTTCATTTAATGGTAACTCTGGATTTGAGGTGGCTGGTACTTTTAGAACATATGCCTTACATCTCCATCATAGATGGTGTGGTTGTAGGAGTTGGCAATTAAGTGGTATCCCCTGCTCACATGCAATTGCATGTATAAATTATATGGGCTACAATTTAGAAAATTATGTGCACTTGTGTTATAGTAAGGAGGTGTACAAAAAGACTTATTCTAACATGTTAGTGCCAATTAATGGCAAGGATATGTGGAGTAAAAGTGGGAAACCTAAGTTATTACCACCAGATGTTGCTATAATGGCTGGTAGGCCTAAGAAAGCTAGGAGAAAGGGGCATGGGGAACCAAAAAATCCAACAAAAATATCAAGAGTGGGCACAATTATCAAGTGTAGCATATGTAAAAAAGAAGGACACAACAAAAAAACATGTGGCAGACCTGAAAAAGCTAACAAAAGGCCAAAAAAGAAAGCTAAAAAAAATGTTGTATCCCCACATCAACTTGTTGATGAAAGTGATGAAAGTGATGATAGTGATTCTGCAAATGAAGCTAATGATGGGGTGGATTCTTTTCAAGTGGATGGAGCTAGTGAGGGTTTAAAAAGAGTTATTGATGGTTTAGAATATTTTGTGGAGGCTAATGTGAGTGGAGTTGATGCTAGAGAACAACTAGAAGAGTTTGATGTTTTTGAGATGATGTGTGAGAGAGAAGAGAGGGAGAGGTTGTGGGGTGATGATCAGAATAGTCAAAATGATGAGGATGATAATGGTTTTAGCACACAAGCAAGTGGTGTTACACAAGGTAGTGGAAATGTTTTGGTAAATGAGCAACTTCAAACTACACCAGAAAGAGTCCAACCAGATCCACAAATTAAGAAAAAACTCCCTGTAAGTATAGTATTTTAATGAACATGCTCTTATTTAACTTAGTTTTTTAGTGCACTACTTTTGATAATATTTGTTTAACTATCATGTTTTAATATGTACAGGTCAGGAGGAGCACAAGAATCATGTTCTCACCAAACAAACAGTCAAATGAGGTGAGTTTTGTAGATTTATCAGATGAAGGACAAAACGATGGCACCATACATGCTGGTATAATGAATAAACCAGAAAAAAGGCCCAAAGATTTGCTTAAAGGCCAAATCTACAAAAATGGAAAGCGCTATGCTTCACCAGCAGCCTTCAAAGTGGCACTTGAACATGAAAGAATTGCAAGGCAAAAGAGTGGGTCCAAATGAGTATCTTTTCAAATTTAGGTTAGTTTAAATGTTTGGTATTTTGGACATGTGTGAGCATGTGTATCCTGTTGAACTTTTTTATTTTGTGAGCATGTATGAGCTCTTCAAGTAGATGTTGATTTAAATGTTTGATGTTTTGGACAAGATGTTGGTTTATGTGGAAGTTTATGATGATGTGAAAGTTTATGTGTAATTTTGGTATTTTGAACTTGTTATCACTTTGCTATTATGGAATTTCTTGTTAATTTAAGTGTTTATTAAATTTCATGTCACTTTGATGTCAGTTTATGGCTAGTTTGTTAGAAAAAACAGGTCACAATTGTGATCAATTTGCAGGTCAAAAGCAGGTGCTAAATTTCAGGTAAGTGATCAAATTTGTGAGCAATTTGCAGGTTCTAATGGGTGCTAAACAATTTAAATGTGCTAAATTTCATTTTATGATCAGATTTGTGATCAATTTGCAGGTCCTATTAGGTACTAAGTAATGAGCTGGTCCAATTAGGTGTGATCAGAATTGTCAAATTTCAGTAAGAAAAGATCTCGGAATGGCAGGTAAGTAAATGTAATCAGAATTTGTTTACTTTTATCAGAATTATTTGCTATGAAATTACAGTACAAAAACATGAAACAACATGAAAAAACACATTTCATTTCATTCCACATTACATAATTCATTACATTTCTCACACACCAGTACATTACATAAGCTCTAATACAACTGATTTTTTTCTTTTTCATCATCCAAACAGAGCACCATCATCACTAGAAATAAAGCTAAAATAGCCAAAAACACCAAAAAAAAATTCTTACAAACCCCATTACTTTCTTTCAGTCCTATTTTCTTCAACTTCAATGCCTCAATCATCATTTTTTCAAGCTGCTTTTTCTCATTAGCCAAAACTGCATTTTTTTCCTCCAATATGTTTTTCTCATTACACAGAACTGCATTTTTTTCCTCCAATGTGTTTTTCTCATTAGACAGAACTGCATTTTTTTTCTCCACTTTGTTTTTTTCAGTAGCCAAGACTGCCATTTTCTCATCCATTATGTTTTTCTCATTAGCCAGTACCAAAATTTCCTCCTCCAATGTGTTTTTCTCATTAGCCAAGACCAAAATTTTTTCCTTCATTGTATTTTTGGATTTCAGTAAACCAGGAATTATGTTAACTGCTCGAGCACACATTGGTGGGTCATACCAATGAAAAAAATTGCAGCTTTTGATTCTGCAAGTATAGTACCTTCTTCCTGGATTAATATCCGTCCAAGATGTTGTTAAAAGAGCTGGTTCTTTGCATAAACAGAGCATGGTGTGTGTGTGTGTGTGTGTGTGTTTCTGTTGATGTGAGAGAGAGAGAGAGATGAAAATAGATATAAGTAGGCAGTCCAGTCTACAGTGAAAATTTTGGTCACTTTTGGGGGGAAATTTCTTTGTCAATTTTGGAGGGAAATATTTTTGTCATTTTTGGAGGGAATTTTTTGGGTATATTGGTCATTTTCACATTTTACAAGGTTTCTCTGGTTAAATTTAACAGATTTATACTAAATCAAAATAATTTATTTAGTCCAGTATACTAAATCAAAAAGTTGAAAGTTGAGTATAGTAAATCGAAATGAGCTGAAAGTTGAATACACTTAACATTAATTATCTCTAACATTTATAAACCCAGTTTTATTATCATATTTTTTTTTTCTGATTTTTTTAAAAAAAATTCATAAAAAGTCAAAAAGTCAAATTGAGTACGAAATGCATTAATATACACGAATTTATAGTGGATTTAGAAATTATGGAGGCAAAAAAATGCATCCATAACGCATAACGTGGCTCAGTTATTAAAAACCCAGAAGTCAGATCCAACATGACATGTCATGCTAAAAACATACGTAATCATACTTTTAATAGTAGACGCTGCTGCATCTTTCCATTAAAAATATTTATATAACAATGCAATATTTAAATAGACTAAGTTATTCGTTTAACCTTTCATTCACCTTAAGGAACCATTGACCTTGGAATCAACTGAATTATTGGTATATTCATTCATTTCTCCCCACACTTCATTCGATCCATCTTTATCTTCCTCCTCAGACTTAGGTAGTAAGTACGTAATAAAATAAAGTATTCCACATATAAAGTCATAATTCCACATTTTTTGATAACTACTAGTCTACTGGTCCTTTCAATGTATGAATAGAGAGAGGGATAAAATAAGAGTTAACAATTTTTAAATAAATTATTTTTGAGCTCCTATATTGGCTCTGGGATCCTCTCTTGAAAGCCATTAGATAAGATAATTAATTTGACAGATTATATAATTAAGCTACGCGTTATCTATCGTATCAATCAATAATTGTAGATAAAATGAAATTTTCTATAACAATAATAGAAACCTTGAAGTGATGAAGATTATAAAACAGGCTTCGATCACTTCAGGATACCCCATCCCATGCTTATCCAATTCAAGGGTGGCTGACTACGTTCTTATACATTTTGGGCACTAATCTGATTTTTTTGTTTGTAGTTATCTATTTACATTTATTCTACTGCCTTTGATTACTACCACTATATCACATCTTTTTTGGCTTCTTTTGATAAACATTGTTACTGGTATTTAACATTTGTTACAGTCTGGGGATGATAATTTACTAAAAGTTCTTGAAATTAATTAATAATACTGCTTTTGATCATAAAGAAGACGCATTTAAAGTTACCACCCTCTGATAATTTTTGGAAAGTATTTCAAAGAACAAAAGTAATGTAACTAAAAATAAAAAATAATACTCTCTAATCCTAAAGGATACACGAAAAGCCGCACATCCAGGGGTAATATTCTGAGTAAAGATTTATGGGTACATGATAAATTGTTTTTTTTCATGATTTGGTAGGTGCAAAGATTTGTCACCGGAAAAGTTATCGAAAACAAAGAATACTGGCGAACTTGACAAATATAGTTAATGTTTGTTGATCAAACACAAACAAGACAGGAAAACTACGAAGACTAACACAGCTACTGCTTTTAAGAAAAAAAAGACCAACTTAATTGAGGAAAGAAAATAGTTGAGCTTGCCCATCTTAAACTTCTCATATTTCGGACCACGTATAAACCTTTAAGTTTTAAACTGACCATCGATCATCCGGCAAAAAATGTAGCATAATACAAAGAAAAAAGAACAATAATGTCAAAACTTAAAAAGTTCCAGAAATATAAGCAGTACTATGCATATTCCTTTGTGAGAAAATGAAAACATCATGAGAGTGATAGAAACTAGAAAGATACTAGATCAGGTAGCCCAGTAATTAAAAAAAAGCAAACAGCTTCCAATCAATATTTTACACACCGCCCCATATCCATGAAGGCTTGTTCGGTTGCAGCTTTTTGGCAATAAGCTCGATTTTTTGAGTTTCGGGAAGCAGCTAGGTTTATCTAGCCTAAAGGTTATAGCTTTTTAAGACTAAAACCTAAGCCAACTCCACCAAAACAGTCAAGTTTTAAAGCAAAAAATCTGAGCTTATAATCTGCAACCAAACAAGGCCATATTTTTCTTTACAATTAAACCTACAACATACCCACAACATACCCAGCCAAAACAGTTATCAATGTTGTTACTGGCTTGATGCAGGAACATATTCTTCTCCAGAAATCAAAACCAAGTCCGTTGAAGGCGACTTTCTCGTGATGGATTTGGGAAAGTCGACATTATCCTGCCCACACCGTTGTTGAGGATGAGAGAGAAGTTTACACATGTCGCGAAGGAGGGTACGCAACAAACCCTGTCCACTTTCATGAATATATCCCTCATACTCGCTTACATGCTCAAGAGCGTCGACGAGGGAGTCGTAAACCTTCTGGGGACAGTTGGTGAGGTCCGGTTTATCATGAAGATAAACAACGTCAAACGTAAAAGTTTTTTGGTTCACGGGCCATTGATGATGAGGTTGTACTGATGATCGGCAGTATATTAAAATCTGGTATATAGGAAAATGATTGCAAATATTAGTCCTGAGAATTGGACCAAAAAGTATGATATGTAACCAAATTGGCACCACATAAGAAACTAGATTGGCTCGTGGTCAAATCCTAAGAATACGTATTTTTAAAAATATTAAATGTTATAGTGACCGCGGAAAAACCTGGATGTCTGGATTGGCCACATTGTCAACTTGGTATTTGATTTGGTTGCCCGAACTAGGATAACTATGTCCAAATACATCCCTATTTTTATATTTGGTCTAAGATTAGGAGAAAAACAAGAAATGTTCATTCCTTTACTGGGCTGAAAGACCTGACAGGAGAGGTTCACACACTCATAGACAAAATTGTGTAGAATTGTACAGCTCTTCAGAAAGGTTTATTTCATTCTCAATATATCATCATCTTATAGCTCAAATTTGGCCCTCAAATTCTTTTTTCTTTTCTTCAAAATATTTTACACTTCTGTTTTGAAGGAACCTGAGTATGCTGGCCTGTGTCTTTTGATTTCTAATGTTATGTTTTTGGACAAATTCGAGTTCACAAGAAAAAAATTTCTCTAGCTAACATTTCAGATTAACGGAAACTCCTAAGGAAAAATGTTTCAAAAGCTAACTTGAAAAGTATTAACAAAGATAACTAACCACTCTAAGAATTCGATTTTGAGCACGGGATTTTTTAGCTTCATGAGCTGCGATACGGAATAGCTGAGTGAGATCTGCTTTCCCAGATGATTGCTCAACCGATAACCCACGAAATGCAGCCATTGCTGACTCAACCTCACTTGAAAACTCCTTCCGAAGCTTCATAATAATAAATACAAAAAGTACCATCAGTGAAGATACATTTTGTAGCAATGAATCATTTCTTTCCTGTTTACCACAAAGAAACAAAAAGAAAAATCTTCCCAAAGTATTATACGAGTACTATCCTACATCAACAATTTGTTAGTGAAACAAGAGAATCCTGTTCAAAAACTTGTCTTTAATCGATGGTTTCACTTTTCAGCACTAGTACCACATGCATCTATGCCAATAGGACAAAATCTATCATAAACAAATGCTGGGAAAAAAATATTTTCGACCATTGAGGAAAGAGAACATAATGGTTCATCATCGCCATATTAATCCCGTGACCACCGGTGAGAAAAGATCGACGACAAAGAATGCTGAGGTGAGAGGAATTCAGTCTCTAAATCATCCATACAAATTTAAATATGCATTTATCATAAACAATTATTGTCCCGACTCCGAGAGATCTATGATAACTCTCTTTTAGTGAAATTAAGAAAGTAACCATAAGAGACTTGTATCTGTTCAAGTAAACGTATTTCCGCAAATCAGAATACATTGCCACTTCTGCGCAGCCTATATTATCCTAATCCTTACATGTTTAGAGGTACTAAGACCTCAAAGAAATAAAACTATACTTAAAAAATCTATTGGGTGTTGAGAAATGCATGAGAATATGGCCTAAAGCATCACAGTTCCTTGTCATCATCCAAAGCAAATGTCATAAACTTTAAAGTAACACTATACGTTGTGCAGTAAATGAGGATTACCAAATAAATGTAACTTAACTACAGTAGAGTAGTTCAGCAACTTTTTTTGATAATTGTACATAAACCCTTACCTAAAAATCCATGAGTAGCACTAAATAATTGAAAGGGGCCAAACACTGGATGGTGATCAACAAAATGAAATTTCCCAACAACTGGATTTGTTTTAATGCAGTAATTTAACCAAATGATTCGATTTTGTCACCCTTACGAAAAATTGTAACCATCCAACTAAAAAGCTAAGCTTTTCCAAACAGAAACCCAGAAAGACCAAGTCTTCAAGCTAGCAGACCAAACCTAATACAAGCGATAAGGAGAAAACAAAATTGAGAGCTTAAATTTTATAGCAAAAAATTCACTAAACCATCTTTTCTTTAAAAAATCCACAAATGATAACAAAAAAGGCGAAACATCAAAAAATTCCAAACTGAGCCAAAATTTTAAAGGTTTATTACCCATTTACCCACAATTGACAACCATCTAATTTCTGATAGTTTTACATAAACCGACAAACTATAAACCCTATAGTGACATTTACCAGTCAAAATGAGCCGGAAAAACTGTCTACTTTCCTAGCATAAAATGTACCCATGTTTTCCCCCCCAATAAATCTACAATCTACATAACTCATAAAACTGTTTAATCATATTTTATTGAGTAATGTAATAAAAAAGTGACTAAACACATCGAGAAGTAGCATAAAAGGATTATAACACCCCCACATTAAGGAACACCAAGCTTCTCCCATGTATTTTACTAGAAAAGTTGATAATTATAGACTTTCAGCACCCCGCATAATTGGGAAAAAAAATATACGCCTGCCACCCATATCCAAATCCTGGTTCCGTCACGCACACTCATCATTACAAAAGAAGGCCTTTCATTTAGTCTTACACATTTGTAAAAGTACATCAAAGCCATTCTTTTGTACATGTCATATAGTCTATTACTCCATCTGCTCAAATTTACAAGTCCACTAGCAAATCCTTCAATTTAGTTGAACAACATGATTAACCTACTTTTACTCCTAGTTTTTAATTTTGCTCATTACTTTTATACATATATTCTAGCGAAATTATCTAATACATTGTTTCCAGTGAAGAAAAATTGATGAAAGTAAAAAAATAAATCAAGGTGTTTTGATTAAAAAGTTCAAAAATTCGTTTGAGCCCCCATTTACCAAAATTAGCTTCTGAGCCCTTCCATTTAAAATTTCTAATTACGTCCCTGATTGTTTCTATTTACGGAAAATTGACATATAAAAACGGAGCAAACCAAAATTTGGATGCTTGTGAAATCCAACTTTTTTTATGAAAAGTTGATGATTCTTAAAAATCCCCCTAAACTTAGTCAAAGTGGCGAATTTTTGTGTGTGCGGACTCCAATTTAGGGTAACAGAGTAAATGTATCATACATCTATTCTGAGAAAGTTCCATTTAATTCGGGACGTCCCAAAATGGAATAAGTGTCAAATAATTTGGGACCGAGGGAGTATTATATACGGAGAATCATTCATTAGTACATAAAAACATATTTAATGTCCAAAAACTCGCATTTCAACTCTTATTTAAGATTTGGTAAGCATCAAAGTTAAAAATAAAGAATAAAAAGAAGTAACATCATGTAGCGTATGTACCTAAGTTTAAGTTTATAAAGATTTTAACCATGATTTTTTAATAATTAAGTCTCGCATTATGTACCAAATGATCATTTTCCCTAATATATACAGAGTACTAATTAAACATGGGGCATGGTATCAGGGCCGGTCTTGATGGAACGCAAATAGTCCGAGTGGACTAGGCATCCCACGGCAAAGGAAAATAATTTGGGCCGGCTCTGCATAGTATTGATCATACTATGGGACCCATCATATATTACGATTGTTTACACTATTTGTAATTAATTTGTACTTGATACTAAATAAGGTACAATACTAACTGTACTACATTTAAAACTAATAACGCCTATAAGATCTTATTATTTATGCCACTCGTAATAACTACTTATAAATTGTACTCATTTATACTATACTTCAAACAAACATAGCCTTACACAGGCTCGGTCCTTGTGCAAGCCAAATGAGCCGATTAGCTTAGGCATGGCGCAAAAACCTGAAAAGAAAATCCTTTTTTTTTTTGTTTTTTTCAGAATTGGGTCGTTTTTTCAACGTGATATAATACAAGAAGGACCTATTTTATTTGAAGCTCTGTTTAGTGTATCGTAAAAGACAATACTTATGTTTTATTATGACATGACTCAACCTTCTTAATCTCTCTGTGTTTTCTTTACGCGTGTTATAAAGCTTTTCAAACAAAGTTAAAAAGGGGCCCAAAAAATTGTACTGCATAGAGGCGTTGTACTGGCCCTGGCCTTGCAGAATATCATAAAAACGAGGCAAATAAATGAAGATGTGGGGTGTAATTATACAAGAAGCGGAGTAGGCCAAGGTAGCGAGCTAAGCCGCATCAAAGTTGAAAAAGAAAAAGTAAAAATAAGTAGCATCGAGCATCTGTACCTAATCTTAAAAGAGATTTTAACCATGTATTTTTGATAATTAAGTCACAAAACATGTACCAAATGATCATTTATCCTATAAAATTACTGAATATAAAACGGTTCTGGTTACGCCACGGGGAAAGTGGCCATATAAAACCGAACAGCCCAAAATGGAAGCATGAACTTATAATTTGAAACGGAGTGAGTACTAAATAATTACTCAATATTTAAAAAAAAGGAGGCAAAGTTATGATTACCCAAGAAGCGGAGGCCGGGTATTATAATAAAATAGCTAACTAAAACAATATTGGTCAGGACCACTATTTTAATGAACGGACCCGGACCACTCAATATTTTCCCCTGAGGGAGTATTATATGGTAACTACATAATATAATAAAAAAAAAAATGAGGCAAATAAAGTAGTATGTTACCCAAGCAGCAGAGGATGCCAGTGTAGCGAAAGCGAAGCGATGATGAGGGTGAATAGAGAGCTTGGAATGAATAAAAGAGAATCGCTTGTTTGATAGAGTCTAGTCTGGTGATGGATCGTCCGTTAGGGCCGCTCACTTTCATCTCCACCATTGATTCTGAGTCCACGTCGATACATAACAGTATGTCCTCGTTAGAGTATGAAGAGTGTTGTAAGGTGTATCGCTCTGCGCCTCCATCATATCCATCTCTCTTAATCTCTCTCTCTCTCTCTCTCGTTTAATCTAAACCCTAAACTAACACACTAAACACCGAGAACTAAACTAAATCACACAATCACCCCCAAAATCAACAAAAAACCAACAAACCGGGTACATAAATACAACAATAAATAAACAACTAAGCCCCATATAAACACAAGTAACCCCCAGAACTACCATAAACGACACAACCACCCCCAAAATCAGAAAACCCAACAAACAAACCCACACACCTGGCCAACCCATCGGTACTAAACCCCTCACAGGACAACAAAACCAGCAAGGTAATAGAGTAAATGTATCGTAGAGTTTGATTTAATCCGGGACGTACCAAAATGAAATAAGTAACAATTAATTTGGGACGGAGGGAGTATTATATACTAATTACAGAATATAATAAAATATTTACCCAAGAAGCAGAGGAGGCGAGTGTAGCGAAAACGAAGCGATGATGAGGGTGAATAGAGAGCTTGGAGTGAATAAAAAGGAGAATCGCTTGTTTAATAGAGTCTAGTCTTGTGATGGACCGTCCGTTAGGGCCGCTAACTTTCATCTCCACCATTGATTCTGAGTCCACGTCGATACAGAACAGTATGCCCTCGTTAGAGTATGAAGAGGGTTCCCACGCGTATCAGTCTCGCGGTGGTGACAGGGTCTGCGCCTCCATCATATCTATCTCTCTTAATCTCTCTCGTTTAATTTAAACCCCAAACTAACACACTAAACGCCGAGAACTAAACTAAATCACATAATCACCCCCAAAATCAGAAACAACAACAAACCGGGTAAATGCAACAATAAATAAACAACTCTGCCCCATATAAACACAAATAGCCGCCAGAACTACCCTAAATCACACAATTACCCCCCTAAATCAGAAAACCCAACAAACCGGGTAAATGCAACAATAAATAAAACAACTCAGCCCCATATAAACACAAGTAACCTCCAGAAGGCCATAACTACCCTAAATGACACAACGATCCCCCAAAATAAGAAAATCCAACAAACAAACCCACCCTAAACCCCTTGAACCTCGCCGCAATCACCTCCAAACACTCATAACTCCAATGCAAGGTAACAGCGTAAATGTATCGTAAAGTTTGATTTAATCCGGGACGTACCAAAATGAAATAAGTATCAATTAAGTTGGGACGGAGGGAGTATTATATACTAATTACAGAATATAATAAAAAAAAGAGGCAATAATTACCCAAGAAGCGGAGGAGGCGAGTGTAGTGAAGGCGAAGCGGTGATGAGGGTGAATAGAGAGCTTGGAGTGAATAAAAAGGAGAATGGCTTGTTTAATAGAGTCCAGTCTCGTGATAGACCGTCCGTTAGGTCCGCTAACTTTCATCTCCACCATCGATTCGGCGTCCACATCAATACAGAACATTATGTCCTCGTTAGAGTATAAAGAGGGTGGTAAATTGTATCGCGGTGCTGACTCAGAGCTTTGCGCTTCCATCATATCCATCTCAATCTCTTTCAATCTCTCTCTCTAAATCTCTATTTTAATCTCTCTCTCTCTAGAAATGACTTTAAAATGGTGTCAGTGACCTAACTGGTGGACACTTGAAGTTAGTATACCAAACTGGTTACTTCACATTATCTTCTAATAAATGACTTAGTTTACAGCATCTAATAATAATAATAATAATAATAATAATAATAGGTGGGTTAAAGTGTGTGTTAACTAAAAATGTTAGCTAACAATACAATTTTGTCTTTCCATTAGATGTGTTAAAGTGTATGTTAACTTTATAGACATTAAAAACATAGTTAAAGATAACAATTTTTTAAGTGTTATTACTTGATGACATGATAAAAAAAAAACTATCCACACCCACAATTAACTGTTATTTCTCACGTATATCTTTTATATCTCTACCTTTAGTGTGCTATTTATTCTCTCAGCACCTATCAATAGTACTATATTTTGAATAATTAATTTTTAGTTAAAATAGATAACATTGTTAAAGTTATAACTAATGTGAGTGTTTAAGTTAATATACCTATGTGTTATTTAATACATTTTTAAATGATGAGGTGTCACTAGTTAGCAATAAAAATTTAACAAAACTATTATGGATACTCTTAGCTTTTATTTTTTAAACTTCAGTATTTTCTTGAAAAAACGTCCTGTCTTACTCCGATGTCTGTTAAAGGGTAGATGACTCAGAGTCAAGGTGACTCAGAGTCCACAGCTATTGAATATTGCTGCAGTACATTTCATATTTTAACTGTAGCAATATCCAATGGATGTGGACTCTGAGTCACCTTGACTCAGAGTCACCTACGCTGCATCCCTGTTAAAGAGGGTATTTATGCTCGTGTGTTAACTTGGCAAAAACGGAAAAGGAAACGGAATTATGAAACAGTACTGCCTAATATTATACGTGAACGAGAAAAAATATCAGAACGTTTCGTAGAAAAGTTTAAAAGAACATAGTTTACGGTGATTAAACTTATGTTAGTTTTAGTTTAGTATCCTATACGTTCGTATTTTTTTTTTACCTTTTTATATTGATTTGTCATGCTTATTAATTATTAGTTTTGGTCACTTTAATTATAAGGAAATTTAAAATGAATAAATAAATAAAATATATATACATATATAAGCGAACAATATTGTAAGAATCTTAGAGAAGCGAACAAAATTTAAAAAATCTTAGGAGTTCAAAATGAATAATGGAACTAAACATATAAAAAGGAAAGTCAATATCATGTTAGACTAATTTGCAAAACATACATGTTACATGTCAATTATTTGTTATTAAAAAAAATTCATTTAACAAAAATGGTACGAGATATAAAAATTATAGATTGCATAGTAAATTTGGAAGATAAGCACAAAAATACCTTCATCCAACATATAAAAATTCTTCATAATTGAATAAAATAAAAATGATGGCACTTTTTTTTTTTTTTTGACTTTGTCCAAATACATACACATCATATAGAGGATTTTGCACTTGTCTGGATTTGTAAATTTGCCTATTTGTAATTTATTAAAAAAATCAGAGGTAGAATTGATCTATTTCAAAAATTGTATGACCAGATTGAACTTTACTCAAATTGGAATGAAAAGCCATAAATTTGGTACTCAATTTTCAAAAATGAGTTTTTTTTTTACGAGATTGATACACAAATAAATATACACAGAGAAGAAAATGTACTGTGTATTTTTCTTTAATATCAAATATAGGATTTGTTAGAGCATTGTAACAATATTTACTACCACTTGTCCATAGATGTTTGTCCATATGACTATATTATGTTGGTATAACTTTTTCCTCTCCACTACACATAACGATTATGTTTACACTTCCTATACACGTAATAAAATAATGTTCTTTTTGTATTTTCACTTTATCACATTTACTATGACTTTTGCAACGCTCAACTTTGTGTCCACACACAGGGACGAATACATGAATATTTTTTGGGGCACAAATATACTGAGACCAATATGATACAATATTCACTTTCCAAAAAAAAAAATGCAATTTTCACATGTGATTAGTTTCAAACAAACAACCAAATGATCTATTGAGTTTTAACGATCATGGTATTTTTTTTTCTATCGCTGAAGCAGAATTTCATAAAGAAAGAACTAAAACTATGAAAACTAAAGAAAAAAAAAACACTAAGTGACCATTTGAGCAAAATTTGATAAAGAAAAAACTAAAAATGAGAAAACATGAAATAAATAATAAGGTAAATACTTAAAGGACCAATTATGAAATATAGAATGACCCAACGTGTTCTATTCTAACCTAAGGGAGCACACGTGTTATGTTCCTTTAGAGCGAAAGGTTTACCAAATAAATTGCATAAGTCTTCACCGATATAAGTTTTATACAACTTTATAACTTTACTCTATATCTATTCATATATATAGCTTTATAGTCACACAAATATATTTTAGATGTTACACATCAATACAATATAAGTCTCAATATAAATTATTATTATATTTTTATTTTTTGTTTCTTTCCCATGGCAAAACTTACTATCTATGACAATTTAATTCATTCTCTACCTCAATACAATATAAGTCTCAATATAAATTATTATTATATTTTTATTTTTTGCTTTTTTCCCATGGCAAAACGTACTATCTATGACAATTTCTTTCATTCTCCACCTCAAGTATAGTTTTCCTTCACATGTCTCAACCGAAAAACGTAACCGGAGGTCGTCGTAACAGGGAATCGAACTATAAGAAAAAAAATACGAAAATACCCTCCAAAAATCATCATTTAAATAATGAAATGTTGATTGGGTGTGTTTTGATCCTTATGTGAGTTGTGATTTGGATCACAATAGATGAGATAAGTATTTTTGATAGTTAAATGATGAGATCAAGTGTTGATTCGATAAGTTTAAAAAAGAAGAAGATAAGGGATGAAATTTGAGAGTTGGATTAATATATGTAGAGAGAGAATCAAAAAATGAAAAATGAAAGAGAGGAAACAGACTAACCGAGACTCTGCTTGTGGATGACCCACTTAAAATTTCTATAAAAACTCTCTACATGTAAAGAGGAGTTGAATAAAATTTTACAAATTATATTTTCTTTGAGCTAAAATGGTAACTGTTGAGCGTGTATTTTTCTTATTCTGAAATAATCAAATGATCATGTTTCTCTATAATAGGAGTAATTATGTAATTTTGGGGGTGCACGCGACCTCATACCCTAGGTTGGATCCGCCCTTGTCCACACATCCAAATTTTTGGAATAAAATGTTATTTGTACATGTCTTAAACTTGACATATCTGGACATGTTTTTGGTAGTAGCAAAACTCATTTGCCCCTGTTTATTGTTTTATTCTTTTTGTGTTATGTTTGAAAAATGGTAAAATGTGGAAAGTAATAAAAAATTAGCTTCCATTTTAGTAAACTGCCCCCAATAAATTGGAACAGCCAAAAAAGAATAATACCCCAATAAATTGGGACGAATGGAGTATATCCCAAGTAAATATATATTTAAATTGAATACAAAATTTAGGACAAACTCTTGAGTACTACATTTTATACATTTTACACATTTTATACTAATTAGTGTATATATATATATATATATATATATATATATGCTCATTAGAACAAACTGTTGAGAATGTTTTTAGGGCTTGTTTGTTTGATGGACTAATGCATTGAGATTGTATTGCAAATGTTGTGGGACCATAAAAAATAATAACACAACAAAACGAGACCTTAGTATATAACAACAAAATAGTACGATTCATGTCCATATATTAAGACTTAAAACTTAAAGATCAATACCTTTAGTTATGATGCACAAACTCTCAAAAAATATATTAAATATTAGAATAGTTTGATATTGGTGAGAGTCATGAGACACACAAACAAGTCAGACAGAGAAAAATGGAATGTTTTTTTTAAAAAAATTGAGATATTTTTTATTAAAGCCAAATCGACAGAAATATACATGTCTAGTTGTCCAGGCCAAAAATTCGAATGCTCAAATATAGCTAAACAATTTGCCGGATTGTTACCCATCATGGAAACCCAACTAAAGTTTTAATTCCGATTCGTTGAGCTTGCGGAGATTTCCCCCGTGCAATTCCCACGAGCTAATTGCGCATAACTCAATCAATTCGCGGTTGTTGGATTCAATAATTACCCGCGCCCGTTGTTTTTCTTCTACCTAAAAACATGCCGTTTGTAAAAAAATTCCTTCCGTCATGATCGAAAAAATGGAATGCTTGACGCAACTTATTCACGTTTTTTTAATAAATTTTCAGCTGGTCATTAGGACCCGTGAGCCGGACATGTTTCACAGTTTGAAGGATTACAAAACATGACTAATAGAAAATTGGGCTAAGTTATTAAACTTTTTTTTTTATCTAAGATCCATTTAAAGTTCTCTATAAAATAAATGTTGCGTTTTGTAAGACTTGGATCACATATATATAAATGCATACCCTTGTTTCTATTGAAATAACACGACTCTCATATTAATTAGAAAATGGCGAGCCTATTTTTCTTCCTAGGCTCGGCTTAATCAATCAATGCGCGTCGGCTCCGTACAATGGTGATCAGCTTCGGTGACGAGGTGCTTCCTAGCCTGCACAAGAAACGAATAGGGGCCCGGGGTTGGAACCATGTTTTCCCTCTCCAACGATCAAGTCATTACGGTTCGAGACTGAAAGAATATATATAATGAAGGGTGAGGGATCGGACCGGTTACAAGTTGTTGTGTCGGGTATCTCAGGTTGGGTGTAGGTAGTCCGGACTGTTTTAGCTTTATCTCTCCTCCCTGTCTTTTTCTGTCCCCTACTAAGTGGTATTAGTGGGGGTATTTATAGTATGACCCAGGATCGTAACAGCCCTTGTATCACTGTACTGTTAAGTTTTAATCCAACGGCGTTAGGTCATTTATGACTCTGACAAGAGTACAGTCCTTTTTCCAGGGCCCACAGGTGATGGTCTGTGATTGGGCCACGTCGATGAAATGCTGAGGGGTCCCCCAAGGGAGCAGCAACATTAATTGAGGAAGCGTACTTGATACGCTTCCTTGGCCGGTGTGGTCACACCTCGGCCTCATCCATGCCCGGGGTGGTATATCTTTCAAGGTTGATAGAGGTCCGGATACAGTGTTTTCTGGGGTCGTATGGGCCCGGACGAGGGATGCTGATATTCCCTCGCCAACAGCTCCCTGTCCGGAGTCGTCGTTAAGGACGAGGTCGACAAGGATCTTCGGTCGTTACGGGGGCTCCGGTCATTCTGTTCTCATGTATGGCGGTGTGGAGATGCCTCAACACGGCCTGACATGTGACACGTGTTCTGGTATCTATAAAAATTTTTACACGTGGAGATCGACCCATATGCATTTATGAGGCGCCGCCTCTGTCTCTTCGATTTCATCAATGACATTAATGTTAAAACGGCTGCTGAATGACACCTGGCAAACGGCCTCTATTTGCTGTACACGTGGAACGCTTTGATTGCGTAGTGACGATTTCATGTGGGAGTTCGTGCAATGGCCCGTCAGTGTCTTTTCATCTTCTGGGTAAATGTCTTTTCACCTTCCATTGGGGGTCTATAAATACCCTCAGTGAAAACTCATTTTCACTCTCTCACTCTCTCTTTAAAATTTTCACAGCAAACTATTTTCTCTCCCTTCCCATGCTTAGCAAAATCACACACACCCAACCGACATGGTGATAACTCACGGAGCCGAAAAAGGCCCGATGGTTGCGCCCCAACCTCGGCGCCTGACAGTTATGAAAAATGCCTTGCCATTCCGGGCAATGATTCTAGACCCGAACCTGACAGTGGCCTCGAATGACAATAGCATAATGGTTAGACTGCATGGGCCCGACCTCGACGAGTTTCGACAGCTCTGTGGGATCAGTGAAGACTTCAGGCTTCAGAAATGCGAGAGCATTGAAGAGATGAATGGGATCGTGGCTGATCCCAATAACATGGTGACCCTCTCCCTTTCCACACTCATGTACGGGGGCACCGACCTCCCCATCCCGGAGCTGCTGGCGGAGTTGTGCGCCTGGACGCAGACTCTCCTGTGCCAGTGGCCACTGCAGGCGCACCGCATCTGCGCCGGGATGGAGGCCCTGAACGTTCTGTTGGAGCCGATCCTTCTGGAACCGTTGGGGCTGAGGGAGCTTCTGGCCTGCTACGAGTTTCTGCAGACCGAGCCAAGCTCCCAGTCCAAGAGCAGGCAACCCTACCTGCGATGCCGAGCCCATAACCACCTGATCACAGGTAACTCCGATTCGAATCGGGGTTACACGCAAGACGTGATAGTGGTGGAAGGGCACTGGCTCCACCGCGATGACCTGATTCTCCCACCCAGGCCGGGAAGGGTGCTTAGCACTAAAGAGAACAAGTTCACGGTGGCCTCGAAGCTAGGGTGCCTGGGTGAGCCCAACATTGGGTCGTTGGAGGTGGCCCTCAATTGGTGGGGGCCAAACGGGACCGATGTTGGGGTGCGGGATGCGGAGCACCTGCTGACCTGCGGTTCCCCTACAAGCTGCAAGGGGAACAGCTTCATGTGGCCCCACAGGACCTTCTGTCCCGTGGGATACTCCAGAGAAAGGTGGGAGAAGGAGAAGGGTTTAGAGTCGACCCTTCCTCCCAAAGTGGTCGAAGAAGCTGAGGACGTTGCGAGGCCTGTGTCGAATAAGGCGACGAAACCGAGGCCAAGCATCAAGGCGAAGGCCGTGACGGTGGTATCCTTCGCCCCTTCATCGGCCGGGGTTCTCTTTGAAACCCGGCCTGATGGCACCGTTCTTAATTATAGGGAGGGGCCAGCCGGCATGCGCATCTACATAGATCAGTATGGGAAGCCTCTGCCTGAGGTCCTTCCCCTGAGCTCTAGGGAGCCCGTTGCTGTGAGGAGTCCCCTTCACCTGGAAGATAGCCCCTCAGAGGCAGAGCCCTCCGGGCCGGGCTTGGGCACCTCGCGGACCAGGGTAAGTTCTTTCTTGTTCTTACATAATTCCAATTTCACACTTAGCTAGACTTTGCCAATTTTTCCGAATTTTTCTAACTTCTTGTTTGTCTGAACCATGCAGGTGGTCCATTCTGATGAGGAGGAGGAGGAGGTTGCTGCTGAGGCTGAGGGTGAGGACGAGGAGGAGGTGGTTGAGGCCGAGGCCGAGGAGGAGGTCGTTATTGAGGAGGTGATTGAGGCGGGGGAGAGGGAAGTAGCGGTCTTGCCCCAATCTAGCACTGATGTGGCGGCGAAGCCCTTGGAGGCCATGGACGACTTGGCGGCTCAGGCCAGATTCGACCGGCTGGCTCGCAAGGCCCAGCTCGGGAAGAGGAAGGTGGAGGGGACGAAGTCCCTTCGAGAGGGAAAGAAGGCCAGGGTTGGGGGGAGGAACCCGCCTGAGGTTGTGGTCGAGGAGAGGCCTAGGGTGACGTCAGGCTCTACTCAAGGCTCGAGCTCATCCTCTGCCTCCCCGACTCACAAGATGCCTGTGCAAACACCCGAGGAGGTGAAGGCGGCCACGGGGGTGAAGAGTATAATGGAGGCTCACCCTTCCGCCGGGCTACTCGCTTTGGCTGCGCTTCAGCAGCAAAGCGTCGAGGCTGACCACCGAGGTCGTGACCTCGCCTCCTCCATGGCATCGGCCATGGCCATGATTCCTCAGGTATGTAACCCCTTGCAGTGTCATTTTGTATGTTTTCATTTAATTCCCAAATATCTTGCTAAGTGTTTGCTCTTTCCCTTGTAGGCCTATTTGATGATGAATCAATACATATATCATCAAGGCCAGCTGGTGAGGTCATGGGCCACGAAGGTTGAGGCTAATGCCAGGCTAATGGAGGAGGCCCAAAAAAGGGCGGAGGAAGCCCAGAGTAGGGCGGAGAAGGCCGAGGGCCTAAATGCCTCGGTTGAGGCTCGAAGGGTTGAAGCCGCGAAGGCCAGGATGGAGGCCGAGGAACGAGCCCAAGATGTGGAGGCGGCTCTAAAGGAGGCCGAGGCTGGCGTAACTGATAAGCTAAAAGCTGTTGTCCAATCCGCCTAAGTCGAGCTGAGTGCCGCCTGGGCCCAAAAGACACAGAAGGATTTCAACTCCTTCTATGTCGAAGAGTGGTCTGAGGCGGCTGCCTTTATGAGGGCGGGACCGGACCATCCGGTGTGGAACATGGAAAACATTATCGTCCCGGTCCCCTCAGCTCGTATCCCCGAGGTGGTTCCCCTCACTCCTCGAGCTCTCTTTGACGAAGAGGATGAAGGAGATGACGACGGGACCAGCTAGGGTAGTTTTGTCTTTTGCTCTTGATGTAGTTTTCTTTAAGTACTTAGCTTGTAATAGTTTCCCATGGAATGAAATGAAAAACAATTTTGGCCTTTGGACTTGTCTTTATTCTTCTGTTGTTTACTTCCATTGTGTGTTTATTATGTGTATGTACTCCAAATGAATGGGCCCTTATGCTTCGGCGTTGGGGCATGCATTTCATATAACTCACAACTCGCAAATCGAAGTAATACATAGAAATTACACAAATAAAGGCCGTGGGCCGTCTAGGCTCGGGTGTTCTGAAACACTGGGAAAAGAAATTGAAATATAAACCGGGGTGCCGTATAGGCTCGGGTGTTCTGAAACACTTGTAAAATTTAAATGAACTCAAAAATGCGAATAAATAGAAACCGGGGTGCCGTATAGGCTCGGGTGTTCTGAAACACTTTTAAAATTTAAATGAACTCAAAAATTCAAATAAATAGAAACCGGGGTGCCGTATAGGCTCGGGTGTTCTGAAACACTTGTAAAATTTAAATGAACTGAAAAATTCAAATAAATAGAAACCGGGGTGCCGTATAGGCTCGGGTGTTCTGAAACACTTGTAAAATTTAAATGAACTGAAAAATTCAAATAAATAGAAACCGGGGTGCCGTATAGGCTCGGGTGTTCTGAAACACTTGTAAAATTTAAATGAACTGAAAAATTAAAATAAATAGAAACCGGGGTAGTTTGGAAATAACAACAATTTCATTCATAAAGACTTCAGGCATATTTACATCATATTTTTATTTACATCAAAACGCAAAGGTCGAGCCCTATTGATAGTACTTCCTTAGGTTGTTGACGTTCCAAGGTCGATCCATCGGGACATCGTTGGGAAGGCGACCCAACAGGTAGGCCCCGTTGCCTACTGCGCCGAGGATTCGATAGGGGCCTTCCCAGTTGGGGCCTAGCTTGCCGTCGGACTGTACTCTTGTGTTGTTGTTTACTTTACGAAGAACGAGATCTTCGTCTTGGAAACGTCGGGCGTTCACTCTTTTGTTATAGGAACGTCCCAGTTCGTTCTTATATTCAGCGTTACGGATGGCCGCAACTTCCCTTCGTTCTTCAGCATATTCGAGCTCGAGCCCCATCATCTTTTCGTTCAGTCTGTTCTCCACCATGTCGGTTCTGAGAGAGGGGAGTCCGATTTCTAACGGGATGACAGCTTCCATCCCGTAGGTGAGGCTGTAGGGCGTTTGTTGAGTGCCCCGTCTTCTCGTCGTTCGGTAGTCCCATATGACGTGTTGTAGTTCTTCGGCCCACCGTCCTTTGGACTCGTCCAACCTCTTCTTGATCCCATTGAGCACGGTTTTGTTCGACACCTCAGCTTGTCCGTTGCACTGGGGGTACAACGGGGTCGAGTAGTAGCTCCTGATGTGATATTTGGCATACATCGCTTTCAATTTGACCCCGGTGAACTGGCCCCCATTGTCCGCGACTATAGAGTAAGGGATCCCGAATCTGGTGATCACGTCCCTCCACAGGAACCTGATCACTTCGGCCTCCGTTATCTTTGCTAGTGCCACGGCCTCTACCCACTTTGAGAAGTAGTCGGTGACCATGAGGAGGAACTTTTTCCCCCCGGGGTCCCGAGGGAACGGTCCGACGATGTCCATCCCCCATTGTGCAAATGGCCAAGGTGAGGTCACACTGCTCATCTTTTGAGCTGGGGCTCGAGGCACGAGTGCGTATTTCTGGCACTTTACATTTGAGCACGAATGCTTTAGAATCTTTTTGCATGAGGGGCTATCAGTATCCGTGTGTTAGGGCGCGGTTGGCCAGTGACCTCCCCCCGGTGTGGCTTCCGCACACTCCCTCATGTATCTCTTCCATGACCTTTAGGACCATGTCGGGGTGGACGCAGCGCAAATAGGGCCCGGAAAATGACCTCTTGTAAAGCCTCTCGTTCGGAGCCAGCCAGAATCCGAGGGCCTTCCTCTTTATTTTTTCAGCTTCTTTTTTATCGTCGGGAAGGTCGCCGGAGTTATGGTACACGATTATGGGATCCATCCAACTTCGCTCCGGTGGGAGGTCGGTCACCATGTTGACCTTTGATTTGACGTCAATGTTGGGCGAGGGGACATACTCTACGGTGACGGTCCTTTCTCGCTTGTCACCTATCGCCGAGGCCAGGGTCGCGAGGGCATCGGCATGAGAGTTCTCGTTCCTGGTTATATTGTTGACCTCTTGATAGTCGAAGGTTTGGAGTATTCCCAAGGCGACAGCCACGTAGAGCACCATCCTCTCGTCCTTCGTTTGAAACTCCCCACTTATCTGGCCACTGACTAATTAGGAGTCAGTGTTCACGAGTATTTTCTTGACTCCAAGGCTACGCGCCATTCTTAAGCCGGCGATCATTGCCTCATACTCCGCCTCATTATTAGTGGCTCAGAAGCCAAGCTGGATTGACTTCTCGATCACGTCGCCTTGTGGAGACCGGAGTACCACCCCAAGACCGGATCCTTTTTTATTGGCGGCCCCGTCCGTATGCAAGGTCTATGTTTCAAGGGCACGTCCCGTAATGCCGGTACTTAGGGTCGTCGTGTCTGCGATTGTGAATTCTGCCACAAAGTCAGCCAATGCTTGCCCCTTTACGGATGTCCGAGGCTCGTAGTGGATGTCGTATGCGTTCAGGTGGCAAGCCCACTTCATCATACGTCTAGACAGATCTCCCTTCTGGAGTATTTTCCGGACGGGTTGATCGGTATACACCACGATACTATGGGCCGAGAAGTAGTGCGCCAGCTTACGCGAGGCCATAACGAGGGCTAGGACGAGCTTCTCTAAGGGCAGATACCTAGACTCGGTGTCAAGTAGGGTCTTGCTCACATAGTAGATTGGCCTTTGCTCCCTGCCGAGCTCTTTGATGAGGACGGCGCTGACGGCTATCTTCGACACGGCAAGGTATAGGGCAAGGACATCGCCGGTGTCCGGCTTGGTCAGTAAGGGCGCGCTCCTGAGGTAGTCTGCCAGCTCCGTGAATGCCCTACAACATTCATCGTCCCATTCGAACTTCTTCTGAGCCTTCAGGGCCGTAAAGAATGGCTTGCAGCGATCCCCGAACCGAGCAATGAAGCGGTTTAGGACGGCAGCCATCCCGGCCAGCTTTTATATGTCCTTTCTTTTTTCTGGGGTCCTCAAATTTTTCAAGGCAGAGATTTGATCTGGGTTTACCTCTATGCCGCGGTGTGACACCATGAATCCTAGGAACTTGCCGGCCCCAACCCCAAAGGCACATTTGGAAGCATTAAGTTTGAGGTTGTGTCTTCGGATTGTTTCGAAAACTTCTTTGAGGTCGGTGAGGTGGTCCCCCTCCTGGGCGCTCTTTACCACCATGTCGTCAATATAGACCTCCATGGTCCGGCCTATATTCTTGGAGAATATCTTAGTGACCATCCTCTGATATGTTGCCCCGACGTTCTTGAGCCCGAAGGGCATCACCTTATAACAGTAATTCCCCCTTGGGGTTATGAAGGCAGTTTTTTCTTGATCAGCCTCCGAAATGGGTATTTGATGGTAGCCGGAGCAGGCATCCAGGAAGCTCATTCTGGCGGCTCCGGTCGTAGAGTCCACTATCTGATCAATTTTAGGCAAGGGGAAAGGATCTTTTGGACAGGCCCGGTTAAGACTCGTGTAATCGATGCACACACGCAGCTTTCCATTCTTTTTGGGGACCACTACGGGGTTGGCGAGCCATCTAGGTTAATAGATTTCTCTGATGGCTCCAGCCAGTAGAAGCTTTTGCACTTCCTCGTTTATGGCATCGGCATGCTCTGGACTGACACGACACCCTTTCTGCATTACGGGCTTGGCGTTCGGATTGACGTTCAATTGGTGGCAGGCGAGGTCGGGGCTGATACCCGGCATTTCGCTCGGAGACCGCGTGAAGGTGTCGAGGTACTGAAGCAGGACCTCAACGAGATCAGTGATCTCGGGCTCGCTCAGCTTTGCGCCCACCATGAAAAAGTGGTCCTCGTCGTACCCCAGGATCTGAACCTTCAGCAATCCTCCTTCTACCTTTTCTTCAGCCTCCGGCCCCATCTTCTTGTTTAGTTCCCTCAGCAGCTTAGGGTCTTCCGTCTCTATGTTCATAGCACTTTGGACCGGGACCGGTTTTTCGCCGGAGTACACGGCCATGGCGCAGCTTCTCGAGACCTTTTGGTTTCCCGAGACGGTATCTACTCCAAAACTGGTCGGATATTTGACCTTTTGATGCAGTGTGGATGAGACGCCTTCTATCTCGTGAAGACATGCACGCCCCAGTATGACGTTGTATACGGAGGGAACGTCTACTACTGTGAACTCCATATTCATAACCTTGGTCCCCGTCTTAACGCGCAAGGTTATGTTCCCTTTAGACTGGACCGCCTCGGAGCTGAAGCCGTACAGGGGAGGGACGTTGGTTTCCAGGTGTTCGTCTTTAAGCCCCATTTTCTCGAAGAGGTCTCTAAAGAGTACGTTCACTGACTCCCCTTGATCGATCAGGATCCGTCCCACGGCACAGTGACCGGCTTGGGCGGAGATGACAAGGGCGTCGCAGTGGGGTAAGTCCACTCCCAGCAGGTCGAAGTCGGTGAAGGTCAGGTTTGGCCTGACATCGCGTTTGTAATTCTTTCGGGGGCTTGAGCTTTCGGTAAGGCAGACGTGCTGCTTCATCGCCGCCTCACGGGCTTCAGTTCTCTCCGCTCTGCTCGGTTTTGGTTTCTTCGGCCCAGAATGGATCACCTGGCACGTCATCACCGGAAGGGGAAGGTCTCGTGGTTCTTCGTTGTCCCCTTCTCCGTCTCGATAGGAGTCCCTTCGGGACTTGACGTATTTATCCATTAGGCCATCCCGGACCCATCCTTCTAGCCTCGACTTCAAACCGTGACACTCATCGGTAATATGGCCGCGCCCTCTATGATAGTTACAGAATTTATCATTCGGACCGCGGGCCGGTTCGTTCCGGAGGGGAAGTGGCCAGGAGAAGAACGGCTCGTTCTCTATCTCTCCAAGGAGGTCGATTAGGGGAAGGCAAAAGATGGTGGAGTACGCGGTGCCCGACCCCGATGGGGTAGCTCGATGAGGGTCTTCTTTTCTTCTCTTGGGGGCCGGCTACGGATTACTCCCCGTTCGAGGACGTTCCAACCTTTCATTTATGGGCCGATTTCTCCTAGGGCTCCTAGCAACGGCCCTCTCTCGGGCCTGTTCGATACTGGCAACCGAACGGGATGCCCCGACAGATCTCATGTCTTTCTCAATATCGACATGCTGCTTTATCAGAGACCTAAGCTGAGGGACCGTGCTAGGAGGGGTTGTGATCATTTCGTTGCGGATCATGCTGCCTACGACCATGTTCTGTCTGAAGGCTGCTATGGCGGTAGAGTCAGGGCAGGCGGCACACTCAGCATGCTTGAGCCAAAAACGCTTGTCGTAGCTCTCGAGGGTCTCTTTGGGTTGAACCCTTACTTGATACAGTTGCTCCGGTTGGGCAACCCTTTCTTTCAAGTTAATGAATCGATGTGCAAAATTGTAGGCTAGGTCGTCCCAACAATGTATGGAGTTGGAGGGAAGGGACTGGAAACATTTGCTAGCCAATCTCCCCAGGATGGCGGGAAAACATTTGCACATGAGTCGGTCCAGGTGGGACCAGTGATTCATCTGGTACCGATAGTGCCGGAGGTGTGCTTCGGGATCAGAATCCGCATTGAAGATTTGAAGAACAGGGGCGGTGAAATTTCCGGGGGGAGCACCGTATTCTATTTCGTCAGAGAACGGGGTGCTCCGGGTGGAGGCTACGATTTTCAATGCTGCCTCATCGGGTGCATCGTTTCGGACACCGCAACGGCCGCGTCTTCGTGTCCGAGGAGGCTTGTTAGTTCGGGCTCGACTCGATTCAGGTCGTGAGTCGAGACTGTCATCCGGCCAGTGGAGCCGAGAGTGTATACTTCGCTCATCGCCGTGGAGGGAATCTCCTTCGTGGGAATGCCCCGACTCCTCGCCCCTAGTTGACTCTCTGGGAGCATCTAGGGGGGGTCGTCGTGGGGGTCCCAACCGGGACATCACGCTTTTGACGGGGACAGGAACGGGTTCCGCTCCTGCTTCGCCATGAGAGACGGGTTCGGGTCCGGATGCCATCATTGCAGTTATCAACGCTTTTTGGGCAGCCAAGGTAATGAGGTCCTTCTCGTGGATCTCAAGCATCATGCGAGCCAGCTCGTCGCGTGACCGGGGTGTTCCAGGTACTGTCGTTAGCGGAATAGGTTCCCCAGCGGGTGTAGTTCTCGGAGTGTCGAAAGATAGGGTCTTTGGCATCCCAAGGACGGGAGTATGTCGCGGAGGCGGGGTTCCATACTCGTCATTATCAGTCATTCTTTCTTTAAGAAGGGTTGTCGGAGCTAGCGCGTTATTTCCCACAGACGGCACCAATTGGCGAGCCTATTTTTCTTCCTAGGCTCGGCTTAATCAATCAATGCGCGTCGGCTCCGTACAATGGTGATCAGCTTCGGTGACGAGGTGCTTCCTAGCCTGCACAAGAAACGAACAGGGGCCCGGGGCTGGAACCAGGTTTTCCCTCTCCAACGATCAAGTCAGTACGGTTCGAGACTGAAAGAATATATATAATGAAGGGTGAGGGATCGGACCGGTTACAAGTTGTTGTGTCGGGTATCTCAGGTTGGGTGTAGGTAGTCCGGACTGTTTTAGCTTTATCCCTTCTCTCTGTCTTTTTTTGTCTCCTACTAAGTGGTATTAGTGGGGGTATTTATAGTATGACCCAGGATCGTAACAGCCCTTGAATCACTGTACTGTTAAGTTTTAATCCAACAGCGTTAGGTCATTTATGACTCTGACAAGAGTACAGTCCTTTTTCCAGGGCCCACAGGTGATGGTCTGTGATTGGGCCACGTCGATGAAATGCTGAGGGGTCCCCCAAGAGAGCAGCATCATTAATTGAGGAAGCATACTTGATACGCTTCCTTGGCCGGTGTGGTCACACATCGGTCTCATCCATGTCCGGGGTGGTATATCTTTCAAGGTTGACAGAGGTACGGATACAGTGTTTTCTGGGGCCGTATGGGCCCGGACGAGGGATGCTGATATTCCCTCGCCAGAAAACAAGTTTTTATTTATATAAATGACAAATTATTATTATTTAATTAACCGGATGAATATGACATACATATGGGAACAATTTTCCCCAAGTTCGAATGGTCAATTTTTAGTCAGGTTTTCAGTTTTTTTATATTTATTCGTAAAAAAAAATTTGTTTTTTTTTTTGTAAATCAGCGTATTATTTTATTTGTAAAGTGTTTGTTAAAAAAAAACTGTAAATTTTGATATTTTATGTATCTTTTTTTATGTTAAATTGTTTGTTTGACAATTTATAAGGTATTAATATTAATAAATACCAAAAAATATATAAACAATTTAGAAATAAAATGGTACGTTGATTTACAAAAAAAAATTTACAAATATATATGAAAAAACCGATAAACTGACGAAAAAATGACCATTCGATTCGAAGAATAATATTATAAAGTGTCATTCGGCCAAATGGTGTCATATTTTTAAAATTTACCGTTTAAAACATATGTTATATTTTATGGGGTGTCGAAAGCCAAACTCAACACATTCATGCTACCGGAGCTCATATATTACATGCATCACAAAATAACCGTTTTATTAAAAAGTTAACATATTTGAATAAGTTATTATCAACCCAAAAAAATTTAAATAAGTTATTTTTTGGTCCCATATTAAATGTAAAAGAAAAGAAGCCTGTTTTTTAAAGTATTTTTGATCATTTATTTATAAGAATACTGTCTTATACTAGATAATTTACAAGAATTTTGTAATCATCGTTCCATTATCATTACGAATATTACCAGTGTACATTGACAAACGGCCCTGCCCAGTATCGTAAAATGTAACTTGTACCAAGTTGAAGAGTAGTAAACTTAAATAAATAAAAAATCAGAACTATCAATTCTCTCCTGTATCTCTCTCTCTCTCTCTCTCTCTCTCTTCATCTTGGTGCATCCATCTCTTATTAAGGTGTGTTTTTTCTTTTTTATATATCTATAATATCATCGATTATCAGTGGATATAACAACTAGGATTAGTTTCAATGTTTTTTTTTATTTTTTTTTTAATATTGAGAATCCAGGCTAGGGTTATGCTATCCAGCACCCAGCTTTCATTATTTTCGTTTTATTCAATCATGTAACATGCCGGATTATTTTTCGTGGTTACCGTTTTTACAGCTTAAAAGTTAAAAACATTCAAAGCAACTAGCTTTTTTCCTAGTAAATTAAGGAAATTGGAGCTTTTAGCTTAAAAGTTACTGCAACCAAACGAAGCCTGAGCTTGATAGAAGTTGGGACCGTAAATGGGTTGGACCGGCGATTTTTTAACTTTGTCCGAAAAAATTCATACCATCCGTCAAAAACCAAAATCCGAAACCATGTCGTAATAAAACAAAATATTATGCTTTACATTACACAAAATAGACCAACAAATAAAGTAGGTTGTTTTTATCATAGCAGGGGAGAAAGCGGCTTCGTTCTGCAAAATACAAAAAAAAAAAGATTTTTTTTTATTTGTTATTTGCGCCTATTCGAGGACCGATGCCTAAGATACAAGACTCACTTAGCTTATACCAAGACCGGCCCTTGGTCGGAGTCATTTACTTATATAGCAATACTTCAAATATATATTTTTCTGTCAAATGGAGCTGCTGTCTGCCCTTTAGTAGATTTCAGTTTTGCGCCTGATTATACCGATAACTATTTCAATTACGTTTGTGACATGTATAAAAGCTACATGTTTATATGTAGGGTTTGTTCAGTTGTTTGGTTGCTGCTTCTAGCTCTTTTTTACCAGAAAAAAGCTTCATCCACCAACCAATTGCTTTGAAGTTTTTAAGCAGAAAAAAGGAAAAAGAATAGAGCTAAGCTTCAAAAACAACCAACCATGGCCATTTAGGGCTTGTTTGGTTCAAGTTTAACCTTTCTTGTTTTGCTTAGTTGCTTTAGTATCCTATTGAATTAGTTGGCTAGCCTAAAATCTGAGATTTTATTTGCCTGAAAGTATATAAGTTTTAAGTTAAATAAACCCAGCTTTTGGCTTAGCCTCGAGTAAGCCAACTTATATGCGTAAAAAGCCAACTCACTTGGGCCATTAATACGTCTTTTGGTCTGAGTTTAATGATTAAATTCTAATATCCTGGAAGCAATTACAGGTTTTCTGCAAGACTAGACAATGCCCAAAAAGAGTTCACTAAATCCCGTCATACCAAATCCTGAAGAAATAGCTGAAGTGGAGGAAAAAAGCCCCCCTACAAAGCGTAAAAAAATGGGTACCGAGATCGAAGAGATTTTTTCTGCGATAAAAAGAATGAAAACAGAACAAGCAACACCTGGAAAAACGGCTAAGAATAAGGCAGCTAATGAAAGGAGGAAAGAAAGGAAGAAGAGGAAAGTGCAAGGAGAGTCTAGAGAGAGGAAAGTTGAGAACACACCTTCTCGATCGAGGAAAGTTGAAAACACACCTTCTCGATCGAGGAAGAAAACTAATGATGGGCTTACGATCTACTCCGAAGAGGAGCTGGGGTTTGGTAAAACTGATGCTGGGGGTAGTAAGTTATGCCCTTTCGACTGTGCTTGTTGTTTTTGATCAAATTTACAGGTTCTTTTTTGTAGCCAATTATGTCTTTAGAGTCTAATTTTGTTGTGAGAGAACATCTTCTTTGTGATGGTAACTTGTGCAAGGATTGGTGTTTTGTGTTTCAGAACAATGGTTATTTGCTTCTTTTTTTGTGCTTTTTTCTATAAGAGATGCATTATATAAAAGATAACTAGTGTCTGCTAAGATAGAGTAAAACCTGTAATAGCCACTATGAAGTGGTACCATCGAATAAAATCAAGACAATCCAAGGACACAGGAAAATTATTTTACAATTGGGCTCTATCCATATAGCTTTAACAATCAGATCATTAGGAGTCTTCTGTTGGGATTGGATTCCACTAGTTTGCAAGGAAGCTGTTCAACAACAAACTCATGTTGTTTTGCCTCTCGATATGGTTTTAGCCGTTCTGGTTTTAGTTTCGATTTACATCTTATTCTTTTCTAGTCAATCGCTTTTTGTTTATTGTTATGTTGTTTTGAGTAACTATGTTAAGCGTAGTGTATGAGTTCAGGGTGTCTGATGTTCTCAATATTTTTCTGGAAGCTGCTTATTGAATTAACTCATGTGGTATTTATCCAAAGTTGAACTCATGAAAATCATAAGATAGTTCTGCAGCAGCTCTTAAATTGTTTAGCTACATAATGCTATTAGCTACTCGAGTAATTTTTATTACTAGCATTTTGCAGTATTTTCCTTTTACTTCCGTTTCGAAAAGATATGAAATATTCATTTTGCAACTTTGTTGTGTTTGTTTGGATAAGTGGATGTTTGGAGGGTGAACTGCACTCAATATGCGCCTAGAGATTATAATGCTTCAAGATCTTTCGTTCATTTCAATGTTTTCTGAAAAAGGGAAAGGGTGAACTGTACCTAATTGAGAACACACCTGCTCAATCTTTCGTTCTTCCCAAAGGTTTACAATTTACAGTTTTATTTAAGACTTAACTATACAGCGATATATGGTTCATCCATAGATTTTGCTCGACTGCTTAGAGCTGGTATATTGTTTTATAGTTCTATAGCCCAGGAAGCTTTGTTTTAATTTCTGTTCTCTTCCCGATTATTTCCTGATCACGAAAAAGTTAAATTAATTTTTTTTTAGTCAACATCATTCCAAACATGCCTCCTAATCCTTAAGCTATTACTTCTATAACAATAGGGAGATTATTTTTACTGTTAAAAAGAACTATCAGGATACTTCTTAGGATTAATTCTTCATCACATTTAAACGACGAATCTGCATTTTCCCCCTACCTACAACTTATAGAATATGTTATACCATGCTTTGTGAACATTGTGTTTTTTAAGCAAGACTCGTACAAAATAAGTTTTGGCTTCAATTTGAGATGATGATTACTCCTTTCTTGTTAACAAACTCTATTATGATCGGTCACGGATCAGAAGTTAAGTTTTAGTTTAAACTCAATTGTGTAGGTCCATGGGAACAATTAAAAAGTAAATCAAGGGTTTGTGTGCTTGGACTTAGAATTGGCGCCTTTAGCTTATCACAAAGGAAGTAAAATTATAGTCGGATAACCAACATAAAAGCGAAGCTATTTTGAATTTCTTTACTGAACAAACTAGAAACTACGACAATGATAAACCTATTTAATTGCTAAACTTACTTAAACTTAGCTTATTTGCTCAAAGTTAGCAACCCGACCATTCAAGTATACACCAAGGATAACTATTAACTTCTTAACCTTTTAGAAATCAAAAATCAACAAATATAACAATGTGAAAATAGAAATTGGATACGAGTATACGACACATGTAGAACGTTTAAAAGAGTAGGTGTATTTTTGTCCCCTTTACCATCCATCCCGGATTATCAAACGTGCAATTATGTTCTCGAATCAGTGTAAACGAAATAGCAGAAATCCATAATTCGGATAATATATCGAATTCAATATTTTAAAAAAAAATCCATCCGCAATTAAATGGATTTATGATGACCAATATTGTAATATTAGATTTCACCAACAAATTGTTGTTGGAGAAAATTAAAAGGAAACCAAAATTCAAATATATGCCGTTAGTCACGACCCCACACACTCATTTTCCCTCCCCCCTCTCTCTCTCTCTCCCTCTCTACATATATATATATATTCTCTCTCCCAGAGCTAGGGTTTGGTAGTTAAATAAACCTCCGATTATAAATAAACAAAGCAATAAATTAGTAATAATGAACACTAATTTAGAACAAATGATGAGAGAATCGATCGGTCACTTCTTATCGGAGTATAGAGAGAGAGGGAGCTCGTCCGATTTCTCTCACTTCGGTTCGGTATTCTCTCGGATGCTGCAGACGATTACCGATCCTCCTCTCGAGATCACCTGGTTTCACTCCGCTGTTGTTTTTCGGTCTCACCCTTCTAGAAACTCGCTCAATGTTAGTACTTACTATATTTTTTTATTGTTTGATTATTAAATACTACTTACATATTTGTTTCATCTCTTTCCGTGAATAGATTGAGTTGTTTTACTAATAGTAATTATCATGTATCGGTAAAATTAGTAATCTCTAGTTGAAACTAGGTAGTTCTTTTCTTTTCTTTTTGAAAATTACTAATGTTTTTTGTATTGTTTGACTAAAAACTCGCTCAATGTTAGTCTGTCCCCTTTTTATTTATTTATTTATTTATTTATTTATTATTAAGTAGTTCTTATTTACGTAGTGTGTGTTTCATCTGTTTTCTTTAATAGATTGAGTTGTTTTACTAGTAATTACTATTTGTAGATATAAATAACCAATCTCTAGCTGAAACTAGCTCATTAGCTCGGTTTCTTAGGTTTATATTTAATCAGGTAACGCGATACATTTTGAAAATGTAGGACACAATACGATGAGGGCACGACCATTAGAATTTATATTAAATATATTAATCCAAACACTCTAATACTAGTCATGAATTCTATTTTTTAATTGGTTTCGGGATTTTTTTTGTTAATTTTGGGGTCAAAGTGTAAAATAACAAAACTAATGGACTGTTTTTAGTCAGGTGTCGCGTTACATTTTGAAAATGTAGGACACGATACGACATGGGCATGGGCATGGCCATTAGAACTTACATTAAATATATTAACCCAAACACTCTAATCCTAGTCATAAATACTGTTTTTAGATTGTTTTCTGGATTTTGTTGTTAGTTTTGGGGTCAAAAGTGTAAAATAACAAAACTAATGGACTGTTTTTAGTCAGGTGTCGCGTTACATTTTGAAAATGTAGGACACGATACGACATGGGCATGGGCATGGCCATTAGAACTTACATTAAATATATTAACCCAAACACTCTAATTCTAGTCATAAATACTGTTTTTAGATTGTTTTTTGGATTTTATTGTTAATTTTGGGGTCAAAGTATAAAATAATAAAACTAACGGATTTTCTTATCGGAGTATCGAAAGGGAGGGAGCTCTTCGGATTTCTCTCACTTCGGTTCGGTCGGATGTTACAGACCATGACCGACCGATCCCCCTCTCGAGATCACCTGGTTTTACATATTATTAAATTTAGTTGTTAATTTTGCTGTTGTCTTTCGTTCTCACCCTTCTAACAAGTCGCTCAATGTTAGCCCGCCCTCATTTTTTGTTTAATTATTGAGTACTACTACTTAGGAAAAATGATCATTTAGTACATATTATTAAACCTAATTATAAGAAACCCATGGTTAAAATCTTTTCTAGGATTAGGTACATATTTGTTTTTCATTTTGATGTTTACTGATGCTACATTGATAGGTATCGATTCTTAAACAAGAAACACAAATTGGGGTTTTTGGTCATTAAGTCCGAATGTATGTATTAAACATTAACTTTCCCTACTACTCACATAGTATTTGTTTCATCTGTTTCCTTTCATAGAGTGAGCTGTTTTACTAGTAGTTAGTATTTGTAGGTATAAACATCCAATCTCTAGCTGAAACTAGGTGGTTCATTAGCTCGGTCTTTCGTTCACCTGGTTTTACTCCGCTGTTGTTTTTCGTTCTTACCCTTGTAAAAACTCGCTCAATGTTAGTCCGTCCCCGTTTTATTTATTTATTCTTATTAAGTAGTGCTTACATAGTTGTTTGTTTCATCTGTTTTTTTAATAGATTGAGCTGTTTTACTAGTAATTACTCCACTATTTATAGGTATAAATAACAAATCAACTAGTTGAAACTAGGTAGTTCATTCGATCGGTTTCTTAGGTTTATATTTTGAAAATGTAGGACATATCGACGAGGGCACTGTCATTAGAATTTACATTAAATATATTAATCCAAACACTCTAATACTAGTCATGAATACTATTTTTTAATTAGTTTCGGGGTTTGTTGTTAATTTTGGGGTCAAAGTGTAAAATAGCAAACCAATGGACTTTTTATTATTATCTCCATTTGAGTATTGTTTTACTCCGCTGTCATCTTTCGTTCTCACCCTTCTAACAAGTCCCTCAATGTTAGTCTGTCCCGGGTTTTTTTAATTTATTATTCAGTAGTACTACTTAATTACATAGTGTATGTTTTTTCTGTTTTTTTTCCATATATTTTCCTCTTAAGCAAATAAATAGATATTTGTTTTGTGGGATTTTTCATCCACATTTTTATCATCCTTGTATATAAATAAAAATGTGGGTTTTCCCCACCATTAATACAGAAAAAAAACAAATACATAGTGTTTCATCTGTTTTCTTTAATAAATTGAGATGTTTTACTCGTAGTTACTATTTATAGGTATATATAACCAATCTCTAGCTGAAATTAGAAAGTTCATTAGCTCGGTTTCTTAAGTTTATATTTAGTCAGGCGAAACGATACATTTTGAAAGCATAGGACATGATACGACGAGGGCACGCCGATTAGAATTGACATTACATATATTAACCCAGGCACTCTAATCCTAGTTATAAATACTGTTTTGAGATTAATTTCTGGATTTTGTTGTTAATTTTGGGGCAAAGTATAGAATAACAAAACTAATGGACTTTTTTTTAATAGTATAATATTTTTTCATTTGATTATCATTTTAGTGTCCGTGCACAACCTTTTACTCCGTAATATCTTCGCTAGCTTGTTCAGCATAATGTTTACAATTACGTCTTTGATTTCTTTCAGCGTGCGATGAAGAACATATACGCATACTGAATGTTTGTCTTGTTTTTTGAACGGTCTGTCAAACTAGTTTCTGTTTCCATAGGTATAATTAACCAAACTCTAGCTGAAACCAGGTAGTTCATTAGCTCGGTTTCTTAGGTTTATATTTAGTCAGGTAAAACAGATCAGACGTATGTGTCCGACACGTAACGCGATACATTTTGAACATGTAGGACACGACAGGACTAGGCATGACCTATAGAATTTAGATGAATTATATTAATCCAAGATTCCAAACACTCAATTCCTAGTCATGAATATTATTTTTATTTTGCTGTTACTTTTGGAGAAACTTAACGCTTACTACATACTTCCGGACTTAAATCTTGTTTAATAATCGGTACATAATAATGCAGCATCATTGAGAACTTGTACCAAATCTTAAAAGAGATTTAACAATGGGTTTTTGATAATTAAGTCTCAAACTATGTACTAAGTTATTGCTTTTCCTTAATTTTGGGCTCAAAGTGTAAAATAACAAGACTAATGGACTTTTTTATAGTTATTTTTTTCGATTGACTATGGTTTTAGTGTTTGTGCTACATAGGAATATACCAACTTTTACTCAGTAATGTCCTTGTTAGCTTATTCAGCGTAATGCTGACAGTTACGCCTGTGATTTCTGTCAGCATGCGATGAAAAACATATATTTATACTGAATGTATACTGTCTGTCAAACTAGTTTCCGTTTTCCGCTTTCCATTTCAATAATCGGCAATGTAGGTTTAGATATTGAACCTAGAAACAACTGCGAATCGGCAATGCATTCAAGCAGGCAAATTTATTTTATGTGTTCTAAGATACCGTGAAATTGTCGTTAATTTCACAGGCTAGTAAGGACTTGTTTCAGTTGTTGATCTCTTGCTCTGTCCCGTGCAATAATGGGTTGAAAAGAGTAGCAATCCTTGCTCCTGTTTTATACCATCTTTATCATATCTCCTTGGACTGGATGAACATGGTGTCTTGCTTGAAGAGAGAGCTTGAGGGGTTAGTCGAAGGGATCATTAGTTTTATTAGCATTTACTGCTCTAAACCTCCCTTCGAACGAGATAGTTCATCCGATAAATTGATGGACGGGTTTGTGGACTTGTTACGAGTTTGGACTGTGGATAGATGTGGTGTTGGGGACGGATTAAGGTTGTTTTTCCCGCTTGTTAGTGACGAGGTTTGTAATGTTGTTAGGTCCGGTGGAGTTGGTGATCTTGCGGGGATTGTGATGGCGGAGGTTTTCTTTTTGAGGCTGTGTATGAAACTTGATTCGAACCTTTCGAGGGAAGAGTTACAGAAGGATATGCGTAATTGGGTGGTTCAAACCATAAACGGATTCCAAAATATTCGTTTTCTGGGTGAGCCTTTCTTTATGTGTATTTTTTCATTTATTTGGTTACCGTTGCATATACTGGTTCTAATAGATTGTTGCTTCAAAACTATAAATGTTTCATTGGGCACTTTTCTCAGACTTCAATTCAACATGCCGTAGCTAAGTCACAAAAAAGTTTTGTAGTAATTTCGTGTGATAACCCCTTTTTGGATTCATAATTAACTTCTCCGACAGGGGGAATCCAAAATATGATTGACAGTCAAGTCACTTGGACTATAAACTTGTTCTCTGCTACCTTCAGCTTTATCATGAATATTCCAAAATTTTCATTATGTATTCTAGAATCAATGCAAAGAGAGAGATAATTTTTGCTACAATGCATTCCTAAGTAACTTAGTTTTGTGTTATAGACACTTAGATCAAATTTGGAATTTTAGATACATCTATCAGTTTTGGTCCAGATTCTTCTTAATGTTGTGAAAACTGTGCATTTTCCTTGCGATATTTACGGTAGAAAAGATACGCGTGCTTTATTTGTTTGGCATGTTCATTTACAAGTTTGAGAAGTCAATCAAGTTATTCTATTGAATCCTAACTTATTTCTGTTTATGTATTCGAGTCAGCTTTAATTGTAAGTGCAGAAGGGGGAAAGTAGTACCCTTACAAGATCCTAATCTTTTTCGGGGTTCAATGTTTACATGTTGAATACTGATAGTGTTAATCAAGTTATTCTGTTATTCGTTTACCTAGTCTTTGTAATGGTAGGGTCGTTCAGGAATGGTATGGGGTGTGGCAGGGTGGGGGTAAAAATGATTCTCAATGCCTGCATATATAATTTTGAGGCTATATGTGTGAGTTGATGTTCACATTTCCTTTCTTTTATTGTATTTCTTGTCAGATATGCTGTTAATTATGCTTTTGGAGCCCAGCTTACCGATCAACACCTTAGTGGTCAGTACTCCTATAGCCTTCTTTTCGTTTAAACACATATTTTTTCTCCTATATGTTGCATTTATATCACATAATAGTATGTTACCTGTATCAGCCATTAGCTTGAATGTCTATTCTGGAATTCTGTGTTGGGAAGGTTAAAATGTAAAAGCTTCATCTGATAATGATATAAAATAATACTTGCAGAATCATGATGCTGAAAATCTCGTACGTGAAGTGTTATACGAGGCTGTTATATTGGCAGAGTATCCATTTTTAAGTTCTCATACTTGGGATGATCAAAACTTATCTACCAGATGGTTGTTGGTTGCTGATACTGCTGTGGAATTTGCCAGGTATGCAAGTAAATAAATCACGATTTGAGATAAGTTTATTGAGTTTACTTCTTTTGATGTTCGATATCAACCTCAGGAAAAGGTGTGATCAGAACAAAGCTCTTTCTTATGTCAATGCTTTCTCAAAATCTTGTATGGCTAATCAATTAATCAAGTGGGCCAGTGATCAAAGCGGTTTAAGAGAGAATTTTGGTCGACCAAATGTTTCCACTCCCAGAGCTCTTATCAGTAAGTTTTGATGCAATTTGAATATCTTTTTAAATCCATTTGATGATTTCATCTCACTTTTATCTATTGAGTTAAAAGTTTTTTTTTTCTATTAAACCGATAAGTACCAGAAATGAGAATGGAAGCGGCGGAAATGATTCAACAGGAAACATGGCTTAAAAATACAAGCTAAAATGAAAAAGAATGATTTAATTTCCAGCTGAGAACTTTACTGTTTTTTTTATTCTTTTGAATTTATAAAGTCAACGAATAGGTATTAGCAAAAAAAAACTGGAAAACTTGTTTCGTCTGACTCACCACGTGTTATTGATGAAAATTGCAATAGACAATTGTAGGAAATTATGATAAAACTGTTATTAAGAAATTGATCTTATTTTTAATATGGTTAACGGAAATTTATATAAGAAGATTCACCAGCTTTTTTTTAGCTTGGAAACATGACAATAGACGTTTCACAAGCGAAAAGATTTGTAGCAGTCAATTGGTGTCCCTGCTTAATCTTTGATAAAATAGCTAGTGCACATAAGATTGTCTTAAGAAGGAACCAGGCTACCAGTTATCACTCTTTTGTCTTATCGAATGTGGGGTGGGGTGGGGTGTTACACTCTTTATTTATGCCTCTCAATGTGGGGTGGGGTGTTACATTCTTGTCTTATCGAATCTTTTATTAAGTAATAACCCAAACTTTATCTCATATACAGGGTGGTTACTCAAACTTGAAGATCGAGGATTTTTAGTATTTGGTCATCACATTTCAAAAGTCCATAGCAAAGTAGGAGTTGAAAAGGTAAATTACGAAAACGAGAATTCAAAATCCTACCCCGACTTCCCAGTAGGTAACACCTTCATTTGCTTTGAGAATAATCCAAGAGGACAGAGCAAAAATAACGATGATCAAGAGATGGCTGAACTTCCCAATGACACATCTGTTGCGGGTGAAGCTGAGAGGAGAAGAAAACGCAGAGAGGAGTTCTCAGATGAGAGAGAAATAAGGTTGAAGCTCGTTAAATTTAATCATAACCAAGATTCTAAACGAGAGGCTGAGATTCGATCCATGGCCTGAGTACTGAGAACAATCTGTTGTCATGCTGGTTTTTGTACTTCACTTTGTTCATTTCTCATATTTTTGGAGGCTATGAATGAGAAACCGGAAGCAGCTCATATGTTGAGTGGGATGTTTAGGAAAAATCGTATTTAGAGAAACCAATGTTGTGTTTTGAGGCCTTGTGGTATTTTTCAAGTCCAGTAGTACAACTTTTTCTACTAGTCAATATGCAGACTTGCATTGTACTATTATGGGTAATGTGACATTGCTTATCCTTCAGGGAAAGATTATGAACTAGCAGGCTATGTTGTAACTCTAAGACACGGATGCTAAACGTTGGTAGATTTAGCAGTATTTAGCGTGCATATCAATTGTGAAAATTTTCTCGTTCTGGTGTCTTTTCTCTGAGATTTGTTGAAGGCTTTAAGGTAACTGTATTTTGATGGTCTGTTAAATGTGAGTAGCAAACGCACGATAAAAATTTGGATGTGTTGCGAGTGTTAAATTGAACGTAATGGGATGTTACATAAAATGCCATGGCCCGATTGAAGAAAAGAGCCATATATTAATGATATCGTTCATGGGGGTGTCTTGCTGCTTTGCCCTGTGTACTTTTTTCTTTCTGCTCATATTATTTATCGAATGTGTTTACCGAGATTTAAAGTTAAGGGCTCTGAGCTAATAAAATTTATTTTTTGAGGTTGAGAAAAATAATATGTTCATCTATCTCAAAGCTTCTAGCTTTTGGAAGCCAGAAAACCAGTAACTCTTTTAAAATGGTCAACCAAATGCAAGATGAGCAAGCTAGTTAAGAGTTGAGACCTTAGAATCCACAAAGTGGGGTTATTGTTTACAAGTAAATTAAAGAACTCGAGCGTAATCTGGATTTTAAGCAAAAAAAACCGAGATTAGAAGATGCAACCGAAAAAAAACTTAATATGCATGTTTGAAGTTGTATAGGTGATATTACACGATTGAATTATGTGCACCCATGGCTTACACTTCTCGCTACATTCTCTGTGAGAAGAGTGATGACAAAAAATTAATTTTATACTATATTTTGTTATGTTGCGTAGTTGTTTTACTTTATCTCACAAATAGTGTAGCAAGGAGTATAAAAACCGTGCATTTTATTCCTGCTTAAGGGTACTTTATATATGCATTTTCGTAACTGCCAAAAGAAGTAAAAATTGACTAGAGCCTGGTGGTCTAAGAATGATAGCAAAGCGAACAGTTCGTGATTTTTTTTTGCGTTTTGAGCAAGAGCTCAGCTCATGTTTGTGATGTGTAAACGATATGAAACGATCCGAAATTATCTGAAACGAAAATAAATTTTCTTGGTCCACGAATAAAAAAGTCACGAGGCAAAATTCTCTAAATATTCACCAAACGAAGGAAACATGCATGATTCTTTTGTTCGTCACGAAAATAAGTAAGCCGAAAAGTCAAACGAAATGAATATGAACATATGGCCATTTTGGTCTCGTTTCGGCTCACTATCAACCATAGTCTTGCTTGGTGTTTGATGAGGGGGTCATGTTGGCCTATCTACCACATTGCTTTGTAAAATTGTACTTAGTTCAATTAAATGATAAAGAATTGCTTCACTGCAGAAGATGAATTAAACTATGAAGCTATTTCTGGAACTGATGAGAATTTAAAATGCATTTATTTTTTCAGTTTGAAGACTCTGTTACAACTTTATTTTATATTTTATCTTATTTCTACCAAATGATATGAAAGGAAATGCAGTCGATACTTTTTTCCTTTTTCCCCTTGATTTGAGTGATCTTAACTTAAAAACTTTATTTTATCCACAATAACAAAAGTTGATGATCAATTTAAAGCCTTCCATATAAGCTACAGAGAGCCATACCAATAAGAATGGCCACCTTTTGCTTTATATAAGTAGTAATGTTGAATTGATTTGTCACATGGAATTTGTGTTGTTAAGCTCCATGAAAGGGATGGTCTATCATAATCTACAACCTTAAAATTAAAATTAAAATTAAAATTAAAATTAAAATTAAAATTAAAATTAAAATTAAAATTAAAATTAAAATTAAAATTAAAATTAAAATTAAATGGGTGGGGTCTCATTACAGAATTTAATATATATACACTATTCTTCTAAAAATAGTGTGAAATATCACTGTCATTCATCACTCATCATTATGAAATATGAACTTTTAAGTCTCTTTCTTCTTTCCGCTCTTTCTTTTTATCGTTCAATTAATTGTGTGAACGGATAGAAAAGATACACACGTACTTTTTATCCGTTTCAAAAATGTTTCAAATCAAAAATTATTACTATCATCTATATATGGAGGACATTTTGTATGTTCATATTTTTGTCATGTTATCGTTTTTTTCATAATAATTTGTAATTATTTCTTGATTATATTTTTTTTAATCAACTTTCTATTTTATTTGTAAATTGTTTGTTCAAAAAAATCTGTAAAAATTGAATTTTTATACTTTTTTTTGATATTTATTGTTTGTTTTGATAATTTTAAAGGTAGTAATATTAATAAATACCAAAAAAATATAAAAAAATTCAAATTTTACAATTTTTTTTGAATAAACACTTCAGAAATAAAACAGAAAGTTGTATAAAAAAATAAAATGGAAATTAGTTACAAATACATATAAAAAAAAAGATAACGTGCCCTATATATAGGAAATATGCACCCCATCTATAAACCTCTACGTACACAGTAGTAGTAGATATTTTGGGTTTACAGTTAATGATAACCATTAATCATTGTTAAGTTCACGTGTGTACCGGTACTTGCACTTTGCAGTATTAATTTGATAATTTCATTCACCCAAAAAGTACTCGTATTATTTCCAAGTGAGTCAAATTAATCAGTTACAAGCTTGAAAGAAGTGCAACCAGCTGGAGATAAAATACTATAACAACCATGCAAGTATTGGAGTCAAAACTATAATTTATTTTCACACTTTTTTTGCAGTTTAGGGTTAAAGATTTATTTCCGTTGGTAAGAGAAATGATACTGTACTCATGGGACACTCGGAAAATTAGGTATTGCTTAGACATGAGTTGGTTCAATCGAGGGACGGAAGTCACGTAACCACGAATTTCAAATAGGAGAGCGTGATAATCTTTAAAATTTTCTTATCTACATATTCTTTTTTTATGAGAGAGGCTAAAACGCTAACTTGTAAGATTTGAATCTAAAATACATAGAAAAAAATTACTTTTTGTTCATTTTATCAATGAGGCCGCGGCCCTGACTGGTTATAAATTCAGTCGCTTACAGTTTTACATTAATCTATAATTTTTTAAATTTCTCGAGAGCAATGGGGGAAAATTGATTTATGGACATATTTTTCTGTTGGATTAATGCATGTTGATAAATATCACAGAAGCAATTAACAAAATTGACTGCATGCACCGCGTGAGTCCTTTCATATAAATGCTCCCAAATTTCGTGCTAATGGGTTGAATTTCCTCAAAACTTGAGAGGATATAAATTATAAATTATCTTCCCCCCGATGTACCGAGAAATTAAAATACAGCTGGTAAAAAAACTATATGTTCCTCATTAATTAGTTTTGGAAAAGGGACAAAATATTACTACTCCATTAGTCGGTGCAAATATCTAATAAGACCAGAATTTAGCAAGAAATTACGCATAATTGTTTTGCATAAATAAGTTCATGAAAATTTGTGATTAAGAAACCGGGATCAATATGTGTACAACCGGACACTTCCGGCAGAAACAAAATTTAAAAAAACTAATTAACACTTGAATATGTTTGATATACATTTATTTTGCTTCATGCCACATAAAAATGATAATGCAGTTAGTATACGTAGTCACTAACACTCAGTGCAACCATGCAACTTGTTGCAGACCATGCAAACTTTGCTTTAATTCAAATATTCTATGTTTATTTCCGTGTGAATATCTTTCACCCAATACACTCCATATTTTTACAACAGTATCGATATATAAAATTGATTGTGCAATCTCTAAACTTACAGAATTTAATATACAAGAAACCACTATAAAATTGAATCTTTTCCAGGTTGAATTTAATCCAACATTATTTGTTGATGGACATGGCAAACTTCCATCAATAAATCAAGTTTTATGTTTAACTCCTATTATTATCTGTTAGGACCATGTTAATGGCCTAATAAGTCTTTATTGTCTATTGTATTATAACAAAGTAATTTAAGCATTTTATTAATTTAACAGCTCGTTGAATTTCAGATCAACCTAATGTGATTGTTTATCAAGCATGATATGTTTCTATACATATCTAGTTTGTTATCTAATGAATATCTTATTGAAGAGTCTGCATATTATCCTTCCTTATTTCTTGCTTTATGATTGAAACTAACCTTATTTGAAAAAGATAATTGAACTTTATCTTGCCTTAATTTTAGCCAAGATCTAAACTGCCTTATCTACTTAACAAATTGGCCGAAATTTTCTTTAGTTCTTCTAAACAGGTTTGGCCGAATCTGTTGAATAAATTGAGACCAATCGAGATGCTTAATGTTGGCCTAAATTCTTGGAGTAAAACTCAGGGTGATTGACTGAATTGTAGCAACTATCTTATCAGTATTTCTCAAACAGATTGGCCGAATATAAGGAAAGGATTGAGACCAATCTATTTTCAATATCTGGTCAAAAAGATTTGAATGTCGTATGAAGATAATTAAGACCGAAGATAGTTGTTCCCTTATAAATAAAGTGGTAGTTATTTTATGTAAAGTACGTGTTCTAAACTTATAAAGAACTCTACTATATTCGACACGTCAGAAACAACAACTTTGTAAGATTAATGGCGGGATGCTATTAATCATTTGGTGATAACTATTTAGTAATAGCAATATAGTGATAGGCAGAAAATCAAGAGGGAGTCTGTGAGTTTTCATAAGTCTCGAGTCCTATATTATAAGCTTGAAATAGTATCATAAATCTGGATGAGTGCATCAGAGACGTATCCCAAAGTTCCGGGTGAACTCGGTTTAAAAACGTGCGTGTGAATTTACTTTCAAGTGCATTTTTATAATGAGTTATATTCATCTTTAAAGTTCGGTTAGAACCGTGGTTGCAACTGTAGTTATAACCACAATTCTAACTGAACAACGTAACAGCAACCGGAACAGCAAAGTCGGAATTTCAATTGGTATCAGAGCATCACACCAGACCCTACTTGGTATGGATTCTGCGTTCTGATCAAGATGGACATGATGAGGGAAGGAAACGCTAGCAACATACCATCACTGCTTGAAGGAGGTGGAAACTATGGGGTATGGAAAATCCGGATAAAGTCACACATCAAACGACAAGATGAGCTGGCTTGGAAATCGATTTTGAATGAATGGGAGATTCCTATGGTATCTGATGGTGATGGAGAATTGGTACTAGTACCTGAAGAAAGTTGGAGTGAAGATGAAAACCGACTTGCAAGAGCAAATTCCACAACCATCGATCTAATCTTTGTTGGAGTCACATTAAGCGTCTTCAGGTATATCTCTCACTGTGAAATAGCTAGAGAAGCTTGGGATATTTTAAGAGTCACTTATGAAGTTACCGCTAAAGTTAAGGCCTATAAACTTCAACAATTACAAACTAAATTTGAGAATCTTAAGATGAAAGAAGATGAAACTATTGAAAAGTTTAATGGTAGAATTTGTGAAGTGGCACATGATGCTTTAGTCTTAACAAAAAGATATAGTGTAACAAAAATGGTTAAAAAGGCTCTTAGATCTCTTTCTGATAGGTTTGAAATGAAAGTAATTGCTATTGAAGAATCCACTGATCTTGAAAGCTTAAAACTTGAGGAATTAATGGAAAAACTTATGTCTCATGAACAAAATTTTTAAAAACCTAAGAAAATTGAACAAGTTGTAGCTTTTCAAGCCAAGAAAGCTAAAATTCTTATTTTTGATGACAGTAACGATGAAGAACAATTGGCCTTGTTTGCTAAGAAAATATACAAGAATTTTAAAAATAAGAAAGCTTTTGAAACTGGAAACTCTAAATCGTATGTCAAAAAGGAAACACAGTCTGATAATTATGAGACTAAAATGCATGAAAAATAGTGATCCAAGGAAAAAGAGTTTTAAAACAAAATTAGTAATATCCAATGTAGATAATGTAGAGGATTATGTCATATACAAGCTGAATGCGCTAATACTTTGAAAAAGAACAAATATGCCCTAACGGCTACTCACAATGATAACACTAAGTCTGATGATGAGGATAGTCATAGTTACTTTTCTACAGAAACTGCTTTTGTGGTTAAAATCGATAGTGATAATCAGTCAGTTACAACCACAGTTAGAACTGAACTTGAAACCGACTCTGAAAGTGATGAAGAAGAAGTTTCTAAATAACAAATTGAAAATCAATATATCTGTTTATATGAAAAGTACAAGGCTCTTAGTAAAAAGTCTCTCTCTATGAATAAACCGAATGATGATTTAACTAATCAAGTAAAAGATCTTAATGAAAAACTTTCTAAGAAATAACTTGAGTTAAATGAGACCAAAAGAAAGATAAAACTGTTAAATGCCTCTGCCACTGAAAAACTTGATGAAATGCTATCCTACTCTAGGGCCTCAAAAGATAACAGTGGATTAGGTTATACTGGTTTCGAAGAAAAAAGAAAAATTGTTTTTGTTAAAGCTTTAAAAATACCCAAACTGAATATGGTTAAAAGTAAAGTTACAACCACGGTTGTAACCAGTCAGAATAGGAGCTGTGAAAATAGCTTCACTAATAACAAGTCTGTTTTTAAAAATTATAATTTTTGCAATAATTCAGATCACTTTGAAAGAGAATGTTATTTGAAATTACACAAAAATTCTATTGCCCATGATATCACTGCTAAATTGAGTCTTAATCAAAAATTCAAATGGATTTGGGTACCTAAAAGGAAAAATGACAAGGCTCAGTGTATTTCTGCATCTGTTACTGCTTTAAAAGTTTCATCATCTAATGCATGGTATTTTAATAGTGGTTGTTCTAGATACATGACAGGTAATGCGGAATTTCTCAAAGATATTTGTAAAGCTCTAGGTAAAACTGTAACTTTTGGTAGTGGTGATACATGTAAAATAATTGGTAAAGGAATATTGAACAAACCTGGAATGCCTGAACTTAATGATGTATTTCTTGTGGATGGGTTAAAGGCTCATTTACTCAGTATAAGTCAAGTGTGTGATAATAATCTGCATGTTAATTTTAATATAAAAAAATACCTTATTACTGATAAAAATGGTAACTCGATTATGACCGGTGTTAGATTTGCTGATAGTTGTTATATTTGTGATGAATCGAACACTAAACCTATAAAAAATACTTGCAATCAAGTTGTCACTGATATAATGAGATTTTGCACAAGAAATTAGAGCACGTGAATTACAAAACTCTAAGTAAATTAGTCATTATGGATCTTGTTAGAGATATTCCTAATCTGAGCTTTAAAAATAATGTTACTTGTGGTGATTGTGCTAAAGAAAAACAGACTAAGAGTGTTCACCAAGGTACTAATCAAATTTATACCAAACAAGTACTTGAATTGCTTCATATTGATCTTATGGGCCCAATACAAAGTGAAAGCATAGGAGGTAAAAGATATATTCTCGTTCTTGTTGATGATTTTTCTAGATTTACATGTGTTGCTTTTTTATGAGAAAAATCAGATGCTTTTAAAGCTTTTCGAGAATTGTGTCGAAAACTTCAAGTGGAGAAATACTCTACAATTGGTAAAATTATGAGGATAAGAAATGACCATGGAACTGAATTTGAAAATAGCAAGTTTAAAGATTTTTGTGATACTCTTGGTATAAGACATGAATTTTCTGCTCCTAAAACCCCACAACAAAATGGTATAGTAGAAAGAAAGAATAGAACTATTTAAGAGATGGCTAGAGTCATGTTAAATTCTAAGAAATTAGCTAAAAGATTATGGGTGGAAGCCATTAGTACTGCATGCTATATTGTGAATAGGGTCTATTTAACAAAAGGAACAAATAAGACTCCCTATGAGATCTGAAAAGGTGGAAAACCTAGTGTTAAATATTTTCATGTGTTTGGTTGTGTTTGCTATATTCTAAAAGATAGAGAATAACTTGGGAAATTTGATGTTAAAAGTAATGAAGGAATATTTCTTGGGTATGCTCAAAACAATAGAGCTTTTCGAGTCTTTAATTTAAGAACAAACACTGTTATGGAGTCATATAATGTTGTGTTTGATGAATCTAAGAATATCTCTGAGATCACAGGTAATGAAGATGAGCGTTGGAACATGGAACAAACAGGGGAGAAAAGCAAGGATAAGGTTCCAGACGTGGTTACAAGTTTAGTTACAACTACAGTTGTAACCGAGAGTGAAGAGGCACTGATCAAAACGCTGCAGTTCAACCGGAAAGGAGACCTCAGTATGTAAGAACTCAAATAAATCACTCTCTGAATGATGTGATAGGTGATGTCAATGAAGGTATGAAAACTAGACATAAAAATTCTAATGTGGTTAATTTTGCTTGTTACATCTCTCAAATTGAACCCAAAAACATTAAAGAAGCTTTAAATAATAGTGAATGAATCTTAGCTATGCAATAAGAACTTTCACAATTTGAACGAAATGATGTTTGGATTTTGGTGCCTAGGCCTACTAATAAAAATATTATAGGAACAAAGTGGGTCTTTAAAAACAAAAGCAATGAAAATGGAATAATTGTGAGAAATAAAGCTAGGTTGGTAGCTCAGGGTTATATACAAATTGAGGAAATTGACTTTGATGAAACCTTTGCTCCTGTAGCTAGAATTGAATCTATTAGAATTTAAATTGTAGCTCAGGGTTATCTTGCATGTCTGTACGATTTTAAATTGTTTCAACTTGACATTAAGAGTGATTTTCTGAATGGTGTGATTAATGAAGAAGTTTATGTTTGTCAACCTAAGTGATTTGGAGATCCAAATTTTTCTGAACATGTTTATATTTTGAAAAAAGTCTTGTATGGATTGAAACAAGATTCTAGAGCTTTGTATGAAATGTTAACTAAATTCCTTATTAAGAAAGGATTTAATAGAGGGGGAGTTGAAAAAACTTTATTTACTAAGAAAACTCTAAAAGATATAATTATAGCTCAGATTTATGTCGATAATATTGTGTTTGGATCTACCTCTGAACTTAAAATTACTGAGTTCATAACTGATATGAAAAATGAGTTTGAAATGAGTGGTGGAGGAGAATTAACTTACTTTTTAGGATTTCAAGTTAGACAGAATGAAAATGGTATTTTTTTTTTGTCAAAGTAAGTATGCTGAAAATCTGGTTAAGAAGTTTGGTTTGTTTGATGCTAAGGAAAAGAGAACGCCAATTAGTACTACTTTGAAATTAAGCAAAAATGATAAAAGCAAATCTGTGTGCCCCACATTATACAGATCTATGATTGGTAGGTTACTTTATTTGACTGCTAGTAGGCCTGATATATGCTTAAGCGTTGGAATTTGTGCTAGATATCATGCTAATGCTCTTGAAACTCACTTGTTAGATGTTAAAAGAATTATTAAATTTGCCAAAGGGATAATTAATTTGTGTTTGTGGTATACTAAAGACACCAATAATTTTCTAGTGGGATATTGTGACGCTGATTGGGCTGGAAATATTGATGATAGAAAAAGTACATCCGGAGGGTGTTTTTACTTTGTTAATAATCTGGTTTCTTGGTTTAGTAAAAAACAAAACTGTATTTCTTTATCAATTGCTGAAGCAGAATATATCGCTGCAGGAAGTGGATGTACTCAACTTCTATGCATGAGACAAATGCTTTGCGATTATAATATAAAACGAGAAATTCTAACTCTTTTTTGTGATAATAAAAGCACTATAGATTTAGCTTATAATCCTGTTCAACATTCTAAAACTAAGCACATTGATCTAATACATCATTTTATAAGAGAGTTAGTTGAAGAAAAGAGTTTAATTATAAAACATGTCTCTACTGAAAGGCAATTAGCAGATATTTTTACAAAACCCATTGATACTAATAAATTTGAAACTTTGAGAAGTGACATTGGGGTATGTCCTTATGAATTTAATTGATTATATTTGCATTTTATGCATATTTGTGAGGAACATGAATAGTGTTTATGAGATCAAGAGTAATTCTTATTGAGTTTAAAAATATTTTTATCTTGAAAAATCCGCTGGTTAATGACCATAAAAGATGTGAACTAAGTGAAAAAAAATAATTGAATCTGAAAACTCTTTCGAATGCACTAGGTGCTAGTACACAAAAAGTAAAATGGTTATAAGTGTGGTTGCAACTACAGTTGTAACCTAAGTCTTTTTATCAGACCTGGTCTAAGTGCATAAGTGGTGTTCACTCAATGTCCTAGCCAATATTTTGGGATAGACTTTTTATGGATCAGGTATCATTGTGATATTCTTAGTATACCTAGCTATTTTTAACGGGAATCCATAACACACACTATTGATTATACTTTTTGAGTAATATTGTCTCCAAGCACTTTTAAAACTTATTGATCTTACATTTTTTGGTTATTAAAAAGTATTTGTGTAGAGTAAAGGTAAGTTTTTTTCTCAATATTAAGTGTCTCAGTGCATAAAATTACTCTGTGGATCCTCACAATAAGCATATTTGTAAAAATAAATTATTATTTTCTGTTTTTTGGTAATCTATCTATATATATATATATATATATATATTCTCTGCTACTTTTAATTGACACTTGTTTAAATCGGCTATATTTCTTCAGCTTTATGAAAACCAAAAATTCGATTAGTATTCTTTAAAATTGGAATGTTTTATTGGTATATTTGGTGAAATTCTATGTCATTAATTTATTTGATAAAATTCTATGTCATATTTTTTTTCAAAAGATATTGCAAAAATTGGGTATATCTATTTCTTAAAAGTGGTTATGTTTTGATTTGGTGAAAAATATTTTGATCAAAATACTATTACCAATGTATTTTTCCTACTGATATATTGCCATGTGTTACGAAGAAAAAAAAAACAGTCAAACGGAAATCAAATAATTAGAGAAAATTAAGGATTACGTCATGAAAACAAAAGTATCTAAGGATTGGTCCGGTTATAAAATTTATTTAAGGATTGGTCCATTATTTCTGAAACTAATTAAAGATTGGTCCACTATATATATATATATATATATATATTATGTTTTTTTAAAGTATAAGTTGTATCTCTTTCTAAACCATCTCTCTAAACTATCAGCTATATATCTATCTCTGACGGACAGGTTCTCTCTCTCTAGAACCTTCAGACTGTTTTTTTATTGCTAACTCCGTTTTTCTTGCCGAGTTTAGCTCAAATTGCTAGCTCAGTTTAGGTTTTAGAGATTTATTATAATAAATCAGACTGTTCTGTAACACAATGTATGATTTGGTATTATTAAAATTCAAGAGTTCATACTATTTTTTCTTGTATTCAGACTGTTTTAAAAACAGTTTGAGCTATTGTATTGAAGAGTTACAGAAAACAGTCTGAGTTATTATAAACAGTCTGTGCTATTGTATTCTTGTTATATAATAACTCAGACAGTTTTCTATAACACAATACATATTTTTGTTAGGTTTTTAGAGATCAATTGCGTTTATTATTAAAATTCGATAGTTCAGACTGTTTTTTCTTGTATTCAGACTGTTTTAAAAAACAGTCTTTATTATAATAAATCAGACTGTTCTGTAACACAATGTATGATTTTGTATTATTAAAATTCAAGAGTTCGCACTGTTTTTTCTTGTATTCAGACTGTTTTAAAAAACAATTTGAGTTATTGTATTCAAGAGTTACAGAAAACAGTCTGAGCTATTGTATTCTTGTTATATAATAACTCAGACCTTTTTCTGTAACACAATGCATGTTTTTGTTAGGTTTTTAGAGATCAATTGCGTTTATTATTAAAATTCAATAGTTCATACTGTTTTTTCTTGTATTCAGACTGTTTTAAAAAACAGTCTGAGCTATTGTATTCAAGAGTTACAGAAAACAGTATGAGTTATTATAAACAGTCCGAGTTATTGTATTCTTGTTATATAATAACTCAGACTGTTTTCTGTAACACAATGCATGTTTTTGTTAGGTTTTTAGAGATCAATTGCGTTTAGTATTAAATTTAAAGAGTTCATACTGTTTTTTCTTATATTCAGACTGTTTTAATTTATTTTTCAGACTGTTTCTTTTCAGACTATTTTTTAATTAATTTATTTTTCAGACTGTTTCTTAATTAATTTATTTTTCAGACTGTTTTAATAAAAACAACGATAATAAAGGTAAATTTTGGATTGACGGGATAATAATGAATATAATAAACTTACCTTCACTATGTTGTTTTTTGAAATCAACGAAGAGGGAGAATACAGTCTGATGGCGGGATTTGTTGGCGGTTTAAAGAGAGAGAATACGGTCCAAAGACGTTTTTTCGGAGAGAGAGAGGAGAGAGAGAGGAGAGAGAGAGAAACTTTCATTTTTTATTTTTTAATTGTTTTTTATGACGTCAGCAATTTTTTTTAATGATGTCACCAAATGGACCAATACTTAATTAGTTATATTTTTATGGTTCAATACTTAATTAAGTTATAGATAGGTATACAATCCAAAATTTACCTTTTATCTTCCTCCATGTATCTCTCGGTCTATATCTATAGGCGAAATTTCCCCAAATTAAAAAGGAAACCATCTGCACTAAAATTCGTTCTATTAATAAAACTAAAACCTTCAACCTAAAAATCCCCAAATCTCAACAACAAAAAACCCTAAGCCATAATCCCAGTGAGATTCTTTTTCTTTCGGCTGTCATGATGGGTTCCGATCCCCATCGTCGGTCTAGCTCACGTCGCACGGCGCCTGTTCGTCACGCACCACCGCGGGGTCCATCACCAACAACCAAACCTACGACAACCAATCAACTTAGTAATCCTCGTTGCAAACGTCGGGCTAAACGACCCATAGAAAATCCTTCGGCTGCTCCACCATCGGACTCTACCGAATCTCCGACTGTAAATTCTGCCCATGCTCCATTTTAACATGTGTGATAATTTGCACCATTTAACATAGGATTAACCATACTATTCCCATTAGTATCAGTCACATTCACAATGACTATTTAAATCAATGGAAGCATACCTAGGTTCTCCATTATATCAGATTCAGAAACCCTATATTCAGTACTTTCTCAATCGCGATAAAAAAAAAACCAAATTACGAAACAAAACCTAATTTCTTCAACAAAAATAAGCGAAAAAGTGAGAGATATCAATTAGGGTAATCTAGCTTAATTGATAATGAAATACGCAGCGGATAATAGAGTTTTAAGGTTCAGCTCTGATATCATGTTGAGAACCGTCATTTTCCATTAACACTCTAGAGAGAGAAAAACGAAAGAAAATGAACTAAATTTTTTATTTCTCATTAGCTCAAAAGAGCCATAATAAAGCAGCTAATACGAGCATGACATATATAATTTTTGTAACAGAATAACATAAAGTAATATAAACTTACAAATCAGTTCTCAATGTCTAAAACATAACATTTTAACACATTCTACTTGGTCTAATATATTGTAAACATTACAATTAACACCATATTTTTCAATAGTGATCTATCTACAAGCTGAATGATGACACGTTGTTTCATTGTCTGGGGTATATGCATTAGCTTTAAACGTGAGGCTTCAACGTTAACTTTGCCGACTACGACATCTTACCACTTGGACTCTGATTGCAAAAAAGAGATTAATATGGTTACAAATAAATACTCGTAGTTACAATTTTAAAAATAATTTATAGTTACTGATACTGGTAGTTTAGCTGCCGCGAATTATGAACAATTTTTTTTTTGGGCAAAGTATAATGATTTTAGTGAAGCATTATTGCTTCTTGAATTTCTAAATTATATTAAAAACATCCTGAATTCGTAAAAATTGGCTGTTGGAATAATGTAAATATTAAAGAAGAGTTCATAGGGATATATTTGTATTCATATAAACATGTCAAATGTGTCTCTATGCAGAGTATTACTCCTAATAGTTAAGAAAATGTTTATCTATTACTGGTTATTGCCATATGTAATGCACACGTGAAGTTATTAATCGATCATTTACTATCTTTCCCATAATTTTAAAATTGAAACATTAATTCATTACCATTTAATTTCATAGATGTAAATATCATGTAATGATTAAATTTGAAAGATAAGTTCCATCATTATAATTAGAAAATCTGTTTTTACTATTTAATCTTCAAATCTTTTTCTAAATCACTTGTATTTGATACAAATACTACATGTATAAGTTTACGATTTTAAACACTATCATTTCATTATGATCTTACCAACATCATGTTTTTAATTATCCAAATCATGTTTTAACTAAATGACATTTTAGCAATGAATTGCTATACTAAACATTTTAAAATATAAACCAAACATTTTTAACCAATGCCTTATCTTTTCTCATTCATATAATGCAAAAAGTTCTAATTTTGAAAACTCATTTTATGATGGTATAAGTTAACCAATGCATATAGACATGGTTGCCATATAAGGTATTTGTTGTAATTGATTTTTTTTTTATAGTAAATCATTACTAAACTTTCCATAAATTGAGTAAATTAAAGATATTTTGCTAACGACTGCCCCTGATCCTCGTTTAAGCATCAAATTACTTTCCTAATTCAAGTTAAATTTAATACAAATATGCTTCTATAACATAACATTATTGCATATGTATCATAACATTATTATATTACCAAATTAATGCATTTAATATACCAAGTTATGATAATTTTATAAATTAATTACAGTACTGTATAAAAATAAGTGAAACAAATACCATACATGCATTTAATCTACTTAAAATAAATGAAATGTTATTAATGAATTACTATACTAAACATTTTAAAACATAAACCAAACATACTTAATCAATACCTTATCTTTATCAATGATAGTTGCATGTAAAAAGTTTTAAATTTTGAAAACTCATTTTATGATGGTAAAAGTTAACCAATGCACTATAGGCATGGTTATCCATATATGGTATTTAGGGGTGTAAATTTTATCCGATTCGACCGAACGGTTTTTGAGTATTCGGGTAGCGGTTTTATCTGTTCTCTCGTCATCTACGGGTCGGGTCTATATAATTTTTTGTGCTTATTTTATCCAACCATACCGGTATATGTAATGGGTCGGGTCTATATAGTTTTTTTTAAAGTAGTACTCTATTAGTTTTGCTACCTCTAAAGACTAAAACCAATTTTTACAAGTAGCAAAACTAATAGGAGTACTACTTTAAAAAACTCATACTTATTTCATTCTGAGATGCATACAAAAAAGCAAATTTTAAACATACCGTTGATATCATTACTATAGTAAAACAAATACTAACGTTATAATATAACTTTATTATGTTGATAAATATTAAGACATTATTGATCTATTTATTTTATCATTGAACAAATTTTGCCAAATCTCATGTATATATAATTTTGTAAAAAGTAATGTTGAATATATTGTTTCACTTTATATATTATTGCCAAACATTTTACAAATCCCTTCATCCACATATGTATTTGAATATAAATTGATATATATATATACATGAATCCAATATAACAATAATAATATATTAATATGTATATATTTATTCAAAACATGAGTATATATTGTGGTTTTACGGGTCGGTTCTTACGGTATAATGTTGAAAAACATACCCGACCCTAGAAACAGTTGAGGTAGGTTGGGTAGACCCGACAACGGTTCTGTGACAGGTCGGTTCTTGCAAATTTTGGGTTTATACGGTGCGGTTTTCGGGTTTAGGATATTTTTGACAGCCCTAATGTATTTGTCGTAATAATTACATCTTTTTATGGTAATTCATTATTAAATAGCGAAACTTTCACAAATGCTAGAGAACACAAACATCTATGTAAGATGCATATCATTTAAGTTTCGTCTAAAAATGTGAAACATTTACACGTGCAATACTTAATCGGTTACAAAGTCAAACCGGTTTCATAAGATTCATTCTTTTGGCGGTGTTACATCTAAATCTAATATGTTGAACAATAAAACACAAATAATATATCAAATTACCAGGTGGGATTAGTTTGTAAGAGGGAAGGGATACTTAAAACAAAGTATATTTTATGATTTTAAATGTTTAGCATTTACAGAATAGTATATTTTATGATTTTATGACCGACTCAAAGTTGGTGATAAGTAAAAGGTTTTATCTTGAGTATCTAAACGTGTTTCCGTCAACTTCTAATATCAACTTGGCTGTAATCTTATATCTGTACCGTTTGTTTCTTGCCCCCTTGTTTATTTTCGTCTAAATTCTAAATTTTTACAACTTGTTTCGTATTTTTATAAACTCTTATGATATAATCTATGCAAAATTCATAATATTTTTACATAGTATCTAAACAATTTTGTTAATATAAGTAATTACATAAAACTACTTTTTTCATTTATTCCAAATTAAATCGTGTGTGACTTTTCTCTTAAAAATAATCGTTAGAGTGTATCGATATAAATATAATCGTAATTAAAGAATCTTTTTTCAAAATTTTAAAGCAAATATTTTTTGTTAAATAGATAAGGAAACACGAAAGTATATAGATAATAAGGGACATAAGATCCCGACTCCTCTTACGGTCTTGAGACATGAGGCATTAGCATTGTTCTGACCGGTCAAATGGCTAAGCGGAAACAATATTATTAATTTTGCCTCAACAATTGTGTACACTAGTTCACACATACATAGAGGCCAAAGGCGAAAACACGAAATGACATTAAAAAAAACATGTCATTTACTTATTTTGTCATGGGGAATTCACAGTGTTGTAAAATATGCTAGATAATTACTATCAACATATAAAAAGACTAACTTAATAAAAAAATATTTTTTTATTAGGCGTGATGTAACGTATTTGCAAGTCTCCTTGAAGTTTTTTTTTTTTTAAAAAAATTGGTACGGATGTGGTAACTCTCAATATTGTGGTATATATGAATACTAAAACCGCGTTATACACTTATACATATACCAGTATGTCATATAGTTGATTTTCAAATAATGGTGCTCCTACTTTTTCCCCCCATATATACATTGTTGTTGATTTCACACATCTCCTAATATAATATGTAAGACATTTATCGTTTGGAAATTACCTTAACATTTAAACGTATATGTATATTCATTTATACATAGCATTAACTATTTCTACAAAAAAATGTTACAATATTTCAGATACGACCAATTCTATTATAAATCTACCGCTAAATGATAATATATGTGAGTAAAACTGAAATCTTTCGCTATTACATCTCTGATTAGGGTGTTCTAATTTTTTTTAGTGTAGTAAATTATTAAATATTAACAATATTCATGGTTGAGGCTTCATTACAACAAACTTAAGAATTAGTGACAATATTTTAAGAGATAATCAAATTTTATTTCAAAATGGTAAGTTTTCGGGACAAAAATAATAATTTAGACACATAAATAAATTTTTTGTCTCCAAATATAACTTTTAGGCCCATAATTTGAATTTTTTGTTGTTTCCAAAGACAATTTTTTTTTTTTTTAAAAAAATACTCAAACCATACAAGGCCTTAGCAGCGAGGCCATTAATGCTTGATTTATTTATATTGCAATTTCTAATGAATTTCACCAATTGGACCTAAAGCATAATGGAAGTATCAAGTATGGAACAGAAAGGAGGAAGATTCGGTATAGATGGCTTAATATTGTAAAAATAAAACGAACTGATGACATAAAAATACGAACACAAGGAGGCAATTAAAATTTGTGTTCAAATACGTTTTGAGACGAAATTAAATTGTGTCCTTATTTCTGTATAAGATTGTTTTTGAAGACAATTTTTTTCTTCAAATTATGTGCAATACAGTTAGATTTAAAGATTTTCATTTTTATTTTTGTGTCTAAGATTGTTTTTGTTTGGAAAAGTTATCATTTGGAGATAAAAATTGATTGTTTCTAAAAAAAAATGTTACTTTTTAAGTTTGTTTTAGTGATTGTTAGAGTTTTATTGGAGCTTGATAGAATTTAGTAGTAACTAGAGCTCTACGTAAGCACGAATCTTCTAAGGTTCCTCTTCATAACTCCTGCAACCGAACCTGTCGACTAAAACAGTCAAAAGGAGACCGGAGCAAAATGAACTTTTTTATATTTTATGGGTAAATTATCCATATATATACTCTTATGTATTTTAGAAGGGTGAGATTTCAAATTTGATAAGAATAACTAATAGGGTATTAACCTTTTGCTGAATAAGTTTTTTTGTGTGTATTATATATGATGTAAGTGATTAATTTGTTTCGCCTTTCAATTATTTTTGGGTAATTAGTGATGATCCTGAATTAGATGTGACAAGAATTTAAACCGATTATGATGTCTGATGCATCTAGTTTTACCAAATGATGAAACCTTGAAAAAGGTTGAGCATTTTTTATTTTTTTTATGATTTAAACATAATTTGATATTTTTGTAATTACTATTATTAGTTTAAGGTTAACTTTGCAAATTTTTGCTTTAAGACTTCATATTGCCTCTAGACATATGTGGGATATTTTTTTTTTCTATTTTTAAATAGAATTGGGATAATTTCTTGAGTCATGTTCTTTTTAAGTTTAAAGAGTATTTTGGAATTTCTGACGAAGGACTCAGCGCCGAGTCCGCCCTTCAATTGAAGGTCTCGTCTGCTTGAACTCTCGATTTATTTTGTTAGGTTTCTAAAAGGGATCCACTCCTCGACTTTTGAGGATGTAATGTTGCCTTTACAATTTCGTGGATTCTGTTCTGGCTTGTAACGTTCTTTTCCTAATGTTTATTTTCGTTTCGGCTCTACTTAGGCCGGGTTATAATCTCTAACTCCTTATGTGTTGTTGTTGGAAAAACATGTTTTTACATGGGTATTTCCGAATGGTCACAGGACCAACTTCGAGTCAAAATTACATGTGACAACGCTGAGTTGTTTATACCGTACTCAACGTGTTTGAGTAGCCCGTGTGACGAGCTTTGTAACGGTATATCGCATGACCTATTCGGAGAATGGATGTTAATACTAAGTGGCTTCAAAGTTGGCTTTTCGAAAGAGAAGAAATCCTCAATGCTGGAAAATGGATTAATTAAATGGAAGATTAAGAGTTATCCCATATTGGAAGATTAAGAGTTAATTTTACAATATAAATACAAGTCCAACCCATGTAGTTGTTAAACTAACATGTCCACATACACCTAAGAGTATTAGTGTGTACCACACACGCTCGCTCGGGTCACGGGCGTGGGCTTGGGATTTGGGATTTGGGGAATGTCTTGGGTCTTGGGTCAAATCTAAAAAGGGAGTTTTGTATAAAATACAAAAGTTGTCCCTACAGTTTTCAGCAATTGAAACGTCAGCAATCAATGAGAATAAATTGCAGATTAAGTTCCGATTTCAGAAATTGATTGGGCGGATTCTGGTGGTGTAACTCCCAGAATTGAATGACCATTAATGGTTGCGGTTTCAAGAAAGCCTATAAAAGGCAGCCCTCCCCCTCTCATTCAGACACAATTACAACACACAACTCACAACATATAGCATACATATTAGAGAGATAATCGCACCATCAACAGCTCGACCTGTGGTTCGATGCCGGTTTCCACACGACCCACTCTGAGACAGAAGTTGTACCTTAGGAACAAAGTCCCGAAACCAGAAACCTTTAAAGGTGGTTCGAAAAATATTTTTTAAGGGAAACTGCCCAGCAGTTGCCTCTTCTTCTAATTTATGTTATTTATTTTTCAGTCATTTTTACATTCTGTCCATTTCATTTCCAATTATGAGAAATAAAATTGTTATTTCCATTTCAGTCATTTGTTATTTAATTTATTGCTTTTCGATATAGTACAAAACCAACAATCTTAAACAATACCTTTATTTGGTTTTACTATTTTCGAAAAGAAAGAGGACTTTTCTTTTTTATTTTATTTTGTTGATGACTCGGTTTTTATTCTTGCAAAATCATTGCTAGTTTACTAGAAATTGAAGTTTGCAAATAGAATAAATCCGATTTGGTTTTAATCTTTTAATTCTAGAATATTATAAAAAAAAAAGTTCTTAGTGAAATCAAAAGTGATTTGATATTCACGCTAGAATCTCTTTTAATTGTTTTTATTCTTTTAAAGCAAAATAATTAAGTTATAATTAGTATTTGTAATTAAGAATATTAGTTTTCTTGCGAGAAACTAAACGGTTTTATATTGTCATTTCAGATGACTAATGAGGATCAAACACCCACCGTTCCTTCGGGAGACGTGCAGGGAGCAGTTGTGATTGGCAGTAGCCATAACATTACGAGCGCTGCGAGTGGGGGGGCTCGGGCTCAGGCTCAGGCTGAGGCCGAAGCTGCGGCGGCTAAGGCTGCGGCCAATGCCGCTACGGCAGAGGCCGATGCTATGGCTGCGGCTGCGGCCGCAGCATAGGCTGCTGCTAAGGCTGCAGCCAAGGAAGCGCTTGTGGCTGCGGCCAGGGAAAAGGACAAGGCTCCGGCGATACCGTCTATGCCAATGTTGCCAACCTCTCATCTAGAGAAACCGGAAAAGTTTAGGGGCAACAACTTTAAACATTGGCAGCAAAAAATGCTGTTTTATTTAACTGCCCTTAACCTTACCCGTTTTCTCAAGGAGACTGCACCCGTCCTTAGCGAGGACGATGAGGACGTGCAGACGGTTTCGGAGGTGGAAGCGTAGAAACACGGCAACTACCTATGCCGAAACTACATCCTGTGTGCTCTTGATGACACTCTTTTCAATGTGTTCGAGCCCAAGTCTTCTGCAAAGGAGCTTTGGGAGTCTCTCGAAAGAAAGTACAAAGTGAATAACGCTGGCGCAAAGAAATTTGTCGTCACGGACTTTCATGAGTACATGATGACTGACGGAAAGAGTATTATCGAGCAGGTTGAGGAACTCCAACTCATATACCATAGGCTTGAGGTTGAGGGGTTAATTATTAACGAACCTGTGGTTCGGTGCCGGTTCCACACGACCCACTCTGAGACAGAAGTTGTACCTTGGGAACAAAGTCCCGAAACCAGAAACCTTTAAAGGTGGTTCGGGAAATATTGTTTAAAGGAAACTGCCTAGCAGTTGCCTCTTCTTTTAATTTCTGTTATTTATTTTTCAGTCCTTTTTACATTCTGTCCATTTCTTTTCTGTACTGTTTCCGTTCTATAATTACTTTCCAGTACTGTTTACTTTCTGTAATTTACTTTTCCGTATTTACTTTCCAGTCTTTTATATTCTGTAATAACTTTCTGTAATTTATATTTCAGTTATGTAATTTATTTTTGTGTACAGAAACAGTCCAGACATTTAGTAATCATACTATTCTGTCTGGCAGTTTTCTTTAATTGTTGAACAGTCCAGCAGTTAAGTAATTATACTATTCTGTCTGGCAGTTTCAAACAATTACAATTCAGCCCAGCAGTTTAATATTTTATATTAAATCTGTCTGGAATTTAATTAGTGTAATTTAAATTCTGTACGAGTCAGGAATTGTAATTCATATTCCAATTGTGAGAAATAAAATTGTTATTTCCATTTCAGTCCTTTGTTATTTAATTTATTGCTTTTCGATATAGTACAAAATCAACAGTTGTTATCTTTAAATTATATTCAATATCATAAATGACGTGCATGTACTGTCATTTAAATATCTATGTTGTGAGTATGATATTAAACACGATTAAAAATGATGTGCATGTACTGTCATTTAAATATGATACTGTCATTTAAACAAAGTAAAAATTAATAAAACTAATAAATGACGTGCATGTACTGCCATTTAAATATCGCTCTTTAAATTATAATCAATTGTCATTTAAATATCGCTCTTTAAATTAGAATCAATGTCCTTTAATAGTGTTTAATACGCATTCTTATCTCAACAACAGGAAATGTCACGATTTCTTCTATATATAGTTGTTTGTCCCTTTGTCGTTCTATCATTTTTGGATTTGTATAAGAGTTCCTCTCTCTATATTTTACATATATACGTATCCGTGTTCGACTTTTTCAATAAGATGTCGTTCCCAAACAGTAGAGACGGCGGTTACTCGGCAACGTACGTACGTCATCTCCGGAACGAAGTGAATTTACTAAAGGAGAAGAAAAACATGTACAAGAATCGATTTGTTATGTCCCAAATGATGCTAGACAATAGTATACAATCTTGTGCCCAACTCCAGGAGCAACGAGATCAACTGTTCAAGGATAAGTCTTTGGCGCATGCATGGATTTCCAACCTCGAGGCTATGTATCAAAAGTTGTGCGATGAGAAAATGGGGCTTTACATTGAACACTTAGAGCTCGGAATGAAGATGGAGGATCTCCAAGAAACTCATGCCGTAGTGGTTAAAGAGAGGGATGAGCTTCTCCTGGCTAAGGCCGAACAGGATGCTCAGTCGGGATCTACTCTGATGCCCACAATTTGATAGTTTAGTTGATCCATCGCTTTTTTTTTGAATAATACCGGTTCACATGTCAGTGTGATGTTGTCTTTTCGAGATTCTTACATTTTGTTTGACTCCTAGGAGCACCGAACGTTTACATAATTGTTGTAAAGCTTTTGCTTAAATCAACAAATATTTGAATTTGGCTCAAGTTTTTTATCTTGCCCTTTATGTTTTAGTAAACTATTTATTTAGCATTATTTCGTTATTATTCTGTCTTACTTTTTTTCTGTAATTTTCTCATCTCCACTTCTAATTTTCTCATTTGGTGCGCAAATTTGTAGCGGTTATAAAGTCACTAAACCGGTTGTGGACTTTCGTCTATAAAAATCTCTCATCTCATCTATATTTCCATTGTATTCTTCATAGGATAAAAAACGCGACTGTTCTATCTCTCTTAAGATTAATAGGTTTAATTTGGACAATTTATTTTCATGTATGTTTAGAATCATGTCTCAGATTCATGTATGATTTTATTAGAATACAAGAGTTCATACTGTTTTTTCTTGTATTCAGACTGTTTTAAAAAACAATTTGAGTTATTGTATTCAAGAGTTACAGAAAACAGTCTGAGCTATTGTATTCTTGTTATATAATAACTCAGACCTTTTTTCTGTAACACAATGCATGTTTTTGTTAGGTTTTTAGAGATCAATTGCGTTTATTATTAAAATTCAATAGTTCATACTGTTTTTTCTTGTATTCAGACTGTTTTAAAAAACAGTCTGAGCTATTGTATTCAAGAGTTACAGAAAACAGTATGAGTTATTATAAACAGTCCGAGTTATTGTATTCTTGTTATATAATAACTCAGACTGTTTTCTGTAACACAATGCATGTTTTTGTTAGGTTTTTAGAGATCAATTGCGTTTAGTATTAAATTTAAAGAGTTCATACTGTTTTTTCTTATATTCAGACTGTTTTAATTTATTTTTCAGACTGTTTATTTTTCAGACTATTTTTTAATTAATTTATTTTTCAGACTGTTTCTTAATTAATTTATTTTTAAGACTGTTTTAATAAAAACAACGATAATAAAGGTAAATTTTGGATTGACGGGATAATAATGAATATAATAAACTTAACTTCACTATGTTGTTTTTTGAAATCAACGAAGAGGGAGAATACAGTCTGATGGCGGGATTTGTTGGCGGTTTAAAGAGAGAGAATACGGTCCAAAGACGTTTTTTCGGAGAGAGAGAGGAGAGAGAGAGGAGAGAAAGAGAAACTTTCATTTTTTATTTTTTAATTGTTTTTTATGACGTCAGCAATCTTTTTTAATGATGTCACCAAATAGACCAATCCTTAATTAGTTATATTTTTATGGTTCAATCATTAATTAAGTTATAGATAGGTATACAATCCAAAATTTACCTTTTATCTTCCTCTATATATCTCTCGGTCTATATCTATAGGCGAAATTTCCCCAAATTAAAAAGGAAACCATCTGCACTAAAATTCGTTCTATTAATAAAACTAAAACCTTCAACCTAAAAATCCCCAAATCTCAACAACAAAAAACCCTAAGCCATAATCCCAGTGAGATTCTTTTTCTTTCGGCTGCCATGACGGGTTCCGATCCCCATCGTCGGTCTAGCTCACGTCGCACGGCGCCTGTTCGTCACGCACCACCGCGGGGTCCATCACCAACAACCAAACCTACGACAACCAATCAACTTAGTAATCCTCGTTGCAAACGTCGAGCTAAACGACCCATAGAAAATCCTTCGGCTGCTCCACCATCGGACTCTACCGAATCTCCGACTGTAAATTCTGCCCATGCTCCATTTTAACATGTGTGATAATTTGCACCATTTAACATAGGATTAACCATACTATTCCCATTAGTATCAGTCACATTCACAATGACTATTTAAATCAATGGAAGCATACCTAGGTTCTCCATTATATCAGATTCAGAAACCCTATATTCAGTACTTTCTCAATCGCGATAAAAAAAAAACCAAATTACGAAACAAAACCTAATTTCTTCAACAAAAATAAGCGAAAAAGTGAGAGATATCAATTAGGGTAATCTAGCTTAATTGATAATGAAATACGCAGCGGATAATAGAGTTTTAAGGTTCAGCTCTGATATCATGTTGAGAACCGTCATTTTCCATTAACACTCTAGAGAGAGAAAAACGAAAGAAAATGAACTAAATTTTTTATTTCTCATTAGCTCAAACGAGCCATAATAAAGCAGCTAATACGAGCATGACATATATAATTTTTGTAACAGAATAACATAAAGTAATATAAACTTACAAATCAGTTCTCAATGTCTAAAACATAACATTTTAACACATTCTACTTGGTCTAATATATTGTAAACATTACAATTAACACCATATTTCTCAATAGTGATCTATCTACAAGCTGAATGATGACACGTTGTTTCATTGTCTGGGGTATATGCATTAGCTTTAAACGTGAGGCTTCAACGTTAACTTTGCCGACTACGACGTCTTACCACTTGGACTCTGATTGCAAAAAGAGATTAATATAGTTACAAATATATACTCGTAGTTACAATTTTAAAAATAATTTATAGTTACTGATATTGGTAGTTTAGCTGCCGCGAATTATGAGCAATTTTTTTTTGACAAAGTTTAATAATTTTAGTGAAGCATTATTGCTTCCTAAATTTCTAAATTATATTAAAAACATCCCGAATTCGCAAAAATTGGCTGTTGGAATCATGTAAATATTAAAGAAGAGTTAATATAGGGATATATTTGTATGCATGTAAAACATGGCAAATGTGTCTCCATGCACAGTATTACTCCTAATAGTTAAGAAAATGTTTATCTATCACTGGTTATTGCCATATGTAATGCACACGTGACACTTGATCATTTACTATCTTTCCCATAATTTTAAAATTGAAACATTAATTCATTACCATTTAATTTCATAGATGTAATGATTAAATTTGAAAGATAAGTTCCATCATTATAATTAGAAATTCTGTTTTTGCTATTTAATCTTCAAATATTTTTCTAAATCACTTGTATTTAATACAAATACTACATGTATAAGTTTACGATTTTAAACACCATCATTTCATTATGATCTTACCAACATCATGTTTTTAGTTATCCAAATCATGTTTTAACTAAATGACATTTTATCAATGAATTGCTATACTAAACATTTTAAAATACAAACCAAACATTTTTAACCAATGCCTTATCTTTTCTCATTTATATAGTGCAAAAAGTTCTAATTTTGAAAACTCATTTTATGATGGTAAAAGTTAACCAATGCATCTAGACATGGTTGCCATATAAGGTATTTGTCGTAATTGATTTTTTTTATAGTAATTCATTACTAAACTTTCCATAAATTGAGTAAATTAAAGATATTTTACTAACGAGTGCCTCCGATCCACATCAAATTACTTTCCTAATTCAAGTTAAATTTAATACAAATAACATAACATTATTGCATATGTATCGTAACATTATTTTATTACAAAATTAATGTATTTAATATACCCAAGTTATGATAATTTTATAAATTAATTAAGTACTATATAAAAATAAGTGAAACAAATACCATACATGCATTTAATCTACTTAAAATAAATGAAATGTTATTAATGAATGACTATACTAAACATTTTAAAAGATAAACCAGACATACTTAATCAATACCTTATCTTTATCAATGATAGTTGCATGTAAAAGTTTAAAATTTTGAAAACTCATTTTATAATGGTAAAAGTTAACCAATGCCATGGTGATCCATAATTGGTATTTAGGGGTGTAAATTTTATCCGACCCGACCCAATGGTTTTTGGGTATTCGGATAGTGGTTTTATCGGTTCTCTCGTAATCTACGGGTTGAGTCTATATAATTTTTTGTGCTTGTTTTACCCGACCCATACCCGTTTATGTAATGGGTCTAACGGTTCTCGGTATGGATAGATACCCATAGCTCTTTTTAATTATAAAAGATTTAAAAATTACATACTATTTCTCATGTCTTCTAAAGACTAAATCCAATTTTTACAAGTAGCAAAACTAATAGCAGTACTACTTAAAAAAACTCATACTTATTTCATTCTGAGATGCATACAAAAAAGCAAAATTTAAGCATACCGTTGATATCATTACTATAGTAAAACAAATACTAACGTTATAATATAACTTTATTATGTTGATAAATATTAAGACATTATTGATCTATTTATTTTATCATTGAACAAATTTTGCCAAATCTCATGTATAATTTTGTAAAAAGTAATGTTGAATATATTGTTTCACTTTATATATTATTGCCAAACATTTTACAAATCCCTTCATCCACATGTGTATTTGAATATAAATTGATATATACATGAATCCAATATAACAATAATAATATATTAATATGTATATATTTATTCAAAATATAAGTATATATTGTGGTTTTGTGGGTCGGTTTTTGCAGTATAATGTTGAAAAACATACCTGATCCTAGAACCGGTTGGGGTAGGTTGGGTAGACCCGACAACGGTTCTGTGACAGATCGGTTCTTACATGTTTTGGGTTTATACGGTACGGTTTTCGGGTTTAGGTTATTTTTGACAACGCTAATGTATTTATTGTAATTACATTTTTTATGGTAATTCATTATTAAATAGAGAACTTTCACAAATGCTAGAGAACACAAACATCTATGTAAGATGCATATCATTTAAGTTTCGTCTAAAAATGTGAAACATTTACACGTGCAATACTTAATCGGTTACAAAGTCAAACCGGTTTCATAAGATTCATTCTTTTGGCGGTGTTACATCTAAATCTAATATGTTGAACAATAAAACACAAATAATATATCAAATTACCAGGTGGGATTAGTTTGTAAGAGGGAAGGGATACTTAAAACAAAGTATATTTTATGATTTTAAATGTTTAGCATTTACAGAATAGTATATTTTATGATTTTATGACCGACTCAAAGTTGGTGATAAGTAAAAGGTTTTTATCTTGAGTATCTTAAACGTGTTTCCGTCAACTTCTAATATCAACCTGGCTGTAATCTTATATCTGTACCGTTTGTTTCTTGCCCCCTTGTTTATTTTCGTCTAAATTCTAAATTTTTACTTGTTTCATACTTTTATAAACTCTTATGATATAATTTATGCAAAATTCATAATATTTTTACATAATATCTAAACATCTTAACCGTTTCATGTCCATTTGTTTATTTTCATTCAAATTCTAAATTTTTACAACTTGTTTCATACTTTTGTAAACTCTTATGATATAATCTATGCAAAATTCATAATATTTTTACATAGTATCTAAACAATTTTTTTAATATCGGCAATTTCATAATACTAGTTTTTTTATTTACTCCAAATGAAATCGTGTGCGACTTTTCTCTTAGAAATAATCGTTAGGGTGTATCGATATAAATATAATCGTAATTAAAGATTCTTTTTTCAAACTTTTAAAGCAAATATTTTTGGTTAAATAGATAAGGGAACACGAAAGTATATAGATAATAAGGGACATAGAATCCCGACTCCTCTTACGGTCTTGAGACATGAGGCATTAGCATTGTTCTGACCGGTCAAATGGCTAAGCGGAAACAATATTATTAATTTTGCCTCAACAATTGTGTACACTACTAGTTCACACATACATAGAGGCCGCAGGCAAAAACACGAAATGACATTAAAAAAAACATGTCATTTACTTATTCTGTCATGGGGAACTCAAGAGTGTTGTAAAATATGCTAGATAATTACTATCAACATATAAAAAGACTAACTTAATAAAAACAAATTGGTACGGATGTGGTAACTCTCAATATTGTGGTATATATGCATACTAAAACCACGTTATACACTTATACATATACCAGTACCAGTAATCGTAGCACACGTAGTTGCATAAATATGATCCGGCACAAATAAATTTAACATTTTCAAAAAGTTTACAAAAATAATCGGTTGAATATCGTAAAAATATAATGTTTTATTGTTATAGTAATATAAAAATACATGTATGATGATTTGTTTGAGAGATGATTTGATATGTGAAAAAAAAGAATATTTATTTATTTATTTAAATTGCATTAAGCTATTTTAGTAATTAGTAAATTGGAATAGGGGCATTTTTGGAAAAAATAGGTAAAATTGGACAGCCTCAAGATTTCTTGAGTTCCCTTAGTATGACACTAGTAATCGTGCCCCACGCGTTGCGTGTGTGACGCGCAATGCAATTAAAATATAAAAAATAAGTGTAGTTATGATACAAATACGTGGATAATACAAAAAACTTAAAAGACTTAAAAGAATTTTTGGTTGTTAAAGAGTGACACATAATGTTATTAGTTGTTATTATTATTTTTACAAATATGCTTTTTGGTTGACTTATTATAATAACTAGTAATCGTGTCTCCCGCGTTGCGTGTGTGACACGCAATGCAATTAAAATATAAAAAATAAGTGTAGTTATGATACAAATACGTGGATAATAAAAAAAAATAGTATAAAACTTAAAAGACTTAAAAGAAATTTTGGTTGTTAAAGAGGGACACATAGTGTTATTAGTTGTTATTTTTTATTTTATTTTTTTATTTTTTTATGTGAGCATAGTATTATTTTAATTAATAAAAAAGTATAGGGGTATTTTTGAAAAAAATTGGCTATATTGGACAGACTCATTTAGCTTGGATTGACTTATTATAATAGAATGATGTCATATAGTTGATTTTCAAATAATGGTGCTCCTACTTTTTTTCCCCATATATACATTGTTGTTGATTTCACACATCTCCTAATATAATATGTAAGACATTTAACGTTTGGAAATTCCCTTAACATTTAAACGTATATGTATATTCATTTATATATAGCATTAACTATTCTACAAAAAAATGTTACAATATTTTAGATACGACCAATTCTATTATAAATCTATCGCTAAATAAAAATATATGTGAGTAAAACTGAAATATTTTGCTATTACATTTTTGATTAGGGTGTTGTGAAGTAAAATTTATCGCTAATTTTGCTTGCGATCTAATTTTTTTTTTAGTGTAGTAAATTATTAAATATTAACAATATTCATCGTTGAGGCTTCATTACAACAAAGTTAAGAATTAGTGACAATATTTTAAGAGACAATCAAATTTTATTTCAAAATGGTAAGTTTTCGGGACAAAAATAATAATTTAGACACGGCCTTAGCAGCGAGGCCATTAATGCCTGATTTATTTATATTGCAATTTCTAATGAATTTCACCAATTGGACCTAAAGCATAATGGAAGTATCAAGTATGGAACAGAAAGGAGGAAGATTCGGTATAGATGGCTTAATATTGTAAAAATAAAACGCACTGATGACATAAAAAATACGAACATAAGGAGACAATTAAAATTTGTGTCCAAATACGTTTTGAGAAGAAATTAAATTGTGTCACTACAAAATAATGTTTGATTTAGTGAGAGTCAAAAGCTGTCACAAGCCTGTCGCTAATTTAAAAAGCTGTCACAAATCCGTCGCAAATTGACTAAACTGTCACAAAACCGTCACAAAAACCGTCGTTAATAAGCTCGTAACAAAAAATACCGTCACTAATCCCGTCGCTATTTGAGTATTTTTTTGTAGTGTTATTTCTGTATAAGATTGTTTTTGAAGACAATTTTTTTTTCAAATTATGTGCAATAAAGTTAGATTTAAAGATTTTTATTTTTATTTTTGTGTCTAAGATTGTTTTTGTTTGGAAAAGTTATCATTTGGAGATAAAAATTGATTGTTTCTAAAAAAAATTGTTAATTTTTAAGTTTGTTTTAGTGATTGTTAGAGTTTTATTGGAGCTTGGTAGAATTTAGTAGTAATTAGAGCTCTACGTAAGCACGAATCTCCTAAGGTTCTTCATAACTCCTGCAACCGAACCTGTCGACTAAAACAGTCAAAAGGAGACCGGAGCAAAATGAACTTTTTTCTATTTTATGGGTAAATTATCCATATATATACTCTATGTATTTTAGAAGGGTGAGATTTCAAATTTGATAAGAATAACTAATAGGGTATTAACCTTTTGCTGAATAAGTTTTTGTGTGTGTATTATATATGATGTAAGTGATTAATTTGTTTCGCCTTTCAATTATTTTTGGGTAATTAGTGATATCCTGAATTAGATGTGACAAGAATTTAAACCGATTATGATGTCTGGTACATCTAGTTTTACCAAATGATGAAACCTTGAGAAAGGTTGAGCATTTTTTTATTTTTTTTATGATTTAAACATAATTTGATATTTTTGTAATTACTATTATTAGTTTAAGGGTAACTTTGCAAATTTTTGCTTTAAGACTTCCTATTGCCTCTAGACATATGTGGGATATTTTTTTTTGTATTTTTAAATATAATTGGGATAATTTCTTGAGTCATGTTCTTTTTAAGTTTAAAGAGTATTTTGGAATTTCTGACGAAGGCCTCAGCGCTGAGTCCGTCCTTCAATTGAAGGTCTTGTGTGCTTGAACTCCCGATTTCTTTTGTTAGGCTTGTAAAAGGGATCCACTCCTCGACTTTTGAGGATGTAATGTTGCCTTTTATTTGAACAATTTCGTGGATTCTGTTCTGGCTTGTAACGTTCTTTTCCTAATGGTTATTTTCGTTTCGGCTCTACTTAGGCCGGGTTATAATCTCTAAGTCCTTATGTGTTATTATCTTTAAATTATATTCAATATCATAAATGACGTGCATGTACTGTCATTTAAATATCAATGTTGGGAGTATGATATTAAACACGATTAAAAATGACGTGGATGTACTGTCATTTAAATATCATACTGTCATTTAAAAAAAGTAAAAACTAATAAAACTAATAAATGACGTGCATGTACTGTCATTTAAATATCGCTCTTTAAATTATAATCAATTGTCATTTAAATATCGCTCTTTAAATTATAATCAATGTCCTTTAATCGTGTTTAATACGCATTCTTATCTCAACAAGCGGAAATGTCGCGTTTTCTTCTATATATAGTTGTTTGTCCCTTTGTCGTTCTATCATTTTTGGATCTGTATAAGATTTCCTCTCTCTATATTTTACATATATACGTATACGTGTTCGACTTTTTCAATAAGATGTCGTTCCCAAACAGTAGAGCCGGCGGTTACTCGGCAGCGTACGTACGTCATCTCCGGGACGAAGTGAATTTACTAAAGGAGAAGAAAAACATGTACAAGCATCGATTTGTTCTGTCCCAAATGATGCTAGACAATAGTATACAATCTCGTGCCCAACTCCAGGAGCAACGAGATCAACTCTTCAAGGATAAGTCATTGGCGCATGCATGGATTTCCAACCTTGAGGCTATGTATCAAAAGTTGAGCGATGAGAACATGGGGCTTTACATTGAACACTTAGAGCTCGGAATGAAGATGGAGGATCTCCAAGAAACTCATGCCGCAATGGTTAAAGAGAGGGATGAGCTTCTCCTGGCTAAGGCCGAACAGGATGCTCAGTCGGGATCTACTCTGAATCCCACAATTTGATAGTTTAGTTGATCCATCGCTTTTTTTTTTTTGAATAATACCGGTTCACATGTCAGTGTGATGTTGTCTTTTTGAAATTCTTACATTTTGTTTGACTCCTAGGAGCACCGAACGTTTACATAATTGTTGTAAAGCTTTTGCTTAAATCAACACATATTTGAATTTGGCTCAAGTTTTTTATCTTGCCCTTTATGTTTTAGTAAGCTATTTATTTAGCATTATTTCGTTATTATTCCGTCTTACTTTTTTTCTGTAATTTTCTCATGTCCATTTCTAATTTTCTCATTTGGTGCGCAAATTTGTAGCGGTTATAAAGTCACTAAACCGGATGTGGACTTTCGTCTATAAATATCTCTCATCTCATCTATACTTCCATTGTATTCTTCATAGGATAAAAAACGCGACTGTTCTATCTCTCTTAAAATTAATAGGTTTAATTCGGACAATTTATTTTCAGTTGAAAATCATATCTCACATTATGTGCTCATATTTATATATACTAGTAATCGTACCCCATGCGTAGCGTGTGCGGTGCGTAATACAATAAAAATATAAAAAATATGTATAGTTATGATATAATTAAATATGTTGATAATACAAAAAAAAATATAGTCTAAGATTTAAAATAATTTTTGTTTGTTAAAAAGCGATAAATATTTTTATTAGTTTTTACTTTTTATATTTTTATGAGAGTATGATATTATTGTAATTAATATAAAGATGTATGTGTATTTTTGGGAAAAAGTGGCTAAATTAGACATATTCATTTGACGCTTGCCATATTATAATAGAATGATATATATATTTTTTAGGCTACCAAAGTCACCTTAATTTATTTTTTTTAAAAACCCTAAACTTTTTGTTAATTATATATGTGCCATAGGCGGCCCATAATAATAAAAAAAAATTGCTTCCCTCAAATCACACGGTCAAAAATAACATATTTAAAACTCTCTGTTTCTCTCTATTTAGGAGTCTTTTTACCGCATATTACGGTTACAACCCCATCTACATCCCTATCAATAACTTCGATTTAATGCGATTAAATCATTAAAGTATATTTGGTAAGTTCAGACCCTTTTTTGTTATTGAATTCATCTATTTGTTTTTTTGTGCGTGTGTCAATTTTATTAAAAAAAATAAAATGATTACACGAAAATAGAAAGCAAGCGAGCAACAAGTTGCTTAAGCCTTTCTGAATTGCAAAATCAATCATTTTGAACACTACGTTCATAGACTTAGGAGTAATGACATTATTATTCATGATCATTTGGACCCTACTAAAAATTTCCACAGATGGAGTGCTACAAAACCAAAAGTGTCAAAAGAGAATGGTATAAAACCATGATGATTATCGATGCACATTTTCTCATGCTTAGCCACTATGTCCGAAACAACTTTTTTGAACCATGAGTTAAATAATTAATTTTGATTATAGGTGTGATTATAATTTAATGATTTTATAATTCGATGATATAATATTTTATCTTTTTCAAAAAGAGAAAATGTATATTTCAGGACTTAAAATGATAGAACACTTAATAATGAAGCCAACGATTCAAACAGAAGTCCATTCAGAGTCCGAACGAGCAAATTACGAGTGTTTCAAAAAGTAGAAAAAATCAGTTCAGAAATCTCGACCCATCATGATATAGTCTGATCTATCTAAAATGGACCAAAAAGTTACAGTCCATTTCGACCCATCGAGATACATTTCGATCGATCGAAAAATGCAAGTAACAAAGTTTTTTAGAAATCTCGATCCATCGAGATTCGGTCTGTTTCAAAAAAGTTGCTTTTTACTTTTTTGAAAATAAGACGTTACCCATTTTATAATATACCCAACAACTAAAAATGGTCATCTATGGACCAATATTGAACAAAACACCCATTTTGGTTCTACAAAACACCCATAATTACTCTCCAAAATACACCAATCACCATCTATCAATCTCTCTCTATTTTAAACATAAAAAACTCCATTATTAAACAAAAATTCTCAAAAAGGAAAAACGAGAAGAAAAGTTATCAAGATTAAACAACATCAAAAACTCACAAATTAGCTTATTTAGAAGCAATAAAATAGTGAGTGTGGTTACATTGTTGTAACAAAATTGTTAAGAGCAAACTTATAAGCTCAATTGTGAGTGAGTGTTTGGGTAGAAACTTTTAACCCAAAGTGTTGGTTAAAAGTTGTAGGTTAAACAATTGTGTACTCATAGATTTAGAGTGAGTCGTTGACTCGCCTTTTGTGTACTCTTGCACTTGTATCAAGATTGTATTATCGGGTAGAGGATGAGCAAATCGGTTGATTAGCTCGGTATGATTTGTAATCTTGAGAAAAATATTATAGTGAAATAATCGGTAGAGTGAATACCGAGGAGAGCACTAGGCGGGTTTACCGAACCTCTATATATTATGGAGTCAATTTATTCCCTTACTCTTTACTTTTCGCAACTTATTTATTTATAATTATGCGTATGTTTCAATTTATTGATACATTATCTTTGCATACTTATTATCGCAAGTAGATATCAAGCAAGTTGTGTTGTTAGTTGAGCTTAGAATTTTAATGCTACGAAAAACACTTAAAACCTTATTCACCCCCCTCTAAGGTTTAGCCGCACGGGCTTACAATTGGTATCAGAGTCGAGGCTCTTGCATATAGGAATCTAGCGATTTATGACTTCTGATGGCTAGCGTACTTAATTTCGCTTCCGGTATTGCTTCATCGCCCAATACTCCACCATTTTTTGATGGGATAAATTATTCCTATTGGAAGGATAGAATGAGTATTTTTTGCAAAATTACAATGTTAAACTTTGGATGATCATAAAAGTAGGATATTTCGCACCTACATTCGAAAATAGCGAAAGCCCAATCCCTGTAGAGGACTTAGATGACGCTCAACTAGAAGCCTACTCTACTAACGCTAAAGCGATATACGCTATTGTTTGTGTCGTTTTTCCTAACGAGTACAACAAAATTTTCGCTTGTAAAACGGCAAAGGGTATGTGGGATAAGTTAGTGGTTATGCACGAGGGCACTAACCAAGTTAAGGATTGCAAACTCCAACTTTTAGTGCACGACTACGAGCTTTTTAGGATGAGCGAAGGAGAAACTATTTCCGATATACTTGCTAGATTTACCACTATTATTAACGGATTAATGTCTCTTGGTAAGTATTTATCTTGTAATGAAATGTTTTCATAGGTGATTCGGAGCTTACCGAAAGAATGGGAACCAAAGGTCACCGCAATTCAAAAAGCGCACGACATGAGCACATACACGCTTGATGCATTGATAGGTTTACTCATTACTCATGAGATCACCCTCAATAGTCACAAGACAATCTCAAAAAAGAAGGAGATAACTTTAAAAGGAACAACTTGTGAAGAAAATGTTGAGCAATCCGATGATGACAAAAATTCAATGCAAATCATTTGAATCATCAAGGAAGTACTAAATCTTAAAGGCAAACGCAAATATAAAGGTAAATCGTCAAATAATTCAATTATTTCTAACGATTTTTTACTATGCTTGTGGCAAGTAAGGACACATGGCGAGAGATTGCGCCAGAATCGCAAGAGCAAAGGCAAGAAGAAGATATTCGTTTCAAGCTCTACCGATAGCTCCGACCAAGATGAAGTCGGTCATCTTGCTTGCTATATGGCCATGGAAGACAACAATGAACTTAACCAATTGTTTTCAAGTGAAAGTGAAACCGGTGAGGTAATTGATCTATCCTACGATGATTTACTTCATATGTGTGATGTTTATTCTAAAAGGTTTCCTAAACTTTCGGTAAAAGTTGAATCTCTTAAATGGATAAATTTTTCTCTCAATGAAGAAATAAGATCCTTGAAAAGAGATGACATTGAACATACGTCTATTCCAAAATCGTAATTTTCTTTACATGATGTAGATGACGAAAAGGAAGACTTGAAAGATAAAAACAATGATCTCATTATTCAAAACGAGTCTTTAGAAACCGAGATCAACTTTCTTAAAAATGAAGTCTCTACACTTGCTAAAACTCTTTCAAAATTATATTTTTTAGATTGTCATTTAGTAGAAAATTTTGAAGAGTTAAAAAAATCTTTCGATAAAGTTACAAGCAAAAACAAGCTTTTGAGTTCTCATGCTTCTAACTTAAACGACAAGTTCAAGATTTTAGAGACCGAGAATGACACTTTGAAAATAAAAATGAGCTTGTCGTTTACATTGAAAAACTTGATTTAACGATCTCAAAGTTTTCTAAAGGTAAAACCGTTTTAGACGAGATTTTGAGTTGTCAAAAAGGTGTTAATGGAAAAACTAGTTTAAGTTATGATTGCATAAGTTCTATTTCAAATAAAACCCGTTTCGTCAAAGCCTCTAACATTTTTAAAACTCATTGCCTGCCTAAACAAGATGTTGTTTTGACTAAAGAGAGTTCTTCCAAGATTTTTCAAAAATCTTTTCACGATAGAAAAGGTTTAGGTTTTCAAAACAAATTGGATACTCCGAAGTTTTTTTCAAAAACTTCGTATAATTCTCGTTATATGAAAAAATCCATGCATTATGTACATTGTAGTAGAAATGAGCACATTTCTTCTAGATGTCCTTATCGTTTTTGTGTGAATAGAAACGATTTGAAATGGGTAATAAAGACTCATGTCACTAACAATGTTGGACCCAAAAGATATTGGGGACCAAAGGACAACAATCGCGTTATAGGTATCTCGGTTCAAAAGGAGAAACTCAACAAATGGTTAACAAAACCGGAAAAATTCATGGAAGTCAAGACAAACGACGCCACCATAAAAAATGAAGTTCCATTGATTGACAAAAGTGGAAGGCATACCAACAAGTGGTACCACATACTCAAACTTGAAAATGCTCAATGCATATGTCATTAAAGAGCGAACTCGACATCACATATTCGGTACATTCAACTATATAATTTTTATGTGTAGGTGATTAGTTGAGTTATATGCATCATGATTACATTTTTCATCTTTTATTAACTCTTTCAAAACTCTCCACAAAACCCCAATTTTATTTGCATTATGATAATGTCAAATGGGGAGAAAAATGAGATTTAGAGAAAAACGATTTATTAAAATGGAGGCGATACATTTTATATTTGTAAAATCATCATTATTTTGTCATAATCAAAATGGGGGAGATTTTTGAACCATGAGTTCAATAATTGATTTTGATTATGAGTGTGATTATTATTTTGTGATTTTAAAATTCGATAATATAATGTTTGATATTTTCCAAAAAGAGAAAATGTATATTTTAGGACTTAAAATTATAGAGCATTCAATAATGAACCCCACGGTTCAAACAGAAGTTGACTCGGAGTCCGAATGAGCAAATTACGAGTGTTTCAAAAAGTAGAAAAAATCAGTTCAGAAATCTCGACCCATCAAGATAAAGTCCGATCGATCAAAAATGGTCCAAAAAGTTACAGTTCATTTCGACCCATCGAGATATATTTCAATCGATCGAAAAATACAAGTAACAAAGTTTTCCAGAAATCTCGATCCATCAAGATTCAGTCCGATCGATCGAGATTCGGTCCGTTTCTGTTGAACTTAGAGTTCAATAATTAATTTTGATTATAACTTTAATTATGTTTTTAATGATTTTACGATTTCGATGATATAACGCTTGTCTTTTCCAAAAGTTGTAAATGAAAATTTTAGAATGCCAGAAAGATATAGCTCAGAAAAACGAAGCCACAGGTTCATACGGAACCAAAATCGGAGGTAAAACGAATGAGTTATGAGCATTCGAAGAAAAGCGAGAAAACAGAGAACGACCGATCGACTGTACAAAAATGACCGATCGTTTTTGGTCCAAATTATTCCAGAGAGCACGTCGAAAAAACGACCGATCGTTTCTCAGAAAACGACCGATCGTTTTCTGAAAACGACCGATCGACTGTAGAAAACGACCGATCGTTTTCTACAGATTTCGAAAACAGCTTTTCAGCTTTTTCTGGAAAACTGCTTAAAACACCCTCAACCACTGCCAACGGTCATATACTGAAAAACAGACTTTGGTGACTTTATAAACCACCCCAATTCTCTTTAAAAAGTCATCAATGATAATACCAATCCATCATCCTAAAACCTCTCTTAATCAAAAACCCAAATTATCACCATTTTGGTGAAAATATTCGAAAAAGAGGAAATTAAGAAGAAAGCGATTCAAGCTCGAACAACAACAAAGACTCACCAATTAGCTTATTTAGAAGCAAATAGAATAGTGGGTGTAGTTACATTTTTGTAACAAAATTGTAACGAGTATTTTATAAACTCATTTTTGTGAGCGAGTGATCGGGTAGAGGCTTTGTAAGCAAGTGAAGCTTAAAAGCTCTAGGTCTTTCATTTTGGAACACTCATAAAGTGAGGGGGAGCTTAATCGGTCGATTAGCTCATTAGGATTGTAATATCCGGGAAAAGAATTTTTAGTGAAATACTCGGTAGTACCGAGGAGAGGACGTAGGCGCGTTTTGCCGAACCTCTATAAATCACGGTGTCATCTTCTTCCCTTAAACTTTTATTTTCTACAAATATTTATTCTTGCTTGCTTGCGTTTGAATTTATTAACGATTATTAATGCTTAAGCTTAGAATTGCGTAAGTTGGGGTGTTAGTTGCACTTAAGTTTTAATTAGGCGAAAATCGCCATAAAACTTATTCACCCCCCCTCTAAGGTTTAGCCGCATCCGGGCCAACAGTTTCAAAAAAGTTGTTTTTTGCTCTTTCGAAAATAAGCCATTATCCATTGTATAATACACCCAACAACTAAAAACGGTCATCTATGGACCAATGAATATTTTGGTTCTATAAAATACCCCTAACTACTCTTCAAAATACACCAATCACCATCCCTCAATCCCTTTCTACCTTAAACATAAAAAACTCCATTGTTGAACAAAAAAGCTCAATAAGGGAAAAACGAAGAGAAAAGTGATCAAGATCAAACAACATAAAAAACTCACAAATTAGCATATTTAGAGGCAATAAAATAGTGAGTGTGGTTACATTGTTTTAACAAAATTGTAAAGAGCAAACTTATAAGTTCAATTGTGAGTGAGTGTTTGGGTAGAAACTCTTAAGCCAAAGTATCGGTTATAAATTCTAGGTTAAACACTTGTGTACTCATAGATTGAGGGGGAGTCGTTGACTCGCCTTTTGTGTACTCTTGCACTTGTATCAAGATTGTATCCTCAATTAGAAGATGAGCAAATCGTTTGATTAGCTCGGTAGGATTTGTAATCTTGGAAAAAATATTATAGTGAAATAGTCGGTAGCATGAATAACGAGGAGAGCACTAGGCGGATTTGTCAAACCATTATATATTGTGGTGTCAATTTATTCTCTTACTCTTTACTTTCCGCAACTTATTTATTTGTGATTATGCACATGTTTCAATTTATTCATACATTATCTTCGCATACTTATTATCGCAAGTAGATATCGAACTAGTTGGTTTGTTAGTTACGCTTATAATTTTAATTCTGCTAAAAACGTCTAAAATCTTATTCACCCCCTCTAAGTTTTAGCCGCCTTCACACGAGCAGTTGAATAAGTTTTAAATTTTAATAATTCTTTTATGTTATTTGTATGAAAAATGAAGTATCCAACTTAAAATAGAATCGTACTAATGCATATGGTTTTATTTTCTCCTTTGAGATGATGACTTATTGTTTAAATCTCAACATGTAAGAAACGTAAGCCGAAGTTTCAATATGTTGTTACGCGTTTCAGTGATAACTGATGTGTTAGTTAAAACTCAAGTTGTAATTGAATCTGTCTGGAATAGTAAAGGTACTGAACACACGCAACTTTAATTACGAACTTCGATTGAGTGTTAGATCTACATCTCCGAGGCTCTCACCTAATGATTTATTAATATTTCAAAGACAGTAACGAGTTTTGAGACTTACAACACTCAAGCGTATATGTCTAACTTTATACCTCACAATTAAACACTATCAATCTCGCTAGATCTAATTCTATGATTTTTTCTCAATAATTACTCGTCTGTTTTTCTCTCTGTAATAATATGTCTAATAATTTTATGAGAGCTTAGTAATAAACAAACTCTAACCCCGCTTATATAATGTGGTTAGAAGACTAAATAAAATTTTAATCAAATCGTATTTCTTCAATCTTCAATCTTGTAATTGATTTGATCTCTTTCCTTTTCCGTGCTATCAAATAATTACTGATGTTTAGTCTTTGACTTTCAAAAGATATCATTTTCACTAATTTCAAAATCATCAAGATATTTACTTATTTTGTCTTCAATATATTTCATTGTTTACCTTCACATGTCTTTCCTTTTTTCCTTCTTTATTCTAAATTGATTTGACTTTATCTTTTAAAGAACATCTTCTAATTTATTCATTCAACTACTTGTAGACCACGTCGAAACCTTTAATCATCAAGATTCAAGGAAAACATAAGTCAACAAAATCTTATTCAGTAAATTCGTCATAAACCTAGTTATATGTGATTTATAACTGAAACTGTAATCTTCTTCACCAGCTTAGTCAAAAATTCAGTTGTATCTGAGATAATAATAATCTGTGAAACACATTCAATTTAAACGATTAAAAGCACCACTTTAGATCAAGATTAAGATAAATAAACTACCGTATTAATGATAAACAAGTTAGTCATTATGTGAACCTAACACAACCATTGAACTCAATGGTTGAAATTTTGATGTCTGAAATTGTGTCTATGTTGATGTGCATTGATCGCTCCCTATATCTACACCAACTCTCAAATATTCATTTTTAAAATATACAAAATATATGATTTGAAAATACTGAAATTTGAGAGTTGATGTAGATTTATGTATGGATTTAAGTGTAGGTTGATCGTTCTCATATATATATATATATATATATATATAAATTTATTTATCATTTGTGGCATTTGCCGAAATACCGTAATTCCAATCAACATATTTCTTGAGCAACTCTTGAATAAACTTAAAAGTACTAATAAGAACTAAGAAGCATTAATTTTCAACTAGTACAACACCAACTATTCGATATATTTCTTGATTGAAGTACCCCTGATCCCATTGATAATGACTGGGTCCCAAATAATTCGATGGGGGTAGTTGTCGAACCATACCACATAGTTTTGGCAACAACAAAAGCCACAATACGACAATATATGTTGTTTTCCGTGTACGAAATAATAATTAAACAATAAAGAATGACTAAAAATAAATAAACAAAACCAGTGTAATCTTTATTAATTCAGAAACGAAACTGAGATTACAGATTACAACATGTATGTACTTAAAAGTAATTAAAGCAAACGTTATTCAGATTATTATTAATTAATAATCTGATTTACTGAATTGCAATAAATAGAAACTGTCGGACTGGAAAGTATAAACTTAACAGCCGGACTGTTCTGATTGAAATGAAAAATACAGGACTGAATTGAAACTATTCTAATTACATAATTAAATTATAGAATTGAAATTATAGAATAAAACAGTACTTTAAAGAAATTATAGAAAGGTAAAAAAAGAATTGAAAACTACAACTAAGTACAACAAATTAAAAAACTGAAATAAAAATACATAATTGAAAAGACAATAATATAAATTACAGAATTTAAATGCGGAAATTAAAAGACGAGGCGACTGTAAACAGTCTGCCCTTAATCGATATTCGCCCAACCACCTTAAGGTTTCTGGTTGCGTTGGTGCTTCGATCACAAGGTATAACGTCTCAGATGACTAGCCGAAAACTGGCTACGAGTCAAGGTCGAGCTATTGGTGGGTGGTTCTCTCTCTTTCTAGGATGCTATGAGAAAAATTGTATGTTTTTTTCAGAAATGTAAAAAGTGTTTTAGAGAGTGGGGGAGAGCTGCCTATATATATAGGCTAACCTGAAATCTCAGCCATAAATGGTCACTTAATTCAGTATTCAAAACTGCCTATTATTCTCATTTAATTGCATCAGTTACAAGCTTGCTGAAATTTTTGGGATTGTTTTGTTATTTCAAAACTTTCAGACTTTCTTAGAACCAGAATCAGAACCGGAACCGGAACATTCCCCAAGTCCCAAGTCCCATGTCCGTGCCCGTGACCCGAGACCCGATGCTCGTGCTTGTACTCGTGCTTGAGACCGAGATCCGAGAACCGAGACTCGAGACCCGTGCCCATGCCTGAGACCGAGCGAGCGAGCGCGTGTGTGGTACACTTGCATACACACACACCTATGAGGCTACACACTATTACCACTCTCTAGTGGTGAATATGTATATAAACTATTCAAAATAGTTTTTCCTCTTTGATGTGGGATAATCATTTGGGTGGCTTCCCCATCCATTTGATTTCCCACTTCTTCTCCCAAAATTCCAAATTTCGTCTCTCCATGGTCCAATTTCGGAGCCAATTTCCATTCACACTCATTCACCGAATGGGTCATGAGATATACCGTTTCGAAGCTTGCCACACAAGCTACTCAAACCAATTGAGTACGTAGTCTACACTTTAGATTATTTGCATGGAATTTTACCAAACTTTTGGACTCGTGACCAATTCGGAAAACATCATGTTCATGGTTTTTTTTCCAAAAATCCCCCACATGAATGCAATTGGCTCGAAAGCCCATGCCCTAAATGCAAATCAAGAGAACCGCAAAAGTTCACTGCCTAAGGTCAGGTAGCACACGCCTTGAACCTTCCGTAGCGTAGTTTCATCCGAAATACTACTATTAGGTAGCATAGATGCTTTGAACCCTTTAGCTTTGTGTATCCCAGCATGATACCCGCACAGTGCCCTTTCTACCCACGTACTAGGCCCTTTAGTTGTTGTCCATATTTGGTCTGGACTGCCTTGGCAACTTCAACTGAGTGCTCTAGTGATTTAGCCCAAGCTCATCACATGGTACCGGCCTTACATACTCGTTATAGGTGGTTCCAAGTCGAAGGTGTCCTGACTCACCTTACTGGACCGTCGAGTTACTTAGATCATTAAGAGCCTCAAGCTCACCCTTACAATGGTACAGGTCTATCACTCTGTCATCGCAGAAAATGGGCAGGGAAACTACTGGTTCCCGAGTGCTTTGTTCGGTTTCCCTCATAGTTCAGTTTTCCTTTGAACCTAGCAGGAAAGATTTCCGTATAGGTTGGGTTGCCTATGGGGGGCCACCAAATTAATCCCATTCCGTTCGATGACGCATTGACTCCTACTTGAGTCAAGCCTTTTGTTAATGGATCCGCTATGTTTTCCTTTGATCTTACAAAATTTAAGGATACCACACAGTTGGATAACAATTCTCTTACGGATTTATGTCTCCGACGTATATGTCGAGACTTTCCATTATACATATGATCCTGAGTCCGCGCAATAGCTGATTGACTATGACAATGCATGCTTATTGCTGGAACAGGTTTTGGCCACATTGGAATTCCTTCCAATAGACTTCTCAGCCAGTCTGCCTCCTCAGTTGTTAAGTCTAATGCTATGAATTCATATTCCATAGTTGACCTTGCAATACACGTCTCTTTGGAGGATCTCCAAGACACAGCAGCTCCTCCCATTATAAACACATATCCACTCATGGATCTTGTGCTATTGGAGTCTGATATCCAGTTGGCATCTGAGTACCCTTCCAGTACCGCTGGATATCTAGTATAGTGCAGCCCGTAATCGGCTGAAAACCTCATATATCTGAGAAGTTTCATGATGGTCTTCCAGTGTTCCTCATTCGGATTCCTGGTGTACCTGCTCAGTCTACTTACTGAGTTTATTATGCCTGGTCTAGTGCAATTCATTATATACATGAGACTGCCTATGACCCAAGAGAACTCTAATTGATTCACACTCTTTCCGAAATTCTTTTTCAGGTTACAATTGAACTCAATTGGGGTTCTAGACATCGCCTTACTGCCCTTATCAAACTTGTCTAGTACTTGTTTAACATAATGACTTTGTGACAAGGCATACCCCTCTAATGTTTGGGTAATCTTCATACCAAGTATTACATCAGCTATACCCAGATCCTTCATATCGAAGTGTTGTGACATCATTTTCTTTGTGGAGTTGATTCTATTAGTACTCCCAATTATAATCATGTCATCCACATAGAGACAGACTACGACACAGTGTCTTCCACTTCCTTTAGTGTAGACACATTTATCGCACTCATTAATGCAAAAACCGTTTGATAGCATAATTCTATCAAACTTCTCGTGCCATTGCTTTGTTACTTGTTTGAGTCCATATAGAGACTTTACAAGTTTGCACACTTGGTGCTCTTTACCAGGAACTACAAACCCTTCAGGTTGTTCCATGTAAAAAATTTCTTCCAGTTCTCCATTTAGAAACGCCGTCTTGACATCCATTTGATGTATTTCCATATCAAACAAAACTGTGAGAGCAATGACGATTCGGATAGACGTTTTCTTGGAGACAGGAGCATACGTGTCAAAATAATCGACACCTTCAGTTTGCCTGAAGCCTTTTACTATAATTCTCGCCTTGTATTTCTCAATCGTGCCGTCAACCCTTAACTTCCTCTTGAATTTCCACTTGTGACCTAGGGGCTTACATCCTGGTGGAAGATCCACTAATTCCCAAGTGTGATTTTGCATGATTGATTCAATTTCATTTTGAATGGCTTCTTCCCAATATTGGGAATCCGGTGTTGACATAGCTTGTTTATATGTCACCGATTCGCCTTCAACCATGAAGGTTAATAAATCAAGTCCAAAGGAAGTTTCCTTCCTTGCCCTTTTGCTACGCCGAGGCTCTTCCTCTTCCTCTGTCAGTTCACTTGCTCCCACATTTCCTTCACTGTTCAACTCTTGGGTTGGTACAGACATAGGTAATTTACGGGGAAAGATCTTCAAAGAAAGAGGCCTCTCGACTTTCCATATACGTATCTACAGGCACATCGGGATTTTCTGACTTGTGTACGAGGAGCCGATATGCCCTACTATTATGTGCATATCCGATGAACACACAGTCCACGGTTTTAGGACCAATTCTCATCCTCTTAAGAGTGGGAACTAGGACCTTTGCGAGACAACCCCAAACCCGCAGGTTCTTATAACTGGGTTGATGACCTTTCCATAACTCATATGGAGTCTTATCTCGCTTCTTATGTGGTAACTTGTTTAAAACATAGTCTGCGGAAAGTATCGCATCCCCCCACATGTTCTGGGATAACCCATAACTGATTAGCATAGCATTCATCATTTCCTTTAGCGTTCTATTTTTATGCTCGGCAACCCCATTTTGCTCAGGAGTGTATGGGGCTGTGGTTTGATGTATAATGCCGCTTTCAGCGCATATTTGCTCAAACGGTGATTTAAATTCACCGCCTCTATCACTCTCAATGTTTTAATTTTTCTATTGAGTTGTTTTTCTACTTCGGTCTTATAAAGAGCAAATTTCTTTACTGCTTTGTTTTTACTTCTCATTAAGTAAACATAACAATATTTAGTACAATCATCTATAAATGTGATAAAGTACTTTTTCCCTCCTCGTGTTTGTACAAACTTTAAGTCACATACATCCTTGTGTATAGACTGAGAGGTTCAATTTCTCGTTCAACATGTTGAAATGATGATTTTGTTAATTTTGCCTCTACACATATCTCACATTTGTGTTGCTTCTTAAAGACAAAATTTGGTATTAGTTTTAGTGATATTAATTTTTCTAAGGAATTATAATTCACGTGACCTAATCTACCATGGCACAAATGAAATGACTCAAATAAATAAGCAAAATTAGAATTTTTATTGGCCTCTTGGGCAACAGTCATTACATTACTAGTGCTAGCCTCAGCTTTAGCACCTTTATTAGGAGCAGGTGTCCCTACGTTTAACTTAAACATGTCGTTGGTCATATAACCACGGCCTACATAGACACCATTTTTGGTTATTACAATTTTATCAGATTGAAAAACAAGTTTGAAACCGTTCTTAACCATCACATATCCGGATACCAGATTTTTACAGATATCCGGAACATGGAGCACCCCTGTCAACCTCAGCTCTTTTCCAGAGGTCATGTTCATCACCACCATTCCTTTTCCTTCCACTTCGAAAGTAGCAGAATTTTCCATGAAGCATCTTTCTCCCTCTACCGCCTCGTAGGTCTTAAACATCCACCGGTTAGAGCAGATGTGGCTTGTGACGCTGGTATCCAGCCACCACTCTTTGGGGTTGCTCCCTATGAGATACACCTCAGAGACCACAACAATGAAGTGGTCATCATCTCGTCCTCCCTCGGCCAGATGTCCCTGAGCTGGAGCTTTCCTCTTCCCCTTGCCTTTGAAGTTCTTCAGGGGGGCTTGGGCTTAACAGTGCTTTTATTGTCATAACAGTCCGCAGCACGATGCCCGGTCTTGTTACACACAAAGCAAGTTCCCAAAAATTTCTTTACGACAACAACACTGCCTCCATTGTCAAAACGTTTCCGCTTGACGTTAGAGCTTTCGACCACATTGGCCTTTACCATCGAGATGTTAGCACCACCGACTCTCCTTACGGAGCGACGGTTTCTCACCTCGATATTGAGCTTCTCAATGAGCCCCTCCAACCTCATTTCCTTCCGCTTGTGCTTCAGGTAGTTTTGAAAGTCTTTTCAAGATGGTGGCAATTTCTCAATCATGAGTGGCACCAGGAAAGGCTCATTAATCACTAGCCCCTCAGCCTCAAGGCGATGGTAAATGAGTTGGAGCTCTTCTACTTGCTCCATGACACCCCTACTGTCAGTCATACGGTACTCATGAAAGTCCGTGACAACAAATCTCTTTGTGCCAGCATTATTCACTTTGTACTTGTTTTCGAGAGTTTCCCACATCTCCTTTGCAGTAGCTTTGGGCTCGAAAACAATGAACAGTGTGTCATCTAGAGCACACATGATATAGTTCTTGCATAGGTAGTCGGTATGTCTCCATGCCTCAACCGCAGAGAACGACTGCTCGTCCAGATCTTCCTCGCTTAGGATGGGAGCAGTCTCCTTAAGAAACCTGGTCAGATTCAGGGTGGTGAGATAAAACATCATCTTTTGCTGCCAACGTTTGAAGTTGTGTCCCCTGAATTTTTCCGGTTTCTCCAGATCAGACGTCGGCAAAGTAGGAACAGCCGAATACATCGGTGCCTTGCCCTTGGCTGCGGCCTTAGCCGTAGCCGTTGCTTCAGCCGCAGCCTCAGCTTTGGCTGTAGCATCCGCCATTGCCGCAGCCGCGACGGCCTCAGCCGCTGCAGCTACGTCCTCGGCGTTAGCCCTCACATTCGCATCGCCCCCAGTGTTATGAATATTTCCACCAACCACTGGGTCATGCTCACTCCCGATAGGCAACTCAATAGGCGACGTGTTTGTCATCTAAAACAACAACACAAAAACGTATGAGATACGTGTACAATAAATTCTATGAACAAAACACCAAAACTGAAATTTGGGTTTATAAAAGAATTTTATTTAAGACAACAAAAGAAGATTAAACGGTTTCCTTTTGAATACCAATACGGTTGATATCAAAAGGATTAAAACGATTCTTATTGAATACCAATACGGTTGGTATCAACAAGATTCTAAAACAAAAATTAAACTGTTTGGAATTTTTCTTTGCAATTCAAATTCTAATATGATTTAGAATTGAAAACAAAAAAGCATTATTTCTTATAAAAAATAATTGTATTAATACACGAAGGAAACAACATAATATCGGTTAAGATTGTTGGTTTCCATGTACGAAATAACAATTAAACAATAAAGAATGACTAAAAATAAATAAACAAAACCAGTGTAATCTTTATTAATTCAGAAACGAAACTGAGATTACAGATTACAACATGTATGTACTTAAAAGTAATTAAAGCAAACTTTATTCAGATTATTATTAATTAATAATCTGATGTACTGAATTGCAATAAATAGAAACTGCCGGACTGGAAAGTATAAACTTAACAGCCGGACTGTTCTGATTGAAATGAAAAATACAGGACTGAATTGAAACTATTCTAATTACATAATTAAATTACATAATTAAAATTACAGAATAAAACAATACTTTAAAGAAATTACTGAAAGGTAAAAACAGAATTAAAAACTACAACTAAGTACAGCAAATTAAAATACTGAAATAAAAATACAGAATTGAAAAGACAGAAATATAAATTACAGAATTTAAATGCGGAAATCAAAAGACAGAATTAAAAGACGAGGCGACTGTAAACAGTCTGCCCTTAACCGATATTCGCCCAACCACCTTAAGGTTTCTGGTTGCGTTGGCGCTTCGATCCCAAGGTACAACGTCTCGGATGACTCACTGGAAACTGGCGACGAGTCAAGGTCGATCTGTTGGTGGGTGGTTCTCTCTCTTTTTAGGATGCTATGAGGAAAATTGTATGCTGTTTTTATAAATGTAAAAAGTGTTTTAGGGAGTGGGGAGAGCTGCCTATATATAGGCTAACCTGAAATCTCATCCATAAATGGTCACTTCAGTATTCGAAACTGCTAAATTAATATAATTGCATCAATTACAAGTTTGTTGGAATTTTTGAGACTGTTTTGTTATTTCAAAACTCTCAGACTTTCTTGGAACCAGAACCAGAACCGAAACATTCTCCAAGTCCCGAGACCCGTGCCCGTGCCCGTGCGTGTGTGGTACACTTGCATAAGCACACCTATGAGGCTACACACTATTACCACTCTCTAGTGGTGAATATGTATATAAACTATTCAAAATAGTTTTTTCTCTTTAATGTGGGATAATTATTTGGGTGGCTTTCCCATCCATTTGATTTCTCACTTCCTCTACCAAAATTCCAGATTTCGTCTCTTCATGGTACAATTTCGGAGCCAATTTTCATTCACACTCATTCACCAAATAGGTCATGCTATATACCGTTTCGAAGCTTTTCACACAAGCTACTCAAACCAATTGAGTACGGAGTCTACACTTTAGATTATTCGCATGGAATTTGACCAAATTTTTGGACTCGTGACCAATTCGGAAAACATCATGTTTGATGGTTTTTTTTCCAACAATATATACATAGTTACGACAACATTAATTTTCAGCTAGTACAGCAGCAATACTGCTAAAAATGACGGTTTTAATATTGGCATAAGACTAGAGATACATATATGTCTATATGTAAAAACCAATTACCTACTATTAAGCTTATTTGATTGCGGAGACATTTAAGAAAATAAGTTATTCTTTTTTTTTTCTAATAAAATGATGGTTCATTTAAAACAGCTTGCTATTTAGTTCAAGTTTTACCAAATCATAAGATCTGCGGCACTGCCCCCAGTGTCGGCCCGCTAGTCAGATTGTCCGAGACTCAAAAAAAAAGTGATGTTTTTTTATATAAATAAAATAAAATTGGACGCTGAGCAGATCTGAACTCATAACCATTGAGAACTAAAACTCTATATTTAACCATTTCACCACAAACATTCATGATAATATTTAATGAATTACCTTTTAATATTTTAATAACCATATATACTTTGACATTCGGGTTCTCGACTGCCATCTGAGCCTCCCCTAACTGCATCCTTACTTAGAATACTAGATTCGTCCATTTGAACTGGCATGGATTTTACCTTTGCTTTCCCAACCGTATGCAATGCATCTTACAAACAATCAGTAAAAGATAAATTCGTATCTTTTGAGCATGTACTTCTTAATAATGCCTAGATTAATTCAATCATTTTATATATTGGAAGTTTTCTGTTAGAGAAATTAAGTATTTTTTAATCTAGACTACTACTAATAACAGATGGAGCATATGGTTTTTTGGAAACAAACTTTCTAGTATTGAAAATGAAAAACAAAGCACGAACCGACAGTTTTTTTACAAATCTTCCACTAAGAGACAACCCATGGTGTTTTGTGGTTTTAATCATCCCAATCATGAGTCCACCATTTTAAGCATTTGAATAGACTCTATATTGCATTAATGGACCTACTCAAAAGTTATAGGTTGAACCTCTTTGTTTACACATAAATAATTAATTTGTAAAGCTAATTTAATTAATTATGATTTTTTTTTTTACATTAAAATCGGTTTCCAACTTGTTATGACTTATGACCTCACTAATGCCCGTTCCCCATGATCATATTCCATACTTACTGCCTCCAAAACAAGTTTATAGTTTTGTTAAAGAATACTAATCAATATTCACTACATGAAAGTCTCCATATAACAACAAATACGTTTGAAAACTATTAATAAATAAGTTTCCTTACATTTTAACAACATAATATTAACTAATTAACGATATTCAATTTACCAATAATTTCAATAAGATGTCAATTGCTATATCGACATTTTCTTGTATTGATTTGAGTTGAAGTAATTAGTTTTTCGAAAATCAGATACAAAGATTGTTTGAGACCGAATAAAATTCACTAACTTCTTCTTTTTTTAAAAAAATAAAATTTACGGAAAAAAATATGTTTAGTGCACTGTATTATAAGTGGTTAACGATTTACGTACTAGAATACCAATTTTAACAATTGAGATACCAAGCTATAAAAAATTATCTAATTAATGGATTAACAACATAACTCAACGAAATTATAGTAATTTTATCTCACATTTGAGATCTATTTTTTACGGAAGTTGACGGAATTACACTTACCAAGTCACCATGTGATAGTCAAAAGAACGTTAGTGCAATTTCATCATTTTGTTTCCTGCGATGTCCTCAATTGTGATAAATTTCATAAATTAGTATTTTAATTGTTAAAATTGATACTACAATTTCTAAATTATTAAACAAAAGTGATACACTACCTATTTTTTCCTTAATTCTAGTTGTCCATAAAGTTGAAAAAAACAAATTATAAAGATAAATTAAAACAAAATAAAAGGCAGTGAAAATGAATAATGGGTAAAACTTGGAAATTTGAAAAAGAGGAAGCAGACAAGTGAGCTGTCAAAAGTAAAATTCTGTCATTATCCAACGTGGCATGGGCGAAATGGTAATTTCTTTAGAATGATGTGTCGGTATGTTAACTGTGGTCAACTTAACTACAGTGTTGAGTTAACATCTTTGCTGGTAAAGAGGGGCCCCCGTGACTGTGAGCTTGAGCGTCGGTGGCACCGTCTGTTTAACCGTGATTTAACTTTAAAAAAAGAAATGTTGAAAAAAATAGAAGATTTTGTTTTTGCTTTTTGGTGATTTCCGTACCATAAAAACAAAAAGATAACATGTCATCATTATGACCTACTTTTTATATTAGTCCTCATGGTTTTTTTTTATCAATCATATTCTTCTATTGTATTTGTTGTTTAGCATAAAAGTCAAGAATATATAATTTAACTTCGATTGTGGACCGAAGTTTTTCTTAATGATAATGTTCAATTATATTTGTTCAAATGTGGCTTTCTTATTAGCTAACCAACAATAATGGTTGTAATTTATTGGTGCCTTTGTCACACTTGCTAAACTAAAAAAAAACTTATTTTTATTGAAATCATGATAAGATGGATTCAAACATAGTATTGAATCATATAAAGACATGCATCTTAGTTATGTTCTAAGGTGCAATACCTCCCATGATAATCCCAAACGTTAAACCACTATAATATAATGTTGTTATATGCCCAGTCAAATATTGTCACAAGTCTATCAACAAACCATCACAAATCGATTAAATCGTAACGAAACTATCACAAAATCAGTCATTAAATAGCTCATCACAAAATTAGTCGTCACTGTCTACACATTTTTTTCTGTAATGATCCAGAAATATCTCTTTTTCCGCTCATGGTAAATATTTATTTTTAAAAAGCTTTTCTTGTTTTACTCTCCAATAAAAAAAATCATGGTTGTTCACTACAACGAAAATAGTAAATAAAACGACGACGCGAAGCAGTGTACGTATTGTCTAAAATTGAACATACTAAACTTATAAGGACTTTTTAGTCATCAATTGAAACACAAGTATCTAATGAAACCCTTGAATAAAATATGTGTTGCGAATTTAGAGAAAACTGAGAAAGCGTATCACAAATATTTTCAGTATTTAAGCCCAAAGAAAGCCACTACCAATGCTCACTCACCATATTTAACATATATAAATAAATAAATAAATAACACTTCTCTCTATATATACACACGCATTTATATATATATATATAGAGAGAGAGAGAGAGAGAGAGAGAGAGAGACAAATGGCGGACTCAAGCGATTCTATCTCCATAGACATGGAGACGATCTCGCTTGGGGGAAAGGTTTATATTTTTATTATTATTTTTACATTTATTTAAATAATGTTGTATACAAATTACTACTTTTCAGTTTTATATAATTAGTAAGTATATTTATTTATGCTAAACTATTTGCTTATATATAATGTTGAAGCTACTGAGTTCAATTATTGTTTGGTTAAGATATACTTAAATTGCTTAAAGTTAAAGAGAGTATACTGATAAAAAAAAAACATAAATTCTTTTTCAGTTTTTATATTTACACTTTTTTATGTCAGGTAGGGAAAATATGAAATTAGCCACTCTGTATATTCAGAAAATGGTTTTTATTTAGTTATTTTTTGGATAGAATAGAATTGCTTAAAGTTATAAAGTGTACACTGGTAAAAAAAAATCCAAATAATTTTTTTTCATTTGTTTATAATTTTATTTCTTGAAGCTAGATAGGTAAGTTATCAAATTAGCCACTCAATATATGAAGAAAATGGTATTATATAATCATATTTCTTTATGCTAGATAGGAAAATAAATGAAATTAGCCACTCTGTGTTTGCAGAAAATGTTTTTATATAATTGTTATAAAATATAGATAAATACATTTGTAACTGTTTGTGATTGTGTTGACTATGCATTTGGAGTACTAACCTGCTTGTATGGAGAATCGCCGGAATTAATTAAATTAATTTCATATTAGTCGTTTTTCTAATAAAAAAAAATGAGAAGGGAAGAAAAGGGTTCATTCAGCTTGAAAATTCAAGTTTTTTTTTTGGGTTCAGAAAGTGAAAAATAGACCAAATCAGTAGTTTCTTGTTCAATTTCTCGTTGCGTAAAATTCTCATCAGTAATGATTAGCAAAAAGCCGAAAAGCATAAGCTGAGCTTAGTTGCTACCAAATAAGTCTACTTGCTTTTAAGCCTTTAATCAGGGGAAATGATTGTTTTTGCAGAATAAGAATAATTTACCTGATAAAGTAGTCATATTTTTTTTAAGAAAGGTGCTATTAGTTGGAATAATTTCTTTGAAGGTATAGATTGAATCAAGTGGTTTTATATTGTGGATGAACTATTAATGGATTAGCTTTTTAAATGCTTTTATTGTTTAGTTAGAATTGAATTACTTATAGTTAAAGAGGGTACACTGGTAGAAAAATTCCGATTTTTTTTTTTTCCAGTTGTTTATATTTACATTTTTATCCTAGATAGGGAAACTATCTAAAAAATTATACCTGATATAGTAGTAGTAATACTTTTTTTAAGAAAGGTGTACTTGTTAGAATAATTTCTTTAAAGGTATAGAGTGAATCAAGTGGTTTTATTTTGTGGATGGACTATTAATGGATAAACTTTTTCACATGCTTTAATTGTGTTCCTGCTTGGTATTAGTAGATTTTTAAGGGGCTTGAAGAAGATTTGGACTCCTTGAGGAATTATTTTATTTGTGGTTGGCATGCATTAATTGAGTAAACTTAATTACAAAACGAAAATTCTTCTGTAATCATGATTATAAATGGTTCATGATGCATTTATGCTTTAATTATATCTCTTGAATCCTAAGTAGCTGGTTTTTATTGCTATGCTTCTTAATCTTTTTGTTCTGTTATTGAAAAATATAAAGAAATTAAAAATTGTAACTCAAATTTCTCTTGTCAATTTGGATACATATATTCCTATGACTCTTCCCCTATATTTGAGCTCCTTGTAATAAATGAGGTGCATATGTGAACTTTATATTGAATTATGAGTGCTTATTGAGGGTTGTCACTGCAAATTAGTCCTTAATTCCTTTTCTGTCCTTTGCCTCATATACTCAAAAATTTATAAAATTTGTGTTTTCTTAATTGAATTTCTAATTTCCCCTCAGGAACACCTCATAAAAACGGCACATGGTTCCATTTCCGTTGCTGTGATTGGTGATCCGGACAAACCTGCCCTTGTTACATATCCCGATATAGCATTGAATTGTGAGTACAGATCAGCAAAAGCTTTTGAAGATTTATTACTACTTTTTATCTTTAAGATCATGTCCAAAATTGTGTCCCGGATATATTATATTCGTAAAATTAAATGTATAGTGCTGCATCTTTATAGGTGGCCAGTTTCTACTTATTTTGTTTTGAATTTGATTATCATCTATTCTTCTTTTCTAAACAGATATTTCCTGCTTTCAAGGATTATTTTACTGTCCGGAAGCATTTTCGCTGCTGCTTCATAACTTCTGCATCTATCACATTAGTCCTCCTGGGCATGAGGTTCATGATTTAAAAACCTTGAATATCTCTCAGTTATTCAATATTATTTTAGCACTATATTTTTCAATATATATTCTGAATGGCTGCTTTTTTCAAGTGCTTCTGCAGTTAGGTGCGGCCGTAATTTTTTCTGATGAGTCGGTGCCGACTACAGATGACCTGGCAGATCAGGTTGCCGAGGTTCTTGACTACTTTGGGTAATTTAGCCTCTTTATTTTTGTTTTTCAAGTTAGATTACCCTTGAATATTAGTGCAAAAAAATCCTTTTGCTGATTATTCGTCTATAATATAGATTACTCTAAAGTTCAATAATGAAAGGTAAAGGGTACACTTGGATAAAAATGGACATTTTGTCTGCTATCTTTGGAAAGAGGACAAATGGATAAATATCCAGAAATAGAATAAAGATCCAAAAATATGAACTGGAGGGAGTATGAGACTACCCTACTCGTTAAGTTTTTAGAAACCTTGGAAACTTTAATTTTGTTTGTTTAAAAAATCTGGTATGAATCCAAACAAGAAGAATAATTGTTTAGAGGGATTGAAGGGTCTAGTGCTGTCATGAAAACATGGTAGCTCATGGATCCATTCGAAACAAAAAAGAAGAAGTAAACTTCAGCTTCTCATTAAACGGATGATGTGTAGTTTGTAAAGGAAATACGACTACTTAATTACAATTTCTGTTTCTTGTGTAGACTTGATGCAGCAATGTTTATGGGTGTGACTGCTGGAGCTTATATCTTGACACTTTTTGCTGTAAGATATGCCTTCTTTTGACTGAATTTAAGCTCTCTCTCAGTTATTGAAGATGCTAATATCTGATAATCATGGAAAGGCCTAATACCATAAAAAAAATTATGACTTGGTTGCAGCTGAAATACACACACAGAGTTTATGGGTTGATACTTGTCTCCCCTCTATGTAAAGCGCCATCATGGACTGAATGGTTGTACAACAAGGTCCCTGTTCTTTAACTTTTGTGATTTCAAATTTTGTCATTTTTTATAAAAAAACCTAATGTGGCTGTATCTTTTTACAGGTCATATCAAATTTGCTTCACTATTATGGCATGTGCAGCCTGGCAAAGGAGTTGCTGCTTATTCGGTATTTTAGCAAGGTACTTATTTCCATGTTTCATGTTTCATCTGCTGCTCTCAATTTGGGAGTTTAATCCAAATTTTTGTGATCATAGGAAGCTCGTGGTAATTCGTTAGTACAAGAATCTGATGTAATTGAAGCTTGTAAAAGAGTAAGCCCTTCAATTTTCTTGTATTGTTTTTGACAGTAGATATGTCTACTAGTGAGATGCATTTGCTTAAATTACCTTTTCTTGTTGCAGTTGCTTGATGAGCGGCAGAGTTCAAATGTTTTGCGTTTTCTGGAAGCTGTCAATGGGTAAGATTTGTCCCCATTTTAACTTGTGCATAAAATTATTTAGAAAAATGTTTTGGACCGGTCTAGAGGAGAGAAAACATCCCAAAATATCTCTCCTATTACACCCACCCACCCGTATACAGAATAAAAAATATATCTCATTTCTTGAAAATTATCAACCGAGTTGTTTCTTGATCACAGAAACTTAACCCTTAAGCTTTAGAGAGCTACACATTACTTTTGTTCAATCCATATTATAACTACATATGCAATTCAAACAACTAGGAAATGTAAAAACTAGTTGATGAAATAAAAATTTATATCACTCAAAAGGAGACTTATTTTAAGTGGCTGACAAATTTGTTTGGAATGCCATGTGATCTGGCAGGAGAGCAGATATCACCGAAGGGCTGAAGAAACTAAAATGCAGGTCTTTAATATTTGTTGGCGAGAACTCTCCTTTCCATTCAGAAGCTCTACACATGACCTCAAAATTGGACAGAAGATATAGTGCTCTAGTCGAGGTATGAACTCGCCACGATTTCAGAATCTTTTTAAGATGTTAATTTGCATATATCATTTTTAACCTTCACTGGAGACCTGTTTTGGATCAATCCTCTCATTATTTCACAGTAATAAGCATCTGATGTGTGAAAATCAGATTTTCCTACTAGGTAAAAGTTACTTGGTACTAGTTTCCCAATACCAGAATAGACTGCAAAGGTTCAGACATACCCGAAATGTTAGATGAACATGTTCAAAATAGCAGATTAGAACTTATATTTATCTTGCACTAACTAGAATATCTAATAGTTATTTTGCTATAAGGAACCATACCACCGTCATAATCCTAATAAACTCAGCTTTATATATTTGTTTTCGATTCTCACTGATTTTATTATAGCCTTCTACTGGCGAAAGTGGTTGGCATATTTGAGATTCTTATAATTGTTTATATTACAGGTTCAGGCATGCGGGTCTATGGTGACGGAGGAGCAACCCCATGCCATGTTAATTCCTTTGGAATATTTCTTGATGGGCTATGGCTTTTGTAGGCCGTGTCAGTACAATGTAAGCCCAAGAAGTCCGTTGAGCCCGACTTCAATCTCTCCCGAGCTCTTTTCACCAGAGAGCATGGGCTTAAAGTTAAAGCCCATAAAGACGAGAATCTCTGTCAAAGTATGATAGGAGATATAGGTAGAAAATAGAAACCTGTTTTTTGTAATTTCAGTATAGTGTTTGTACGTTGTCGTCAATTGGAGGGCAACTATAAAAAGAGGAGATCAATGGGGGAATGTAGATAAGAAGGGGAAGTAATAAATGGTTAAAAACCGATTCAAGAAAGGGAAATGATCAGATATTCTTTGTAAATCATGAGTGGGCACCATGTCTTGTACATCGTCACAATTAAGAATATGTCATGGGCTGAATTATGTCGTGTATCAGAGTCTGAATTTGTATGTGTTTTATGATTGGAATGTATGTGTATTAGCATTCGTATATGCAAGTGAAAAGGGGTTTCATCCAGTCTTTGGTTGTGTGAATATCCTTTAAAATTTAAATTAATTTATCTGATTGGGAGATTGTAACTAATTGTCTTCTCATCTGATGGTGGTTTGCTTTCATTATAGTGTGCAGTTAATTGAAACGGGTTAATGAAAGCAACAGTTCATGTAAATTGATAGAAAAAGGAATGTAAAATGACCAGTACTAGTGCAATACGAAAAAGGAAGATTAACTACCTCATAAAATGAGGGTACCATGAAATTGTTTGTATTCGGTTCGGTTCATGTTCGTTTATTTATAAATGAACACGATAATAAACAAGAATATAGTGTTTTTTTATTAAATGGACTGAACATGCATCTGTTCGATTCGTCTAAACTCGTGTTCGTGTAACTATATATAAAATTTGATAATATAAAAAACTAAATGTATTAATGATGTAACAAAAACTAATATCACTGTACAATTAATAAACTTATTTATGTTATAATAATATAAATGATATGTTTGTATTATTTCAAACTTATTATAGAAATTCGTATCATCATAGTATAAATACAATCACCGATTTTATTGTTAAGTGTTCAATTCGTTAACGTAATCATGCGTATGTAAAAAATAATTTATACAATATATAAAGTTAAAGTTATATGTGAACTAGTTTATCCTAATTAAAATATATTTTAAAAAGAAAGAAAAATATATATTTTTTTAATTATTGAATGTTATAGATCTTTATGAACAACTCGTGTTCGGCTCGTCAAATGTTCGGTTCATGTTCGTTCGTATTTAAAGAAACATAAACCGAACATAAACAGAATATTATTCGATTCGTTTCCTTTGATTTAGGGCGGTACATACAAACACTCCCAATGGTAAAGGATTTGGCACAAATATACTTAAATAGTGAGGTCTGAAATGATCAGATTTACACAGGCTCATTCTACTTGTCTAGGTACTCCTTCCAGTAATTAATGCAGCAGTAAAAACTGGTATTCAGTGGGAACAAGAAAACCACAAAACCATTTATCATCTTCAACGGTAACTATAGGACCATTGTTATGTTGAGAGAGAGGGGGAGACAGACTATACCTTTGGTATAGTCTGTAAAACTCTTCCCTGTGGACCCATTGGATTAACAGTGGGGTCCACACACTGTAAGATCCAATGGTGTCACATGGAGTGTTTTTCAGACTATACCAAAAGTATAGTCTGGCACCCCTTAATTGTTTTCCAGACTATGTTGAGCTACTTTTACACTCGCATTGAACCTTTCAAAATACTAGTTACAGAAGCCATTTAATTGTAGCCAAACATTTTAAAACAATATTTTAAAATAATCCTACCAATTTTCCTCCAACTGTAGCCAAACATTTTAAAACAATCCTACTAATTTTCTTACACTTTTTCTCATATTTAATTAATTAGCATCACTTTTATATTTTTGGTAACGGTTTAACTTTATACATTTTTCAGATTTTCTATCAAATTTATTATCATGACTAAATATTACTATATTTTAATATACTTCTATCAATTTTTTTCAACCCAAATTAATTTACTAGAGCAAACACATTAAATAACTTACAAGTTTTCTTGTATTTAAAGTAAAAATTACACTTTTATAACTTATAAGAAAACGTTTTGTTTTATACAAATTATCAGTTTATTTATAAATTTCTCTATCACAACTATTCAACTCATCTTTTTGTTATTTTATTAATTTATATGTAAAAAGTACAGATAAAGTAGATAGAATAAGAGAAAAATAAGAGTGATATTTGAGTGAGATTTAAGTTCATGTAAATTGTTAAAATAATTAAAATAATAATTTTTCTTTCTTATTTTTTTTTATTCTCTCTCATTTATTCGTACTTTTCACATATAAATTAATAAAATAACAAAAACGTGAGTTGTATAGTTTTGATAGAAAAATTGATTAAAAAAAACTAATAATTTGTATAAACCAAAATGTTTACTTATAAGTTGTAAAAGTGTACTTTTTACTTTAAATACGAGAAAACTTTTAAGTTATTTAATGTGGTTGTTTTATTAAATTAATTTAGGTTGAAAAAAATTGATAGAAGTATATTAAAATATAGTAATATTTAGTAATGATAATAAATTTAATAGAAAACCTGAAAAATGTATAAAATTAAACTTTTAATATAAATATATAAAATCGATACTAATTATTTTAAATACGACTAAAAGATTACAATGTACTTGCGAATTAGAATTTATGAGGAATCCAGGATGTCAGTGTTGTAGGGTAGTAGCATTAAATCTCCGGCACTACTTTTTTCCTTTTCCTGTGTGAGTACTAGGTAAGAACGTGCACTATTCAATTTTTGCCAACTTATTTAATCGTGTGCAACTTTCTTGGTGTAGTGATGTACGAGAACAAAAAAGTCATAGGACCACAATCTACATTAGTAAAACTTATGATTACTGATGAAGAAAATTCTGAAACAACAAAGCCTGCAAAACTGAGATAATTTTTTCGGGGAGCCTCGTCATTTACATAGCCGATAAAGAGAGTTTTTGTTTGCACTTATTCTGCAATCACCTATCCTTATTCCGTAACTGATTAATTCATAAACGGAACCGTTCATGTTTGCGACTTTTGGTTTGGGTCTTCTCTTTTCCATCCATTAGCTTTAGCTGGAAATCATGACTGACTTTAATTAAAAGAGGAAGTTGTTTAACTTTGTCTGTTTAAGCAAAAGTATACAGTTGTGTTTATTACAGTAGACTTTCAACAAAAACTATCAATCTTTGTATGAGTATTTCTAACAAACTATCATCACTGGTCTGAATACAGCCTCTCTGGGTTGATAAGTCCAGTGAAAGATGTTATTAGGTTTTTCCGAGAAGCTCGATTTAGTTACTTTTTTATTTAGGAATAAATCAAACTTTCTTAGTCAGTAATGGTGTGATATTCTAAGTGGTTTGAAATTTTTTTAGTCGTTTTTTTTTAGAATACTATAATTTAGAAATCGCATTTAGGGTCAAAGGAAGTGAAATAAATCAGAGTGGCGCAGCGGAAGCGTGGTGGGCCCATAACCCACAGGTCCCAGGATCGAAACCTGGCTCTGATATTATTTTTTAATTATTTTAAAAAAACTCATGACTAGATTCTTTGCCGATCGGTTAGCGTATTGTTGTTTGGTAGTGGTTTTCTGAGCTTGGCTTAGTAAATTCTGTACTTATAGGTTGCAGTGCATTTGACCGGACCTGGAAAAGAAGAAACAATCGAATTAACCTGCCTTTTTTCTTCTTCTTAAACTCAACTGAGCAAGTTTACTTTCTCAAAAACTGTGGCCAAACAAGCTGAGAAGACAAGTTTTCGAATAAATTTATCAGAAGCTTGAGAGAATTGTTAGTTTCGCATTAGCTAGATTCAGTATGAATTCATGGACGCAACTTTACAATCTCTATATATGGGTTGCTAAAATTGTTGTTGCTTTGAAATAAACTTTTAAATATATGTGGTCAATAGTGCTATATTATATACCAAATGGCTTGATTGTTCTCCATAACTCGACGATTTATAATTGGCATTTGTGGTCCGTGCAAGTCATAGTTAGCTTCCTCGCTGGCATTAGTAGATTGTCGGGTTGTTTGGCAGCGATTTAACTGATGAGCTTAGAGCTAATGTTTAAGTTTTCCCTTATTTGACCTGCTAAGGAAAGAAGCTAGCAAAATGAACCGGCTTCTTTTGAAGCTAAATCAGTAACACAAATCCCAGTTTCACTGATCCCGGGGGTGCTTTAGATGTGGATGAGAGATGCTTGCTTTTAGTTAATTTTTTATTAAATTCAACAATGAAGAGTTTGGGAGCTTTACTGCTTCTCTGTTTTCTAAAGTTCCGCTTCAAAGTTCAAGAAGGAATAACTCAAAAATAAAAAATCTAGACGCTGCTTTGATAAAGTTCTTGCGAGAAAGTCCGGTTAGGCCTTGTTTGTTGCATGTATTATTTGGTTGGGATTGGATTAAATATACTATGGGTCTCAGATATACATTGTTTGGGTAAAAACTTTGACATTGGATTAGAAGTGGGATTGGATAACAAATACACCCAACATGGTGTATATAGAATACATGGGAAGAGGTAGTATTAAGAATTTTAGTACAACTTTCATATATGAAAGACCATACTTGCCTTTTATAATTAATCTATGGGCATTCTTATACACGATTACACGTAACCAAATAGAACTACCAAAATATTTTACTTTTATAACGAGTTAATGACAATGTATTTTCAAAGCACAAAGGCAATTTGTCAAGTAATACAAGAACGTTATCTACTTTTTACTAATATATACTATTTTTGCTAATCAAAGCAAGGATGCTCAGAGAGTATTTTTTTTCATATAGAAGATGGTCAAACTTGTAGATAACATAAAATAGTCCAACGACAATAGTTATGCAAACAAACGTAGCATCGAATTATGAGTTTGAACTAGCAATCCGGTCATCATTTGTTATCCTCCCGTTATTCGGAGTGTACTTGTAATACAAGTACTATTAGTACGGTAAACAAACAAGGCCTATATTTAGTACATACGCCTGCTGTATCTTTTCCTGCATATGTAATCTTAGGAGGTCCTTTTTATAAAAAAATAAAAAATCACTATATGTTTAATTGAATTTCTAGGAGAGAGAGCTTGCATAAATTTATCTAAATATATGACTGTTTGGGATTGGACATTGAATCGTTACAAGACCGTGAGGCTGTATAAAAGTGGAAATATCACAAAACTATCATAAGTAAAACCAAGAAGAAAAGAATAAGCGTAACAGGTTTTTGTGACGGGGCACTACCACTGCCCGGTTTGCCAGGTCTATCTACCCGGATCATGATTTTGAATTTGCAATCTCCAACAGAAGGGTCGGAATTAGTGACCACTGATAGATTCGGGAACCTACAGGTGGTCGCCAACTGGTCGTTCTCCTGATAGTAACTATTGAACGCATATGAAATATTCATAAGCGCATTTAAAGTTCCGCACGACGTTCCATATCCGAGACTCGTGCAATCTGCGTGTGAGCATGCGTAGCTAACGCTCGGCGCCAACTGTGGATCCTCCATGTTTGCTGAGGATGACAAAACACACCATTGTCGAGCCAGATACTGAACCCCACTTGCAGGAACCAACCCACTGTTTGACCTGATGTTGAGATTGTACTTCGGGGTACCGTCGAAATTAAATACACCCCAATGGCGTTCAAAGTTACCAGGTTGGATGCTCTTGGCGTCCTCGTCTATAAGGCTGAATAAATACGCATTGAGCGGGGTTGGTCTCATTGGGGTCCCCTTGTTCACGTGCGACATGAACCCTGCGGAATGGAAGTTGAAGAAAATTTCCCAAATACATGGAAGAAAAAATAAATAAGAAATAATCAATTTCGAGCTTGTTAAGATGCGCATCTTTCAAGCAAAAACCTTGTTTCTTAGAGTTCAAAGATGAAACTAAATTTATCCAGCCTTATCAGACCAAAATTCGAGATAAACGTGGCTTTTAAACTGGCCAATAGGATACAGTCCAACATTCAAGTTAAAAAAGCTAAAAAATCCGAGCTTAGCTGCAACCAACCAAGGCACACATTTGATTTACCATTCGGTTTTTTAATAGGAGTTGTTTACAGTTTAGCTATTTTGATCATGACTTGATGCAACCAATTATATTACTTTTCATTTTTATAATTAGTTTTAAGAGATGTAGCTATTAGGTAATCAAGGTAGTTATGCAACTTCTATGCGTTTGAAGAGATGGAACCCTAAAGGTTAAAATGTCTAGTCTTTGCTTATAAACATGCTGTGTATGTTTGGAAAAAACAGACGTTGATTGATGAATAAAATTTATAGATTTAAAGGAATTGTGATTACACTATCTCTCTCTCTTACTATTAAAAATTACCTTGGTTAAATTTCTGTGCAGCATTGGCGTTTGCTTTTTGGTCACCATCCGTAGGCCATCCAATTTCCCCGACTATGATGGATAAATTCCCAAACCCGTTCTTCTGCAGGGCCCAAACGAGGGTATCATGATTAGCATCAAACACGTTGTCATACATTTTCCCATTGTCGTTAATTACGGATGAGGCTCCGTCAAAGAAAGCAAAATCAATCGGAAAATTGGGATCTGCATAAAGGCTTATGAAAGGGTAGATGTTAACGGTAAAGGGACATTCATTATCGCTCAAGAACTTGACGATTTCCATCATTCGGTCATGGGTATCGGCCCGAAAATCACCACCTGAGGGAACATTTGTTGAGGTTTGGTACACGTCAGCATTTAGAGGGACGGTCACTTTCACCTGATTGGCTAGACCCGCTTTTACTAAGGCCGCTTGAATATTCTTGAGTGCGGGGAATGTTGTTCCCAGGAAGGTCCCATTGAATGTCGCAAGAAAAGGTTCATTTCCAACGGCAACGTATCTTGAAATACAAGGGAAATGAAACAAGTTAAAATAAATTTCAAAAGGAAGAAACGCAGTTTTTTTTTTGGGTACAAAGAGACGCAGATTCAATTTAACCAAAAAGTGACACTTTTTTCTTATTTAGTCATATTGTCTTGTTTGATTGCAAACTGTAATCAAATCAGTTGTTTAGTTTTATTTGGCAAAAAAACTGAATGTGTCAACTGTAGCTTATTCAGGCCAAAAAAATCAAAGATTCTCAGCTGTTAAGCTGATCAACCAAAATGCATTCAGACTTTTTAAGGGAAACCGCAAACAAAAAGAAGGCTGAGCCAAAAAGATGCAACAACACAAAGGCTAAAACCTCCTGTTTGCTTACAAATTTTTTGCTCAGTCTTTTTTGTTTCTAGCTTAAACTTCAGAATGCATTTGGTTGATCAACTTAAAAATTAAGCCTTTCTGGTTATTTGGTCTGTATAAAAAGCTATAAGCTACTTAAATCTAGACTATTTTTCCGAATCTCGTAAATTCCAGCTTATTCACCCTGACGCTGCAACCAAAGAAGCCTCTATTGTATACGGAGTATTAAATATTGGCTGGGTAAATTAAACTATTCAACATCTTTTCCATCAACTAATAATAATAGGAATAAGATGAACAGACGCTTGTTGATTTACAATTTATACGAACTTCAGTGAATAATCTAGCTCTGGATCTGCAATTAAAAAAAGTCTAGCTCTGGATTTTGCAACTCTTGTTAATGTAATACAATTGTACAACTGGAGGGGTGCGTAAGGTGAAGAACTAGGACGCAAGGGTCACTCCAGACATGAGACACGGGTATACCAGCATTCTTTTCCAGATGTGAGGCAGGACTTTGACAAACCAAAATAAATTTTATATTAAATGATATAATTAAATTTTATAATGAAACAAATGTGTGATGTCACTGTTGAATAGAAGATAGAGACCAACTAACTCATCGATAAAAAACCAACATAATTGAGTGATGAAAAATGTAATGATTTAGAAGAAAAAAAAGTGATTTTTATCAGTTTCTTATCTTGGTAAGTGTCTGACCGGGTAGTTCAAACTATAAACGAGATAGAGATTACAAAATGGAAGTATGAGATATTCGTTACCAACATATTTTGTTTTCCGTTTTCGAGACGTGGTGGTACTTGTGCTAATATAAGTTTAGGAGTAATAAATTGATCCGATCGCGATAAAAACTAAATAGACAACCTACTTAAACAAAAAGTGAAACCACATAGTTTTTTGGTGCTGGTAATATAACTTCTATGGGAATCACCTTATTTCATTAACTAATAATCATGTTCAAGCTTGTGGTTTTGGCATCAATTGGTAAGAAGCATTTATTTGGTATTTTGTTTCCAAACACCATTCATTACGAGTATCTGGCCAAAACTTATCTCTTTAACTGTTGCAGAACTTAATAGAGAAATATACATTAGTTCAACTTCAACTAATGAGAGCCTAAAATAAATCTGTGTATATGGCCTTCTTTTCTAATACAACAAACAAAAGCAGCCCGAGTTTGAGCAAACATCAACACGCACAGACATGGTGCTTTTAGCTTAATCCATACTTAACACTGTCTCTATAAAGCTAATTCTATCAATTCTATAAAATGGTCGTAATTAGGGACATTCCCATTAGCACAGGAGAAAAACGGTAATGCTTTACCTGGCAAATTTGGCCTCGTTTGGTTGCAACTTATAATTTCCAGTTTTTAATCTCCTTGCTTAAAAGCTGGAGTACATTTGGTGACCAGCTCAAAAGGTAGAGCTTTTCTGGTTTCTTTGGTCAGAATAAGCTTAAAAGTGTTAAGAGTGGTAGAACCTAGAATTTTTCTGAACCTCATAAAAAAGACAATCTTTTTGCATAAAAGCTGCAACCAGAACATATTAACCCGATCACTTGAAAAATTCATAGTCTATACTTGAAAGTTTTATGTTTACTCTTTAGATATCTTATAAGTAATAAGCATATGAAGGGATGTACTTCATTATCCGCAGGAAATGACCTTGGTATAGAGAGTCGGGAGCTGCCCCCACCCAATTTGATAAAAATTGACAAATAAGTAACTTTTTTCTATGTATTTTGATTAAAATCATCAAATAAATAGCGTTTCAGCCCCTCCCATATTATGGAAAAAAAACCTCATAGTACAAGGAAAAAATTCATATATAGAATTTCAGCCCCTCCCTTTTGGAATTCCCGTCCCCTGACTATAATTTGTGATCAATATCTTCACCACGTCATCAACTTTAATAATCTCTTCTGCTGATTAAAGATGCAATTCAGATTTTCGACTACTAAGAAGCGAAGAAACACAGATGAGACAAAGAAAAAAAGGAGAAAGTTACCTAATGTTGACCTTGTTGGAGGAGACATGTATAGAGACATTCCTCTCGACCCATAGTTGAGCCGATTCAACACTTTTCGCCAAGCCATACAACATATCATTTGGGATCCCAACCATAACCTCAATCCCGGAACCACTCAGAGCATTCAAAGTTGCAAATTCAGCATCAAATAGTTTCACTTTATCGATTCCGTTATCTCTCAGCATATTTACCACTGTAGCTGGAGGGAGAGGGTGTGTTGCTTGAGTCCCCCAATTTACCCCTATCCCATTCACACATCCCAGGATAATCATAAAAGGAAAACATAAAACACCTTTTTTTATCACAACCATAACCCCCATTTCAAAGTAAAACCTTTTGAATTTGTATCAGAAAAACACCTATAGAGTAACAAAATGAAGCAAGATAAAAAATCAGAACAAACAATAATTAATCATAACCAAAATCCCAATTACTTGGTATGAAGTGATGAGAGTTTCAGAGAAAATAATAGTAGAAGATAAAATAGACAAATACCTAAAACTAGCAACTAATGCTTAAAAGATCCACACAAATAGTACTAAAGCCCTAATGGTTTAAGGTTTTGTTGTGAAAGATAGTGAAAAGACAAAAGGGTAATAATAAAAATATTTATTTAAATCAAATCACGAACTGTTCTAAAGAGATATCTAGAAAGGGCTTTACTGAAAATACAAAGCTTCACAAACCTACAAAAAAAAAAACCTACAAAACAAAACAAAAAAAGCAATTATTTACTATGTAGGGGAAAACGACAAGTACAGGCCAAAAGGGTCTTGAAAGCCTGCAGATTATAACAGAAACTGTATCTAAAGCACTTGTTTTCGAAATAAAATACTACTAAATATTTTTGTAAGAAAGTGACTTGTTGTTCCCAGGGAAAAAAAGAAAAATATTTCTTCAGTTTTTGTGTGCACAATCAATCAGTAGAGAATAATTAAAAGTTTTTTATTACCTAAAATAAGTAGTACTGTAAAGTAGAATCTATAGAGAAGAAATCAAAAGCCCAGTTGGTAAAGTAAGTAGAAAGGTGAGACAGTTGGTGGAATTAGCTTCTGAACATATCTATCAAAGTATATCAATAGATTAAAAGTGTATCAAAAATACAAAGCAAACTAGTTGGGAAATACTAGTACAGAAAGACAGCTTAAAAGGTTGATTTGCTAAGTTTGTCTGTAAGGAAACAAAAAACATGTACTTAAGAAAGAGAGTGGGAGAACAGCAACATGATACACAGTTTTCAAATTCAGACAAAAGTTATACTAGTACAACTGTTCAAATACTAATGTAAAAAGTATTTCAAAAACAAAATACCTATCAGTATTTGTACAGTTGTACCATAACAAATACTAATAGAAAAATCTATATTACTACCTTATTAGTATTCCTATCCTTGTTTGTGACTTGTGTAATTCATAAGTTCTTTGGATATTTTTTTTTAGTACTAATACGGAAGGATAGGTATAAAAAAGCTGGTGCAAGACACGAGAAATTATTTGGTATTACCCCTTCAATTCATTTTATAACCACACATTTAGTGAGTCTCACAGTCTTACATAATAAAATATACTAAGTGTGTGGTTATAAAATGAGTTGAATGACTCCTCCAAAATGACCAAATAATTTCTCGAACATATACACTGTGTGATAAGAGGAAAATTACTATAATATACACCACCTAATAATATATTTATAATAGTCTTTTAATGAAGTAAGCAAACCAAACAGATCATGGAGGGGTGTAGTTTTGAATCAAGACCCCCCAAATGAATGGTGATGTTTTTAAACAAAATCATGAGTTTGGATATCATTCATTTTAGTTTAGAGATTGGATTAATTAACTACAAATAATCTTTAAAAACGCTGAAACCGCATTTTAGTTTAGAGATTGGATTAATTAACTACAAATAATCTTTAAAAACGCTGAAACCGTAGATTAAATCTACGGTTTACAGTGAATCACTGTCAACCGTAGATTTAATCTACGGTCTGTGTAATTTCTGCAGAAATTACACAGTCAGTCCCTGCTTTTCAAAATTACACAGTCAGTCCCTGCACGAAAATTACACAGACAGTCCCTGAAAAAACAGAATGTTACGTTTTTTTTTAAAAAAATAAACTTTTATTCTACACTCTCTCTCTTTCTCTCAAAAATCCCCAATTTTCAACCCAAAAAATCACCCAAATCAATCAACCACAATAACTATCAACTTTCTTAACAAAAAACCCCAAATCATCAATCAAATTTATCCATAATTCAAAGTATATCTTTTATTCTCAAATTTATTATTTATTTTGTGTAATTTCAATTTGTAAAATAGGAAAAAATACATAAAATATGCAAATCCATAATTCACTTAGCTATATATAATTGTTTGTTGTTTGTTTATATTAATTATAGAAATTATAATAATTGTTGATATTTGTCCCATTTTTGCATGTTGTTTTTTTTTTGTAATTTTAATTTGTAAAATAGGAAAAAATATATAAAATATGCAAAACCATAATTCACTTAGCTATATATAATTGTTTGTTGTTTGTTTATATTAATTATAGAAATTATAATAATTGTTGATATTTGTCCCATTTTTGCATGTTTTTTTTTTGTGTTTGGTTAATTTCAATTGTTGATAATGTGTTTGGTTATGATTAAAAAATTGAGTTATTATTGTTTGGTTTATGATTAAATGTGTTTGGTTATGATTAAAAAATTGAGTTATTATTGTTTGGTTTATGATTAAATGTGTTTGGTTATGATTAAAAAATTGAATTATTATTGTTTGGTTTTATGATTAAATGTGTTTGGTTATGATTAAAAAATTGAGTTATTATTATTTGGTTTTATGATTAAATGTGTTTGGTTATGATTAAAAAATTGAGTTATTATTGTTTGGTTTTATGATTAAATGTGTTTGGTTATGATTAAAAAATTGAGTTATTATTGTTTGGTTTATCATTAAATGTGTTTGGTTATGATTAAAAAATTGAGTTATTATTGTTTGGTTTATGATTAAATGTGTTTGGTTATGATTAAAAAATTGAGTTATTATTGTTTGGTTTATGATTAAATGTGTTTGGTTATGATTCAAAAAATGAGTTATTATTGTTTGGTTTTATGATTAAATGTGTCTGGTTATGATTAAAAAAATGAGTTATTATTGTTTGGTTTTATGATTAAATGTGTTTGGTTATGATTAAAAAATTGAGTTATTATTGTTTGGTTTTATGATTAAATGTGTTTGGTTATGATTAAAAAATTGAGTTATTATTGTTTGGTTTTATGATTAAATGTGTTTGGTTATGATTAAAAAATTGAGTTATTATTGTTTGGTTTTATGATTAAATGTGTTTGGTTATGATTAAAAAATTGAGTTATTATTGTTTGGTTTTATGATTAAATGTGTTTGGTTATGATTAAAAAATTGAGTTATTATTGTTTGGTTTTATGATTAAATGTGTTTGGTTATGATTAAAAAATTGAGTTATTATTGTTTGGTTTATCATTAAATGTGTTTGGTTATAATTAAAAAATTGAGTTATTATTGTTTGGTTTATGATTAAATGTGTTTGGTTATGATTAAAAAATTGAGTTATTATTGTTTGGTTTATGATTAAATGTGTTTGGTTATGATTAAAAAATTGAGTTATTATTGTTTGGTTTTATGATTAAATGTGTTTGGTTATGATTAAAAAATTGAGTTATTATTGTTTGGTTTATCATTAAATGTGTTTGGTTATGATTAAAAAATTGAGTTATCATTGTTTGGTTATCATTAATTGGTTATCATTGAGTTATCATTGTTTGGTTATCATTGTTTGGTTATAATTGGTTATTAATTGGTTATGTTATCATTGTTTGGTTATAATTGGTTATTAATTGGTTATGTTATCATTGTTTGGTTATCATTAATTGAGTTATATTTGGTTATCATAGTTACGATGGCAGACCCAGGTCCACATATTAAAGGCAGGTTAGGCATTTTACGACAGACCGGTCACATTTCTAATCAGACTTGAGATGCGGGTAGAGGAGATGCCAATAAGATTAGGGTTTATAATTATAGTTGGCAGATACCGACGACGGAAAGGGTAGTTCAAAATATGATTAGGGCTGGTTTTTACGGTATCCACACTATAGGTAATTATACCGTAGACCGAGGCTTGGTTACAGCCTTAGTTGATAGGTGGCGTGATGAGTCGCACACGTTCCATTTTGTCGGTGGAGAGTTTGGGATATGTTTACAGGATGTAGAGATTATGCTTGGTCTCAGGGTTGATGGTCTTGCTGTTATCCGGTCGGAGCGGAATGACACCAAGGCGAGCAGGTTGGATATGATTGAGAGTTTGTTGGGTGTTAGACCTGCTGACCATCAAGTCGATACAAACTGTTTGACAGTTAGACTTGATTGGATGTTACACACCTTCGGTGAATTACCTCCCAACCCTACTGAGGATCGTTTGCTATATCAGTCTAGGGCTGCCATGCTATTATTACTGGGGGCACATGTGTTTTCGGATAAGAGCAGTGATCAGATTCCACTCTGGCCTCTGCCATTTTTGGAGGATTTTGACACATGTGCTGAGTATAGTTGGGGATCAACTCTTCTGGCCTGGTTAGAGGCTAATCTATGCAGGGTGGTACGTTGTAAGACAAGCGGAGTAAGCGGGGCGGTGATGTTTCTGGATATGTGGGCAATTACCAGACTACTGCCGGTTAGACCATGTGAAGAGCTGCCGGAAGATATCGAGCCACCTGAGGGCTGGCCTAGGTTCCCCCTCGGTTACAGGTATGATATTTATTTAGTTTTTGTATTGGATTTGCGTTTTTATATTATTGTGTCATCTATCATTTACGTAGCTGCCGGTTATATTTATTGTTTATCGGGTTTTGTTTGTATATTACAGATGGAAGATGTGGAGGCAAACTAACCTTACGCCATATGTCTACGGACATAATGTGGTCCACATACGTGACCAGTTTGACAATATGTCGCCTGAACATGTAAATTTTAACTTTCGTATTATATGTAACTTACGTATTATATGTTGTATATGTTTCCATTGGTCTTATGTTCGCAGAATTTATTACTAGTATTTTTAAACCATTGTTTATATATTCTAATTTTGCTGATTACAGATAGTGTGGCAACCTTACGGGGATCTCAATCAGTATCCGGAATACTGCACGCGGGGCCGTTATATGTGGCATTGTTCTGTGCCTCTCATTTGTAATGAGAAGATTGAGTACCACCCCGCGGACAGGTTCATGAGACAGTTCGGTTTTGTGCAGCGGGTCCCTACATATATTTGGAAACCAAGACAGGGTCACGACAAGGATAGAAGATATGGGATTGGGCAAAAACACGACTGGTCTTTACTTTGTGGAGAATTTATAGCCGTGTGGAATGACCGCAACACCCGTCTTATTAACGGCGAATTTGGCACAGGGACGTCACCGGATTACATGAGATGGTATAGAGAGAGGACCCGCATCTTTATAAACCCACCTGAACTTGCCCCGCCATCTCACGGTTTCCGGGAGCATACGGGGTTGTTCAATAGAATGGTAACAACTAATTAAAGTTCATTAATATTTGATTGTTATTTTTCTGTTTGTATATTTCAATACTTATAAATCGTTTTTTATTGGGGTTTTTTTCTTCAGAAAGTGGTATTGCGCCGCAATTTCAAATCGTTCAAACGGGCGAAAATGAAAACGGAAGTGGACTTACTACGAAAGGACTTCGCTGAAATGGGAATGAATCCGTATGGGTCAGCTGATGAGCAGTCGGATGGGGAGGATGACGATGACGACGACGACGATGGTGATGACGACCTAGGTTACGACCCAAGAAGTTACACTAGGTCGGCAAGTTGTCGGCGTCCCGACGAAAGAGGCAGAGGGGAAGGCGAATCTAGTAGCGGCGGGCGTAGCGGCGGTAGAAGAATGACTGGAGGTCGACCCCCGACTACAGATCAGGGTCCGGGTCCGAGTTCAAGCGGTCATGGTCGTCGTGCTTCTTTTGCTGGGTCGGGCTACGTTCAGGATGATGTTCCGTTCGATTATCATAGACAATCATTTGGGTCGCAGGACAGTTGGAGTCGAGGATTGGCACTTACATCCCACGAGCGTGCTCCGCATCCAGAATCGCAGCATCGACAGAGACGCCGTCCGGAGCTAAACGAAATCGAAGAGTCTACTGAGCCGTCGTTGGATAGATTAACATCGGCGGGAAAGATGCTCCCTACGTCCAACTTTAAAGGATTTACTCGTTACAAAAAAAAAAAATGCATATTTGTGTTTTTGTGTATTTGATTTCTATGTTTGATTTGTAAGTTTTATTCGTAGGTGAGTTGGAATATTATAAATTCGTAAGTTTAATTTGATTTGTATGTTTGATTTGTACGTTATAAATTCGTACGTTTAATTTGATTCGTATGTGTTGATTTGTATGTTTGTAAAAAAATATTATGTATTTTAATTGATAGGACCAATATTGAATTTTTACAAACCCTAAACACTAAACCCTAAATTACAAACCCTAAACCCTAAATTACAAACCCTAAACCTTAAACCCTAAACCTTAAATTACAAACCCTAAACCCTAAATTACAAACCCTAAACCCGAAACCCTAAATTAGAAACCCTAAACCCTAAACCCTAAACCCTAAATTACAAACCCTAAACCCTAAACCCTAAACCCTGAACCCTAAATATTCTGAAATATACATACAAACCGTACATTTAATGTACGGTTTGTACAGATTTCATACCAAAGGCAAGGCGGATGAAACACCGGAGGTAAGGGTAAACCCAACTAGGAGGCCGCGAAACCAGAACCCTAAACCCACCCCCAATATGCCAACCTTCCTGTACAATGACCAAATATGGGTCATGTTACATAGTTACATCGAAACGGTTTACGATGTGCGTGGGGATGGTAACTGTGGGTTTCGGGTACTTGCAAATGTGACAGGTAAACAGCATGGGGAAGATGATTGGTATGCGGGTGGGGATGGTAACTGTGGGTTTCGGGTACTTGCAAATGTGACAGGTAAACAGCATGGGGAAGATGATTGGTATGCGGTAAGATGTGAGTTGTTTCAAGAGCTGCAGCAAATGAAAGGTGTTTCTTATGAGCTGTTTGAGAATCTTGGCTTTGATTACCGGTATGATTATATTTTATCAAGTTTAAATTTTTATCATGCTACAAATCCCGCACCTTCTGACAAATGGATGAGATTTCCGTCTTATGGGTTTTTAATTGCTTCTCATTACAATATTCCAATTGTATTGTTGTCCTTATGGCAAAATAATGATGGAGGGGTAAACGTGTGGAACAGTACTTTTTTACCTCTTTATACTGGTCCGCCTCGGGGAACGACAAATTACATCTCGACTGTAATGGTGTTCGTCAACAGTTGTCACTATGCTCAGGTTATTCCTAAAGAAGACGGGATCTTCCCAATGCCAGGAATTATAGCACGGTGGAAACAAACACGCACTGAGACAGCTGCGCCATGGAAGGAACTTTTTCGACCAAATTTCAAGTTATATATGGTGCTGGAAAAGCAATCGGGAAAGAAAAAAGCAAATGAAGATGAAGTTATAGACCTAAGTCCATAATCAGTTTTTTATTTTTAATTTTATGTAAATTACTATTTTTTCCAAGTTGTTGTAAATTTATATGATGTAAACAAATGTTTAATAAATTTGTTTTATGAAATTTAGTTCATGTTTGCATATTGAGTTAATTTATTTTATGAAATTTATATAATTTATGATTGTTTCATTCAAGAAAATTGTCGATTGACACCAAATTGACGACTTAGTTAATGTTTCATATTGCGTTATACAAGTGTTAACAACAAACAAAAAAAACTTCAAAAAAATTGAGAGATTGTTATAATAATATTGGTAATTTATTTTATGTATAATTTTAAAAAAAGGCATTTAGTTTTTTTATTAAAAAACAAATCATGTTTAATTTGAAACAAATATTCAGTATTTTAATTTTAATTATTAGAATTTTAATTTATGTAAAAAGAGTAATTTACATAAAATTAAAAATAAAAAACTGATTATTGACACCAAATTGACGACTTAGTTAATGTTTCATATTGCGTTATACAAGTGTTAAAAACAAACAAAAAAACTTCTCAAAAATTGACGATTTAGTTAATCATTCAATAAATATCAACTTATACAATTGACAAAAATATAACATGAACTAAAAATATAAAATTTATCAAATCAACTTTTTTTGTGTAAATTTGTGTAAATTTTGTGTTTATTTTGAGAGTTTGTTAGAATATTGGTAATTTATTTTATGTAAAATTTTAAAAATAAGTGATTTAGTTTTTTTATTAAAAAAATCATATTTAATTTGAAAAAATTATTCAGTATTTTAATTTTAATTCTCATATTTTTTATTTTTTTTTAAACCAAAAAACCTGAAAAAGGCTGTAAACCGTAGATTAAATCTACGGTCTCAGAGTTTTTAAAGAAATATTGATGTTTTTTCAGCCAACCTCTTTAGTTTATTATTAAATGAGTTGTCTAAAATAATGGATAGTTTGTTTATTAAATGAGCCTTTAAAAGAAGCCATGGGCCAATTTTGGCCTATTAATGTCTCAACTCTCACCTGAAGATATTCAAAAACTCATTTCCTTGGTAGAAAAAAACAACTTTCTCGTTTTCCGTCTCCGTTTCCCTTTTTTTCATGTGTATATTTTTGAAAATTATTGTTTTCAGCGTGGTTCACCTTTCTTTTCCAGATACCATTTCTCGCTTCCGCAGTCTCATATAGTCTACCATATTTTTTATTTTATTTTTTTTACATTTTCAGTAGTTTTGAGTTTCATGAATAGTTCAAAAACTATGTAGTTTCAATGGTTTAGCATGGAATGTCGGATGTTGCTGGCAAAAATGTAATGGTTGTCTGATGAAAACAATAAAAACAAAATAAATAAATAAATAAAATTATAAACCATTAATGAATGGGTGTTGGTATCAAATGATTTTCAACCGAGGTGCTCTTAAAGTACTACAGTTTTTCTTTTAAAACGCGCAGACCGTAGATATAATCTACGGTCTGTGTAATTTTTTTGAAAATTACACAGTCAGTCCCTGCTTTTCAAAATTACACAGTCAGTCCCTGAAAAAAATTACACAGACAGTCCCTGGAAAAAACAGAAAGTTACGGATTTTTTAAAAAATATTAAATTTTATTCTACACTCTCTCTCTTTCTCTCAAAAACACCCAATTTTCAACCCAAAAAATCACCCAAATCAATCAACCACATTAACTATCAACTTTATTAACAAAAAACCCCAAATCATCAATCAAACTTATCCATAATTCAAGGGTATATCTTTTATTCTCTAATTTATTATGTATTTTGTGTAATTTAAATTTGTAAAATAGGAAAAAATATATAAAATATGCAAATCCATAATTCACTTAGCTATATATCATTGTTTGTTGTTTGTTTATATTAATTATAGAAATTTTAATAATTGTTGATATTTGTCCCATTTTTGCATGTTTTTTTATTTTTTGTAATTTTAATTTGTAAAATAGGAAAAAATATATAAAATATGCAAAACCATAATTCACTTAGCTATATATAATTGTTTGTTGTTTGTTTATATTAATTATAGAAATTTTAATAATTGTTGATATTTGTCCCATTTTTGCATGTTTTTTTTATTTTGTTTGGTTAATTTGAATTGTTGAGAATGTGTTTGGTTATGATTAAAAAATTGAGTTATTATTGTTTGGTTTATGATTAAATGTGTTTGGTTTATGAAAAAATGTGTGTTTGGTTATGATTAAAAAATTGAATTATTATTGTTTTGTTTATGAAAAAATGTGTGTTTGGTTATGATTAAAAAATTAAATTATTATTGTTTGGTTTATGAAAAAATGTGTGTTTGGTTATGATTAAAAAATTGAATTATTATTGTTTGGTTTATGAAAAAATGTGTGTTTGGTTATCATTAAAAATTTTAATTATTATTGTTTGGTTTATGAAAAAATGTGTGTTTGGTTATCATTAAAAAGTTTAATTATTATTGTTTGGTTTATGAAAAAATGTGTGTTTGGTTATGATTAAAAAATTGAATTATTATTGTTTGGTTTATGAAAAAATGTGTGTTTGGTTATCATTAAAAAGTTTAATTATTATTGTTTGGTTTATGAAAAAATGTGTGTTTGGTTATCATTAAAAAATTGAATTATTATTGTTTGGTTTATGAAAAAATGTGTGTTTGGTTATCATTAAAAAATTGAATTATTATAGTTTGGTTTATGAAAAAATGTGTGTTTGGTTATCATTAAAAAATTGAATTATTATTGTTTGGTTTATGAAAAAATGTGTGTTTGGTTATCATTAATTGGTTATAATTGAGTTATCATTGTTTGGTTATCATTGAGTTATCATTGTTTGGTTATCATTAATTGGTTATGTTATCATTTTTTTGGTTATCATTAATTGAGTTATATTTGGTTATCATAGTTAGGATGACAGACCCAGGTCCACAGATTAAAGGGAGGTTGGGTATTTTACGACAGACTGGTCACATTTCTAGTCAGACTTGGGATGCTGGCAGAGAAGCGGGTAGAGGAGATGCCAATAAGATTAGGGTTTATAATTATAGTTGGCAGATACCGACGCCTGAAAGGGTAGTTCAAAATATCATTAGGGCTGGTTTTTACGGTATTTACAGTATAGGTAATTATACCGTAGACCGAGGGTTGATTACAGCCTTAGTTGATAGGTGGCGTGATGAGTCGCACACGTTCCATTTTGTCGGTGGAGAGTTGGGGATATCTTTACAGGATGTAAAGATTATGCTCGGTCTGAGGGTGGATGGTCTTGCTGTGACCCGGTCGGAGCGGAATGACACGAAGGCGAGCAGGTTGGCTATGATGGAGAGTTTGTTGGGTGTTAGGCCGGCTGACAATCAAGTCGATCTAAACTGTCTGACAGTTAGACTTGATTGGATGTACAGACCTTCGGTGAATTACCCCCCAACCCTAGTGAGGAGCGTTTACTATATCAGTCTAGGGTTGCCATGCTATTATTACTGGCTGCACATGTGTTTTCGGATAAGAGCAGTGATCAGATTCCACTCTGGCCTCTGCCATTTCTGGAGGATTTTGACACATGTGCTGAGTATAGTTGGGGATCAGCTCTTCTGGCCTGGTTAGAGGCTAATCTATGCAGGGTGGTACGTTGTAAGACAACCGGAGTAAGCGGGGCGGTGATGTTTCTGGATATGTGGGCGATTACCAGACTACTGCCGGTTAGACCGTGTGAAGAGCTGCCGGAAGATGTCGAGCCACCGGAGGGCTGGCCTAGGTTCCCCCTCGGTTACAGGTATGATATTTATTTAGTTTTTGAATTGGATTTGCTTTTTTATATTATTGTGTCATCTATCATTTACTTAGCTGCCGGTTATATTTATTGTTTATCGGTTTTTGTTTGTATATTACAGATGGAAGATGTGGAGGCAAACTAACCTTACGCCATATGTCTACGGACATAATGTGGTCCACATACGTGACCAGTTTGACAATATGTCGCCTGAACAGGTAAATTTTAATTTTCGTATTACATGTAACTTACGTATTATATGTTGTATATGTTTGTATTGGTCTTATCTTCGCAGAATTTATTACTCGTCTATTTTTAAACCATTTTTTATATATTCTAATTTGATGATTACAGATAGTGTGGCAACCTTACGGGGATCTCAATCAGTATCCGGAATACTGCACGCGGGGCCGGTATATGTGGCATTGTTCTGTGCCTCTCATTTGTAATGAGAAGATTGAGTACCACCCCGCGGACAGGTTCATGAGGCAGTTCGGTTTTGTGCAGCCGGTCCCTACGTATATTTGGAAACCAAGACAGGGTCACGGCAAGGATAGAATATATGGGACTGGGCAAAAACACGACTGGCCTTTACTAACCGGAGAATTTATAGCCGTGTGGAATGACCGCCACACCCGTCTTATTAACGGCGAATATGGCACGGGGACGTCACCGGGTTACATGAAATGGTATAGAGAGCGGACCCGCATCTTCATAAACCCACCTGAACTTGCCCCGCCCCCTCACGGTTTCCGGGAGAATACGGGTGTCTTCAATAAAATGGTAACTACTGAATCGTTTTTTACTAATAAATCGTTACTTCTTTTTATGTATATTTCAATAGTAATAAATCGTTTTTTATTGTTTTTTTTTTACAGAAAGCGATGTTGCGCCGCAGTTTCAAATCGTTCAAACGGGCGAAAATGAGAACGGACGTGGACTTACTACGTAAGGAGTTCGCTGAAATGGGTATGAATCCGTATGGGTCAGCTGATGAACAGTCGGAGGGGGATGACGACGACGACGACGACGACGACGACGGTGATGACGACCTACGTTACGACCCACGAACTTACACTAGGGCTTCAAGTTGTCGGCGTCCCGACGAAAGAGGCGAATCTAGTAGCGGGGGTAGAAGATCGACTGGAGGTCGACACCCGACTACAGATCAGGGTCCGGGTCCGAGTTCAAGCAGTCATCGTCGTCGTTCTTCTTTTGCTGGGTCGGACTACGTTCAGACCGATGTTCCGTTCGATCATCATAGACAATCATTTGGTTCGTACGAGCATCATCCTAGTCATCAGTCCACCGACAGTTGGAGTCGGGGGTTGACGATTACATCCCACGAGCGTGCGCCGCATCCAGAATCGCAGCAGCGACAAAGACGGCGTACGAAGCTAAACGAAATCGAAGAGTCTGCTGAGCCGTCATCGGATAGATTAACATCGGCGGGAAAGATGCTCCCTATGTCGAACTTTAAAACATTTAGTCGTTACAAAAAAAAATAAATGCACTGTTTTTGTATTTGATTTCTATGTTTGATTTGTACGTTATAATTTCGTAAACTTAATTTGATTCGTATGTTTGATTTGTATGTTTGTAAAAAATATTCTGTATTTTAATTGATAGGACCAATATTGAGTTTTTACAAACCGTAAACCCTAAACCCTAAATTAAAAACCCTAAACCCTAAACCCTAAATTACAAACCCTAAACCCTAAACCCTAAATTACAAACCCTAAACCCTAAATTAAAAACCCTAAATTACAAACCCTAAACCCTAAATTAGAAACAATAAACCCTAAACCCTAAATTACAAACCCTAAACCCTAAACCCTAAATTACAAACCCTAAACCCTAAATTAAAAACCCTAAATTACAAACCCTAAACCCTAAATTAAAAACCCTAAACCCTAAACCATAAATTAAAAACCCTAAACCCTAAACCCTAAATTACAAACCGTAAACCCTAAACCCTAAATTAAAAACCCTAAACCCTAAACCCTAAATTACAAACCCTAAACCCTAAACCCTAAACCCTAAACCCTAAAAAACCCTAAATATTCTGAAATTTACATACAAACCGTACATTTAATGTACGGTTTGTACAGATTTCATACAAACCGTACATTAAATGTACGGTTTGTATGTATTTTGTGCAAACCGTAAAAGTAATGTACGGTTTGTACCCCTGATTTAAGCAGCGCCATTTTACGAATGTACTTTTTGCACTGAATCACCGTAAACAACGTAAAAAAAAAAAACTACAAACCGTAAAAGTAATCTACGGTTTGTAGTGTAAATTACATTGGATACCATATCCATCAAATGCATCCGACAACACTTTATTACTTTTGAATTATTATGAGTTGACAACCCTATCCGAAAATGACTACTCAATGCATTATTAAAGTTTGAAAATGACTACACCAAAAAAAACACTACAAACCGTAAAAGTAATCTACGGTTTGTAGTGTAAATTACATTGGATACCATTTCTATCAAAATAATTCCGACAACACCTTATCACTTTTGAATTATTATGATTTGACAACCCTATCCGAAAATGACTACTCAATGCATTATTAAAGTTTGGAAATGACTACACCAAAAATTCACTACAAACCGTAAAAGTAATCTACGGTTTGTAGTGTAAACTTACACTATAAATATGACTCAATTTTGCCAATTATAACAAACCATAAAATCAAACACAAAAACATTTCGGAAATCTCTAAAAAAATCCTCATTTCTCCCCAATAAAATATACAAACAAACACTTTTCGAAAATGAATTACAACTATGGTTATGACAACAACCAATGGAATAACAACAACAATGCGAATTCATCCAGTGGCTCAAACGATGAGCTAACTGATTATTCGGAGCACTTTGAAGTCGATGAATTGACTTGGGAAACAAGGGATGAAATGCTTGCTGATCTTGCTGATGTGGCTGGAAATTGGGGTTTCATTCTTACGATTCGTAGGTCTGGAGGGGGTGATGGGAGCAGAACACCGTATGTTGATATTGTATGTGATAAATCGGGGGTTTACGAAAAAAAGAAACCATCTTCCGTAAAATCAGGTACAAAGAAAAAAGATTGCCCATTTTTCATTAAAGGTTACGTAGTTAATGGTGAATGGATGTGTCACGTAGAAAATGGACAACATGACCACCCACCTCCAACTTACCTCCAAGGGCAAGCACGACGTGCTCGTTTAACCCAAGATGAAAAAGAAATTGTTAAAACTTTAAGGCAAAGTAGTTTTAAAGTTGGTGCAATATTAGAGGCCATAAAAAATAGAAATCCTGACAATGTATCAAACGCTAAAACGATACATAATTTTTTGGCCGGACTGAAATTTAAAGAACGAGATGGTAGAAACCCGATACAGGAACTGTTTAATTTGTTGGATAGCCATCGCTACACGTTCTACTATAATATGAACCCATCAACCCATTCCCTTGAGAACTTGTTTTTTGCACACCCCGATTCTATAAGGATGTTCAAAGCTTTTCCTGATGTCTTGTTAATGGATTGTACATATAGAACAAACCGTTTTAATATGTCATTTCTAGAAGTCGTAGGAATGACATCAACGAACCAAACATATTGTTTAGGTTTTGTTTTCATGAGTGACGAGACAAAGGAAAGTTATATATGGGCATTGGAAAAATTTAAAGTTACATTGGAGGGGTGTATACTACCTAGGGTTTTTGTAACCGACAGGGAAATGGCCTTATCAAATGCTTTGTCCGTTGTTTTTCCCGATTCTCATCATATTTTGTGCACTTTTCATATTGCAAAAAATGTTTTGAAAAACTGCCGTAAAAAGATCCCTGATGAGGAGTGGCAAACGTTTCTAGATGATTGGGGTTTATTGGTTGATTCTGAGTCGATAGAGGAGTACAATCATAACCGAACTTATTTCAATTCCTCTTACAAATCGTACCCTGCTGTGATTAAGTATGTAGACAAGCTTTTAAATGATTATGCTGAAAAGTTTGTTGCATGCTATACCAACCACACAACACATCTAGGTAACAGAACTAGCAATCGAGCCGAACAACAACATGCTAAGCTGAAAAGATCCCTTTCCACAAATACTGGCACGCTTGAAACTGTTTGGGTAGAGGTGAATAGAATTCTAGAAAAACAGTTTGAGGATATTAAGATGAAGTTGGATAAATGCAAGTCTTATTTTCCACATTCTGAACGAACACCTCTATTTATAAATCTTAGGTCGTATATCACACACTATGCCTTTGATTTATTATTTCAAGAACATAAAAAATGTGATGGCCAGGCTGATGAGAATTGTTCTTGCGGTTTCAAATTGTCTCACGGTTTACCTTGTCATCATATTATGAGTGAACATATTTTATTCGGGAAGCCTCTTCCTCTAGAATATATTCATCCATTCTGGAAAAAATTAGACGTAATTGATGATAATGGGAACACCGATGATTATGGGGTAGAGGGTGATCTAGAAGAGTTTAAAAGTGTTTATGCTAGGAAAAGTAATGTTGAAAAACGGCGTATGAAAACACAACTCCGAGAGATAACCGTACCAGCCAGAACATCCGTCAGTGACCCCGAAGTGAGAGTAAATAGGGGGAGACCTAGAAAAGGCGACAAATCTAGTAAGAGGGATAAGTCGGGATGGGAGTATGTGGAAGAGGAACATGGTGCTGGTGCTAGTAGGGACAAGGGCAAAGGCAAGGCTGATGAAACACCGGAGGTAAGGGTAAACCCAACTAGGAGGCCGCGAAACCAAAACCCTAAACCCACCCCCAATAGGCCAACCTTCCTGTACAGTGACCAAATATGGTTCATGTTACATAGTTACATCGAAACGGTTTATGATGTGCGTGGGGATGGTAACTGTGGGTTCCGGGTACTTGCAAATGTGACGGGTAAACAGCATGGGGAAGATGATTGGTATGCGGTAAGATGTGAGTTGTTTCAAGAGCTGCAGCAAATGAAAGGTGTTTATTATGAGCTGTTTGAGAATCTTGGCTTTGATTACCGGTATGATTATATTTTATCAAGTTTAAATTTTTATCATGCTACAAATCCCGCACCTCTTGACAAATGGATGAGATTTCCGTCTTATGGGTTTTTAATTGCTTCTCATTACAATATTCCAATTGTATTGTTGTCCTTATGGCACAATAATGATGGAGGGGTAAACGTGTGGAACAGTACTTTTTTACCTCTTTATACTGGTCCGCCTCGGGGAACGACACATTACATCCCGACTGTAATGGTGTTCGTCAACAGTTGTCACTATGCTCAGGTTATTCCTAAAGAAGAAGGGATCTTTCCAATGCCAGGAATTATAGCACGGTGGGAACAAACGCGCACTGAGACAGCTGCGCCATGGAAGGAACTTTTTCGACCAAATTTCAAGTTATATATGGCGCTGGAAAAGCAATCGGGAAAGAAAAAAGCAAATGAAGACGAAGCTATAGACCTAAGTCCATAATCATTTTTTTATTTTTAATTTGATGTAAATTACTATTTTTTCCAAGTTGTTGTAAATTTATATGATGTAAACAAATGTTTAATAAATTTGTTTTACGAAATTTAGTTCTATGAAATTTTGTTGTAAATTTTGTTTAATAAATTTGTTTTATGAAATTTATAAGTTCATATTCATGTTCGCATATTGAGTTAATTTTTTTTACGAAATTTATATAATTTATCATTGTTTCATTCAACAAAATTGATGATTGACACCAAATTAACGACTTAGTTAATGTTTCATATTGCGTTATACAAGTGTTAAAAACAAACCAAAGGTACTTCACAAAAATTTACGATTTAGTTAATGATTCAATAAATATCAACTTATACACTTGACAAAAATATAACATGTAAAATTTTGAACTTATACAATAAATATCAAACATAAAATTTATCAAATCAACTTTATTTGTGTAAATTTGTGTAAATTTTGTGTTCATTTTGATAGATTGTTACAATATTGGTAATTTATTTTATGTAAAATTTTAAAAATAAGGCATTTAGTTTTTTTATTAAAAAAATCATATTTATTTTGAAAAAATTATTCAGTTTTTTAATTTTAATTCTCAGTTTTTTGTTTTTTTTTTAAGCAAAAAAATGCTGTAAACCGTAGATTTTTTCTACGGTTTACGCGTTTAAACAGAATTATTGCAGTAAATTAATCCAACCTCTTTTCAACCTACCCAGAGAGAGCTCCTTCTCACCTTGTTATTGATGTTTACTGTTTAGTATGAAAGGACATGATGAAATTGTCCAAAAAGTATTGTGGTACATGCCAACAAACAGTCAACAACAATTAACTGTCAATGCTGTATAATATTGTTTCTATAATGGAGGATTATATTTATTAAACGGGTCATTGTACAAAAGTGATATGAACTGGTTATGCCATGAGCGAAACGGTTGGTCTAAAAAAATTATATAAAATTTTTAATTTACACTTCGTAAAATGTTTAGCCGATGTCACCTTTTTGAAAATTTTGGCCACGTACATACTACATATTACATAAAGTTTTCATTTGTATTTATTTGTAAATATGCTTAACATTTGTTTCCTGCATAATCTGGGATAAAATATGATGTATTTTATAAATAGTAAGACCATATGGAGAAAAATCAATAATGCTAATGAGCCAGATAGACTCCGTCAGACTCTCAACACCCCGGAACTCAATGTAAATTTAGAATTTTATTTTCACCCCGAAATTTAAGAGTCTGTTATTCGGCCATATATTTAATATATTTAATTAATATTTAACTTTAGATTAGTCTCAACTAGGTTTTCATAATTATTATATTTGATCTTTTAATTTTGTTTTGCTTGTGGTGTAAAAAAATTTCTAAAAATTACATGAATGACTGTCTGACAATTAGTCTGATTGAGCCAGCCTGTTTTTATAGCGTTACTGGAGAAAAACTAACTGTCAATCAATCAATTTAAAGAAGATGTCAAAATTGAAATAAAAACTCATAGAATGGTACTCAATTTGTAATTTGTTAAGTAGTAAGTATTATAGTTTGGTATACAAATAACAAATTTTACAACGTATTAAATATATTTTTAGCCGTAGTTTTAAAGTGTTGCATTTGTTAATGTACCCGGTACGATGGCTTCTACAACTAAACTACATAATTTTTAGAGGCGTTGTTAAGGCCGACGGAAGCGCAACTCCGGTGTGGGCGACATTAGTGGCGATGGAGGCAGAGACGCATGTCACCCATTTATCTTTCTGCAATAGAAAGAAGAGCGGAAGAGAGCCGTGGGGGACGCCGACCAAGACTGATGCATCTTCCCTTATTTCAATTATATTTATATGTATTAAAAAAAGGTTTATTGCAAAAACTGTCCCCCAAAATCTTAAAAGTGTTTTTATATTTTAATTTTGAGTTCTAACTGGTCTTTGAACTTTTATAAACAGTCAATCAAGTTCCTAAACTGTTTTTAAGCAACTTTTAGTCATAATTTATTTTTATAAAATTCATAAAATAAAATAAAAATATATAAGGGTTTTTAAATATAATTTTTAAGGGAAAATTACCAAAATATACGACTATTTTAAACTAATTACCAAAAAATTACACTCCAACACTTTATTCCCAAAACATACCACTAATTAAAATTATAAATATTAAATAATTTATATTTTTTTAACAGTTTTCTCTCTCTCTCTCCCCATCTCTCTATCTTTATATATATATATATATATATATATATACACACACACATACAAAAATGTCAACTACAACATTCGTCCTCCTCTCTCCGCCACCTATCTCCACCACCTTCCGCCGCACCTCACTCCATCTCCGATCCCGTCACCACCTCCTCAAATCTCAACCCTCCATCTTCCCCACACTCCTACTTTAACCCCAATTTTCACCGTCCGATCAAAACTCATTCCCACAATAAAATTCTCATCTAAACCCAAATCTTTAGAATTTCTTACATATTATTTTTTTTGTGCTCTAGATATCAGGTATGTAGAGAATTACATTTATTTGGATTTTTGTTTTGTTTTTAATCTGATTGTGTTTTCTACTTGTTGGAATTGATTTACTTAGAAGCCTCATTTTCATTTTTTTTATATGAAATCGGCTTTTGTTTATCTTCGATTGGAGTGATTCTCATTTTTGTGGCATAATTGATAAGTTATTAAATAATCAGAGATTTATCGTTTTTATCTTCATGGATTTTATTGTTGGAATTGATTTAGTCAAGAACTTCATTTTCATTTTTTGTATATGAATTAGGATTTTGTTTTTCTTCGATCGGAACGATTCTCATTTTTGGGGCATAATTGGTAATTAATTAAATAATTATGAATTTTTCGCTTTCCTTTTCCACCCTAGTCATACACAATATTACACAATATATTTTGTATTCATTGACATTTCCCCTTCTTTGTGTTTTTGTTATTCATACACAATATACAGTTTACACATGTTCTTTAATACAGGCATACACAATACACAATTATACATGCTATTAAATACAGGCATACACAATACACTTTTTATACATGCTTTTTAATACAGGCATACACAATACACTTTTTGTACATGCTATTTAATACAGGCATACACAATACACAATTATACATGCTATTAAATACAGGCATACACAATACACTTTTTATACAGGCATACACAATACACTTTTTGTACATGCTATTTAATACAGACATACACAATACACAGTTTATACATGTTTTTTTAATACGGGCATACACAATACATTATTTATGCATGCTCTTTAATACAGACATACACAATACACAGTTTATACATGTTTTTTAATACAGACATACACAATACACTATTTATACATGCTCTTTAATACATGCATACACAATACATATTTTATACATGTTCTTTAATACAGGCACACACAATACACAGTTTATACATATTTTTTTAATACGGGCATACACAATACACTATTTATACATGCTTTTTAATACATGCATACACAATACATATTTTATACATGCTATTTAATACAAGCATACACAATACACAATTATACATGCTATTAAATACAGGCATACACAATACACTTTTTATACATGCTTTTTAATACTGGCATACACAATACACTTTTTGTACATGCTATTTAATATAAACATACACAATACACAATTTATACATGTTTTTTAATACATGCATACACAATACACTATTTATACATGCTCTTTAATACAATAATACATAATACATATTTTATACATGCTATTTAATACAGGCATACACAATACACAGTTTATACATGTTTTTTTAATACGGACATACACAATACACAGTTTATACATGTTTTTTTAATACGGGCATACACAACACATTATTTATGCATGTTTTTTAATACAAACATACACAATACACAGTTTATACATGTTTTTTAATACGGACATACACTATTTATACATGCTTTTTAATACATGCATACACAATACATATTTTATACATGCTCTTTAATACATGCATACACAATACACAGTTTATACACATTTTTTAATACAGGCATGCACAAAACATTATTTATACATGCTACTTAATACAGACATACACAATACACAGTTTATACATGTTTTTTTAATACGGGCATACACAATACACTATTTATACATGCTCTTTAATACATGCATACACAATACATATTTTATATATGTTTTTTTAATACATGCATACACAATACATTGTTTATACACGCTCTTTAATACAGTCATACACAATACATTTTGTATCCATTGACAGTTTATACATGTTTTTTTTTAATACGGGCATACATAATACACTATTTATACATGCTCTTTAATACAGGCATACACAATACATATTTTATATATGCGTTTTAATACAGGCATACACAATACATCTTTTATACATGTTCTTTAATACAGGTATAAACAATACATTGTTTATCCATTTACACTTTTTGTGTGTTTTGTTTATTTTGTTTTGTAGTGCAATAGGTAGCTTTTTGATGATGTGCAATCTAGATGTTGTCACGGTTGGTAGTTCTAAGATGTTATAATTGCAATTCAAATCGATATAAGTTTTGAAAATTTGGTGGCTAAAATTTGTGATATTTTTGGCCGCATTTGGATAAAAGTGATGTGTTGTTGACATATTCTATTCCTCGATATGAAAAATGCCGATTAACTTGTCAATATAGTGTTTATACATGCTCTTTAATACAGTCATACACAATAAATATTTTATACATGCTCTTTAATACAAGCATACACAATACACAGTTTATACATGTTTTTTTAATACGGGCATACATAATACGTTATTTATACATGATCTTTAATACAGACATACACAATACACAGTTTATACATGTTTTTTAATATAGATATACACAATACACTATTTATACATGCTCTTTAATAGTGGCATACACAATACATATTTTATACATGCTATTTAATACAGGCATACACAATACACCGTTTATACATATTTTTTTAATACGGGCATACACAATACTTTATTTATACTTGCTTTTTAATACAGACATACACAATACACAGCTTATACATGTTTTTTAATACGGACATACATAATACACTATTTATAATGATAGACGATTCAATAACGAACATAACGGTTGAAACGGAATTAAATTTGGACTGAGTTCGAACGAATAATTTATAGTTCCACAATATACGATATCGAAAAAAAAATATGAATAGTTCCAAATTTAGTTCCATTTCAACCGTTATGTTCCTTATTGAATCGTCTATCATTTTAAACAAATTAACCATTTTTTAAATGATTAGTACTCGAAACGACATTTTATCATGTTAATCGAAACAAATTAACTTATTGGCCTTTTATAAAACCGTAAGTCACGATTACGATCCGTAAATATTTTTGTGAGATATTTTTGTGAGATAAGTAAGCAAATTTCATTTTAAACAAATTAACCATTTTTTTAAATGATTAGTACTCGAAACGACATTTTATCATGTTACTCGAAACAAATTAACTTATTGACATTTTATTATCTATGAATAAGTCACGATTACGTAAATGTTTTTTTTGAGTTAATTAGCTCTCTGAAAGAGAGCTTGGCTGATCGATCGGCTGTGAAATCCAATTGATCGGCCTCTATAAAATTTTCAGATTTCAATGCAGAGGCAATTTGATAATTTTACAGTTAAACCGTAATTATAACTTAGCGTAAGTCAGATTTACGGTTTGAGTCACGGTTAAGTCAGATTTTTAAAATAAAAAAAATATGGTGCAGTGAAAAAATCTCTTTGTATCAAGGTAAGTGATGGGCGAGTCTCTTTTGACTGTTCAAATTACTTATTTGAGGATCTGGTTAAAAATCAGGTGCAACCTCACATCTTATTTTTATTTATTTTTTCATTCATGACGTGACGTGGATGTAGTATTTAGAGAGATACTCAAATAAGTATAAGTAAAATGAAGACATGAGTAATCAATCTGAGTCCTAGAATCTCCCGTAGTTAGAAGATATATACAATATATATATATATATAGAGAGAGAGAGAGAGAGAGAAATAGTAAAAAAGAATGGCGGACAAGGCAAGCAGGGGACTAGTGGTGTACGGAGACGGATTAGCTCGATACGTCATCACAAATAATAATAATAATAATAATGGATCTTCTTCTTCTAATTATTATTCTCATCTTCAATCTTTAGCCTCTAAAGCTTGTTGTGGCTTTTTGTCCCTCCCTCTTTCTCCTTCCTCAGGTCTCCCTCTCTCTCTCTCTATATATATATATATATTCTCCCTCGTTCCTTTTCTTGTACTTTACGAAACTATTTGTAATTTTGACCACTGTTTTAATTAAAAAGTGCGCTTCGTAGTGAAAAAACTCTATAAAAGCTTGATTAGAAAAAAACCTGTTGGCCAAATTGCCGAGAATAATATTTTTAAAAGTTAAATGAAGCTAGGAATTGTTCATGGGTGACGAATTTACGTAAGCAATTATGTTAAGTGAAATAAAAAGGGTGCCAAATCATCGTTTTTTAACATATTCTAGTGGAAATATATGGTTACAATTATCGGAATTAGGGGGGTCTATAGGTTTCCGATGGTCTATACCTAGCTTCCCCTGAACTTTGTGATTCACTTTTGAATTTTATTTCTTTCATCAATAGAATGGAAAAGGAGGTAGTATAGACATGAACAAGTCTGCATGAACAAGTCTGCCAAAACCCATAAGTTTTTGATGTTTTATTTTTAATTTTTTGTAATGGTTTATCTTGCGAAACTACATGCAATTTTGACCAAATGTTAAACGAAGCCAGGAATGGTTCATGGATGCCGAATTTACATAAGAAAGTATCTTAAGTGAAGTAAAAAAAGTGAGGGATGCCAAATCATCGCTTTTAACATATTCTAGTGAATATGGCTACAATTGTCGGAATTAGGGGGGTCTCGTGGTTTCCGATGGTCTATACCTAGCTTCCCATGAACTATGTGATTCGCTTTTGAATTTTATTTCTTTCCTTAATTTTAATACAAGTTATTGACTGACCAAGTTACACGTAGATTTGTAGAGTACAATAGAATGGAAACATAGGTAGTATAAACATGAACATATGTGTCAAACCAATAAGATTTTAATGTTTTCTTTTCTTTTTTTAAATCTTAATGGTGGTCTTACAATGTTTCCCATTTTCCTATTGGGTTTTAGACTTTTAGTTGTCTAGGCTCATCAATTTTTTGATTGAACGGGCGTACACAAAAGTTAATTCTCTCTCTTTTGCTTATTTGAATCTTCATTCATGAATATTTATTATTTTTGCTTTTCTGAATATTTATTGTTTCATCTGTTTTCCGTGTACGTTATTTTGTTTCTCTACATTCACACTTTAGACTGTCATATTGGAGGGCCAGAATTTTGTATGAATTATTTTCATACTTTGAGAGGGGCTAAACGCTCATTTTTAGATATTCTGACACTTTTCGTTTATTTTTATCAAATGGGAGGGTCTACGCTCCTGAATGTCTCCAGCTAGTTCGGCCCCTTGTCGTAGCCCTCTATTATCTCGTATGATGTTTTAAAAAAACATTCATGAAAGTATCTAAAATTACAAACTATAACTCATGTTACTGAAGGGAATGATTATTTAGTACTCCTAGATGACCGCCTTCATGTGGCGGTCCTATTGGAGTACTAAAATTATTTCTCTAGTGAAGGATGTTCCTGGATAGCCAAAATATTAGGGTTGTGAAAGCCGAAAATTGAAATTAATTGAGGGGGCCTGTGTCGATTTCCTAAATTAGTTTAGAATGTTGTTTTGTAGGTTGCGTATGAGTTGATCAAGATCGTTGGGTGTTTTGAATAGTTCTGTCCGGCTTGTGTGGTGCTGACATATCATGGGGTGCATACATAATTATATATGTATTACTATAATCTAGTTAAGAACAGTGTATCCACTCGTTCGGAAAAGAAAGCAGCTATAAAAGTACCTATAGGTTGCAGAATCGCCTTTGTCACATCATTATGTTCATTAGTAATCCGTTGCGCATGACAAATTCAGTTCATTCTGTTAGGGTCAATTTAGTTCATTTCACCTTCTATGTTTAGATGATTACAATTCTTTACGTATAGTTCGTTTCTGTGACAGTTTGTGATTTTAGATGAGGTAGTGTCTTACATCTTAATTCTTACTAGCGTCTCTTATGTCCTATAAGTTATTACATCTTAGGTCGAGTATGCAATTTTGCTGATTAAAAATGAGCTTAAGAGTTAGATTGTGGATGAAAGGAGGTAATGAAACGTACTAGTCTTAGAAATCTAGACTACCTAAGGTTTACCATTTGACCACCTTAGAACCCACCATGCACGTATCTGAGAAGTGGGAATTAGGAACCCTCTTTTCCCCCAACAAAGGGTCAAAGAAATCAAAAGTATTGAATTTGAAGTAAACTAATTTACCAGCTCTCTCTTTAGACAAAGTACTGTCAAAACTGAAAAAGAATTGCTGTTTGTATCTACAGAGTACGATTTGCATATTCGAACATACCCACTCCACTTTCTTTTGCTGTCTTTGTTCCCTCTGTTTCACTCATTCCGTGGACCCTTTGCATTTTATACATTTTATAGCTTATTTCATCCAGTGAGTTAAAGTTGGAGGTACCGTGGTCTGTGTGAGATTTGAATAACAGGAGAACTCTCTCTTTTTTCTCATCGAATGTATTGTAACAAATAATAAGCATTGAATAAAATCTCCACTCTTACCCCAATTATGACAAAATATTAGTTTATTATCTATAAGTTATCATTCCATTGATGCTACAGTGTGCTTGCTGCTTACCCAGATCTTCTATTGCAGAAACTGAGGATAAAAGAATTGTTCGAGAGTTTTTGCAGCTTTTGGATGCATGTGAAGGCAATTCTAGTGTAGTAAGTTCACATATAATTTGCATAATAATTTATCATTGTTCAAAAAAGCCAATGCAATGCGAAAGCTATTTTGCAATTGCTTCACTAAACCGTAAAGCTTTTTGGGCGAAAAATTTATCAAAAGAGTAAGTTTTGAGCTTTTCACCAAAGCTTTTCTCGTTTGAACGGGTACAAAGAGTTTTTTAAGCTTTGACGCGAGCTTTTCAAAGCGTAGTAAATCACGTTCCACAAACACATGCTTTCACCATCCTCATCTTATTTGTCATTATTATTCTTATTCCAGGGAGGGGACTTTAATGCTGAGAATTGCCAGATGGCAACTCTTTCAGAAAGGTAGTATTTTTTTTCCTCTTTATGCACTTCTTCTGATAAAATAGTTTTGGTGTTGGTAATGATCTCTCTCAATTGGTCCGAATAATTTTTTTTGTATTTTTTGAACTTTAGGTTTATGGGGATGAAACTTGCTGTGATTACGAATAACGTGAATATAATTTCTATTGGAGGCAAGTTAGGTATCACTGTATATCAATTGAGTGACTTAGTTTCCGGTCCAACCGATGACTCGTCGTATCTTACTCTCACACCCAAGTTGCTTAGTTTGCTTGGATTTCTAGAAGGGAAAGTCTTAGATACTAGCCCATTTGATATGGTTTTTGTTCACATTAATGGTAACGAAAATAATGGTGATGAAAATATTCAATTTGTCGACAACTTGGTTGGTGAAATTATGCACTTGTCTGATCAGGGAAGTGAAATTGGTAGTCGTTTGCATATGTCTGTTCTGATGAGCTATGGGTCTGTCTCAGAGGATGATATCTCAACATTTTCTGTTATGGAAAATAATGGTGGAAATAGCTCGATGCTTCCTATGTTATTCCCTCAACAAAGTTATACCATGAAAGGGAGTAACATAAGACCCAATGTCAGGTACATGGAAACGTTGTTTTCAAAATTTTCTATTTGTTTCAGGGTAATTTGCATATTGTATATTGTATCATCAGATTTAGATAATGAACATCGATCCAAGTAAAACAGCAATTAGAACAGTAACGTTACTTTTTCTAGCATTTTTTTTTTGTACACAATGTATGAATAGAAAAAAGACCATAAGTTTGGGTACATAGTTATGAACATATGAAAACCAAATATTTAAATACTATCATATACTCTTATATTTTATTTTTATGGTTAAATATTTTTCCCGAACTTATGGTTAATTTCAATTGTAGTACATGAAATTGAACAGAAATGGTAGGTCTGTGTACTAATTTATTTTATTTTGTTAGGTTGATGCACAAAATAGAAAAACATCATGCACTGGTGTATAAAATGATTCAAACCCTTGTTTAATAAGCACTGCCATTGGAATTTTAAGCTCCGATTAACGAGTATTGGTCTTACTGTTTTTGTTGTCTTGTCACTCTGTAGGCACTATTGCCCGATGTTAATAGCCCAGTTGCAAGATGGTGTGACCCGGAAGGATTTGACAGATGCTTTTAATTTCAAAGATTTTAAAAAGGTTAGAAATAGCATGGAAGTTTCCCTAGTTTCTGTATCATGTTCTCATTTCTTTTTTTCCCAACCCATTGGCAATTCAAGCATATACTATAGTTGTGGACGAAACACTAATATCATCTGGTGTTATGGAATTTTAAATGCTTATATAATTACTTTCTTTTTTTCTTTTCTTGCAGCAAGGATGCATGCTTACAATCCCTGCAGACAGGTTTATACATGAAGTTGCCTTTAAGATGTGGAAAGCCCCCAAGTACGGAGCTTAAAAGCCGTTTTCTACCGAAGATCATCATATAATTGAATGAGAATACATCAGAATGGAGAGGGTCCCCCCCCCCCCCCCCCCAGCAGAGTTACAATTTGTGTACACCAGATCGTTCCCAGACCCAGCCATAACTAATAATGTAAAACCAAAGTTCACCCTTTTTCTAATTATAACCTATATTATGTCGCTCATAGTACCATCATGCGAGAGTTTTTCTTCTTTTTTTCGAGAGTTTATGTTAACGTTGTACCATAGGTCACCATTTTTTTCTTTGATTGAATAAGCAGGTCATTAAAGTTGACATTTCGTTTTTGCAGTTGCAGCTTGTGTGTTGAATCTAGTTTTACCATGTTTACCTTTGCTAACAACACTCGTTGGTTCTCTGTTTTCTCTTTGGTTCCCATATCCTGTAAGTTTTGATACAATTATTTAATTGCTGTTATGTTGCACATTCTTTTGTAAATTGTTCAAGCCAGTTACTAACGCCGTTGTGCTTGGGCACTTTTTTATTTTATAATGTTACTGCACTAAAAAAAATATGGGTTTCTATTTAACCAACAATCCCCGTCTTAAGATTCAGACCAGGAAGTTCTCAACAAAATCTGAGACCTTTATTAGCTAGCCGTTTGCTTAATTCTGTCGAAGAAACTGGCAAACCTTTGATAGTAGGAGCTGTACTTTCAAAAAAAAGCATCAGAACATCCTGTATAAACCATGAAATTAAGCAGAAAGATCCAATAGCAACTTTTGTAAAAATCATACTACGATTATTGCTACATTTAAAGTACTCAAAAATTTTATTAAAAAAAAAAGTACTCAAAAATGAGATAATGGCAACATTGTTGTCTGGGTTGTTTGGTTTGAGATCCAAACTTATTTTGCAGTGCTGGAAAAAAAGAAAATGTTCTAAAACTTAGGAAAATCAGCTCAGTAAGTTCACTAAAAAAATTGTTGTGCATCCGAAAACCTAAAACCTAAGATTACGGGTCAATTTTCAGGTACTTAAAAATTAGTTCACACCTAAGCATCCATATACGGCAGAGCGCAACCCCATCAGTCTATAATCATTAAAGGATATCCACCTGCTTGCAAATTCTCACAGAAAAGTAATGTAAATTGATATCAAGTGAAAATCAACAAATTTGAATCCTTTGCAATTATTATATATCAGTTGCTATACAGTGCTAAATATATAAAATGACCTCGAAAAGAACATTTGACAAAAAAAAAAGACGTTTTTTACAAATTGCAATCAGGCAATTACCATTCTATACCAACTAAGACATAAACGTGTTGAGATTTATTGAAGACTAGGTTCCCCACAAAACGCATCTGGCTCGAATGATCTTGCAGATTCATCGTTATAAACCCCTGGAACAGCTCTCCCCCCAGCTTCATTTGAAAACTTGTCCAAGTCCTTTTGGTTCCCTTCGAGATTGATCAACATAACAGCACATACAAACAATGATGCAGATAATACCACAAGGGTGTTCTTTAATCTGCTCAACACGGGCTTAACCTGTTGTCAAATAGATGTATCTCGCACGATTATTCCATTATCTCTATTAAAGAATAAATAATGGCTTATAAGTACCAGACAGGGCGTAAAGGTTTTTAACCATAAATTACTCACAGAAAAAGAACCTAGAAGCCTGTCTCGTGCCAGAACCTCGGCATTCTTCACCCATATCTGTTAAGAAAAATATAGTTCAGAGTCTTCAGACTACACTGATACAAACAAAACAGTCATAGAAAGTCGAATCGAAATGATTTTATGCAATTAATACACTGCTAAAATGGCTACTTGTCTCAGAGCAAGAAAATCCCTAACTCAGAAAGTCCTCCATATTTCAGCATTGTTTTAAAACGCGTGCTTCGCAGTAAAAAAGTTCAATTCTAGGCTCGATAAAAGCTCCATTCAAAGTTTAAAAAACCTTTAAAAAGCTCCCTTTTCCGCTTTTAGGCCTATAAAAGTTTACTCTTTTAGAATCTCTTGCAAAAATGCTTTAGCCAAGATTTCGCTTGTTAAAACACTGATGTTTCGTCAAGTGTCAATGTGTCATACTTAATCTTCAAAGAAGTAGGGTTTAATAACCAAAAGGACCAACCAAATTATTGCTGTCGGAACACGAAACACCCTGGCACAAACAAATCTTTAATCGTTATTGCCAACAAAGTGCTTTTATGTTCTGGCTAAATATTTGGCTTGGGCAATAATAGGCTACAGCCTACAGCTCATTTGTTTGTACATAAAATGACTTCAATGGAAGATGAAACCTTAATTTTAGTGAAATCCCACATAACCTAGTACAGTAATTCTTACACTTTAGCGCTACTTATTAACCTTTCTGGTTAAAGGTCCATAGAAGTAATTTAGGAACTTAAAATCCGCAAGTTGACAATACATCTTCGACTACTTAATTAACTTGAATTAAAATTTGACCAAACTTTTAACTTTCAAAAGAGCTAACGGTTACTAAACAAACTTGCCAATACAAAATGATCAACAACACAAGATGTCATTTTTTTACTGACAAGTAGTTTATCTAGAAAGCAAAGCAGGAGTTGGAAGTACCTGGCCGTCATACCATCCGGTCTCTTCATCTGTATCAAGAGAAAGAGAACTATGATCCATTATCCACATACCAACTTAACATATCATGAAAGAAGCTCTAAACATCAAACTTTTTTATAAATCCTTGTTAAAAGATGATATTAAACGTCAATGCAAGTTTAGAAATTGAAAATACTCTTGTTTAGATTCATCTATTTCATTTGTTAAGTTCGCAAGCCACACTATCTCTAGCACAGAGTTGATGTGATCATGTAATCCACACAAGTGTCCATAAAACAGTACCTAATCTCATACATACATTTTCACTCATGTAATTTATGGACCAACAACTTATGTTATCCTCCTTGCCTGCCTTTTCACATATTTAGTTTTTCTCTCTTTTAATAATTATTCTAACTATATATATGATGCAAAACCAGCATCAGTCGCATACCCATAATAACTTATACGAAAATATGAGTGATACAAAAGACGCTGGACTTGTTTTACACCTTAAACTCAAGCAGATTCACTTTTCTCACAGCTAAGTGTATTTAATAAGCTAATTTAAACAAAACCGATCGGCCAGGGTTTTCCAGATTGAAAAGTTTAACAGTTTAAGCTCTATAAAAAAAAACAGCCGTAACAATTGATTTGCTTAAAAGCTTCTTCAGAACAAACGATCTCATAATATTCCAGGATTTGTAATATCAACTTTGTGTACTGTCTAAGACAGAAGTAACTTTTACATGGACCTGGTCCATATTTTTTAGTTTCTCAAGCCAATTAAAACCCAGAACATATTGGGAACCCTAATTGTAACTAATCTAAATTAAGTGAGAATAAAACATAAAAAAAAAAAACTGATGTTTGGGTCACTAAGTTTTAGGACGAATTGGGTTTATGCAAGTGTTTCTTCTAAGTTCAAATTTAAATTTACTTAAAGATTACCATTTTTCTGCGACAATACTTAAAACGTGCAAATACTGTTTCATAAAAGCCAAACTATAACAACCTTTTAGTTAACCCAATTGTTTTTACGGATGATCCACAATTGATCTGCAGTACAATAGCTTGTGCTTGTTCACCTAATTGTAATGGGACCAAAAAAAGGGATCCCGTGCAACTTCCTATGAAATCAATCTTATTACAAACCAAACGCTAATTAAAATCAATCTCACTACAAAGTAAAAAGCACAGCACGTTAGATCAGATTCATACTGTCAGTGGCAGAACTAGAACTATTTTTTCTGTAGTTACGGGGTGCTGAAAGGCTAAATCCCTAAAAAAAATAAAGATACATGGTAAAAGATCGATTTAATTTTTCTCAATATAGAGCGTTGTCGAGTCCATTCTAGCCTGTTACTTGTTCATCCACTCCCTGTTAGTTTATAATAAATGCTAAAAAAGGAAAAGGAAGAGTGTTTTATTATTACATTCAACGGTGGCACTGAGCAGGCGGTTCCCCACGTACGCCCATCCAAGATACATCCTAACAACCGCCACAATATCGAAAACCAACCCGCTCGAGACCGCACCCAGCACAGGCCTGACTGGCTCAGCAGCATCTGCCCCGTGCGACCCAAGCCAAGCCACCGGAAACCCCACAAGAAGAGAAAACGCTGCTCCAGAAACAAACAGCCGAGACTCCAACTCTTCTCCTGCTGCCCAAGAAAAGGGAAAGGACTGCGAGAGAGACTTGTATTCATTCACAGGCTGCTGGTCTAACGGAACGGGACAGTTTGCTTGTTGTGGGGATGATGAGCAGGTGCTGATGTGGCGGGGTTTAGACGAAGGTATCGGGATGGTCAGGAAGAGAGGTACGGTGGTGGCCATCACCGGAGCTGGTTAGTTAATTAATAATGGTTATAACTTGATTCTTGAAAGAGAGTTTTATTTATTTATGTATTTATTTATTATTGTTGATTTTTTAGAGGGAAAAATCTGTGGTTTATCGTTACTGTATATTACAAGTTAGGTACTTGTAGTATGTGGGTGTTGCAAATGAACCCTGTGTGTTTATGAAACTAGTGATTAAACCCGATACTATTTTATCTATTAACTTTATGCATATGAAGACAGTATATTGCAAGTTTTTTTTTGAAGACAGTATATTGCAAGTTATATACATGTAGCATGGGGGTGTTGCTAATAAACCCGGGCTGCTGGTCTAACGGAACGGGACAGGTTGTTTTTACTTTTGGGACAGATGATGAGCGGGTGCTGACGTGGCGGAGTATCGATGAAAGGTGGTGAAGTTTCAGGGTGGTCAGGAAGAGAGGTACGATGGTTGCTATAGCCGGAGCTGGTTAATTAATAATGGTTAAAAACTTGAAAAAGAGTTTTTATTATTTTTATTATTGTTGTTGCTTTTTTAGAGGGAAATTTTATGGTTATAGTATATATTGCAAACTAGCTACATGTAGCATGAGTCTTACAAATAAACCTGTCCTGTTTACAAAACTAGTGATTAAAGTGTTAAACCCAATACTATTTCATCTATTAACTTTACGCATACGATATGAGAGTTTTTATTTTATTGTTATTATTATTGCTTTTAAGGGAAATCTGTGATTTTATCACACGTAACAGTATGTTTGCAAGTTTTTTTTTTAAGACGGTATATTGCAAGTTATATACATGTAGCATGGAGTTGTTGCTAATAAACCCGGGCTGTTGGTCTAACGGAACGCAACAGTTTGTTTGCGGGACGGATGATGAGTGAGTGGTGACGGGGTTTCAGTATGGTCAAGAAGAGAGGTACGGACGTACTGTGGTTGCCATAACCGGAGCTGGTTAATAATGGTTATAACTTGAAAGGGTGTATTTTTATTTATGGGATGATTATATGGACATCATGTTAGACATTAAGTTGGACATTTTTTTTTTGCAAAACGCTTCAAATTAATATTTGATTAATGCAATTCTCCACGGTTTCACAATGAAAACACAAATATGCGTCTTGTTTTTTTTCCGATATGTATAATGACATGTTTTGAAAATTTAATTGGTTGAAATCTACGACAATAAAGACGGTCACAACAGTGACAATGTCATGAACTTGTTGTATTAGATCCGTAAAGTTGTCGTTCAGTTTAGCAAGATAAACAGTGCTGTGTTCACTAAAAACAAAAAAAAAATCACAAGATTTACAAGAAATAATAACAAATCCATGAGCGTAAATTAAAATAACGTATAGTTATACATTTGTCTTAATTAAGTCAGGCTATACTGTGTTTAAGATATGTTGGCGATGAGTTGTCGAAAAGGTTTTCAAGGTTCTTAGCTGAAGTCCATCGAGATCCTCCTTCGTATGAACTTCGGTGGTGTTTTGAATATTTTGAGACGTCCGCTTCCATGTTAGGTATGTCATCTTGAATCATCAACTATATTTCATATTTTGGTTTTTGACTTTTAACTCGTTTACAATCATAGAGTCTCGTGTAACTTTTTCATATAGTTTTTTGTAATAGATATTTGTGAGGTAATATGCTAATATCACAGTTTAAGTTGTAAACTCGATATTGTGTGGACGTTGTGTGGGATGCAATTAATATCGTTTTACTCGTTTTTTTGCTTATCATGAGTATCTGGACTACTTGTTTATTAAATTGATGATGTGTAGAAGTTTTCAAGTATATTGTGTCATGTTGGTATCAAATGTGTTCTCTTCGTGATAAATTTTCTAGATTAATGAGTTTTTAGATTTATAACGAATATATAAAATATGAAATAATATTGCATAGGTTAAAACATAAGTTTTGAATTTCTGAATTGATGAAAAGTTATTATCATCATGAATGTTGGTACATGGATTTAGTAGTTTCAACTTTCAAGGGTGGGAACTAATGATTGAGCTTGTGTTGTTGCTACCCTAATTTACTCTAGATAGTGGTAAATTATCACTTTGGGTTTGAAGAAAGGATAAATACGTTATAACATATTAAATTTCATTCTGTAAGTCATGAGTTTAACTTTGGTGTTTAAAGAAATAAATTGTTTAAATCGTATGAATAAAGATTATTTGGTATGCTTTTCTTTCTAATTTATTCATCAGCTTGTGTACTTTATAGTGAGTAGTAATCGTTCAATATTTGATTTTCAATTGTAGTATATTTGTTTGTGAGAATTCCATTAAGTAAATTATCTAAGAATGTTAATTTTTAGTTCATGTTCAAATAAATAAATAAAAAAGTAGCGGACCAGAACCAGATTCGTTGGGAATTTAAAGAAACTAGGCAGTTAAATCCGTGTTCCATGTCATATTTCTGCCTAACATTTGCAATGTTCAACTAAACAAAAGAGTGACATAGTAGTAACTTATTTTTACCTCATTGAGTATATAGTGTTCTATTACTCTCAACCCGTTCAACATCTTAACTCACTTCTAGAAATAAAAAAAAGTGTGTTTCTGAATCTAAAAAAGGATGTTAATTTTCTTATAAACAATTTTTGACTCTGCTAATAGCTTGTGATGACTTAAGACACTTTTATTTAACGTGTACCGAAAGTTAAAAACTGTTTTTTCAAGCGATTCCTTGAAAACTGTTTATTAAAACATGAAAATTATAGCATCACGGTGTTCATCAATATGGCGAGAAAAATTGGGGATTGGTGGTGTCCATATGGTTTTGGTTTTTATTTTAGTAACGGTCACTTTTCGGGGTGCTTATATGTGTGATTTTCGCTATCAAATGCATAATTTTGATCTACTCTTTAAAAGCTATCCATTTTATTGTTGTCTATAACCCGGATTCAACGAGTATTCTTATCAGATTTAGTTGGAGATTTTGAGAATAATAGCGCTAGATCTATTTTCTCCCCAAGCCATGTGCATAGTTGAGATAGTACACTACAAAATAATATTTGATTTAGTGAGAGTCAAAAGCTGTCACAAGTCTGTCGTAAATTGACTAAACCGTCACAAAACCGTCACAAATTGACTAAACTGTCACAAAGCCGTCACAAAAACCGTCGTTAATAAGCTCGTAACAAAAAATACCGTCACTAATCCCGTCGTTATTTGAGTATTTTTTTTGTAGTGGTAGACGAACTCCTGCAGATGTAGTGTTCGTGTATTCATTCGAATCATGATATCATTCGGCGATATATATCTCACCCTCCTACATTTTCATGTGATGGTATGTTGATAAGTTTTGGCAACACAATTTAATGGTTCATAACTTTCTTAAATTATTATCTAATCTCACATTCGCTTGTGCTCTGCCTACTAAGACAGTCCCAAACAATCAAATTGACGCTCATTGTCACGACGTCTTCAACTATTAATCAAAAGCAATTGATTGTAGTATCCATAACGAAATGATTTATATGCGCAAAACTATAATATTCAATCATGAAAAAGGACTAATTGCAGCTAATAACCAATCGAATCACCAAAGAAATCACTACTATATAATAGGTCTGTCATCAATAAAGAACACATAGTCGTCGAGAGATAATAAAATATAATACAAACAAAATGGGCAATCCAAAGATCTATTCGATCTTGAGCACGCCTTAGAGGAAACAAGCATTATCACAAATAGATCTAGACTTATCATTTCTTGTACCAACCTGACTAGCCTATGGTCAGATATGCTACACCTCAAGAAGAAAAACCGCCAAATGCAAACTATTTACGAACGACTAAGTTCAAATCTACAAATGCATAGATCCCACAATAATAGATTATCTCAAGCTACGATGCACGAACAATCCAAAAAAAAAAGTGTCATGTCGGACACAGAAACACACAAATATGACACTCCATTTCACGTGTCGGAAACTTCACATCCCGTGTTCATGACGTATTTGCATGTTGACCACCTTGACACATCTTGGACACTTTTGTAAAACGTCGTATACACTTTATGTACATGAGAAACACAAATTGTATTACTAAAAAAATTTAAACTTTCAAAATTTACAATTTTATCTGAAAAATAAACTAATGTTTAAAAAAATATAGTTATTACTAGGATTTGTCTTTGAGATAAATATATCTATAAAATTTATTTTTTCTTTAATCCAAATATACATATAAACTCATATAAATAATATTTTTATTATTATTTAATAACCGTGTCATACCCGTTGTTCCAGCCGTTTCATGTCATAAAATTTGAAAATTTACTATTTTGTCGGTCCTATATGGAATCTCAAGCGTTAGCATAAGGTCAAAATGATATTGCACCTAATATTATAACTTTATAAGATACTGTATAAGAACTTAGAGAGTTACCTCGATTTGAATAATCATCAAAGTTTGTCAAGAGAGTAGTCTCCCGGGTCAAGAAAAATAATCTATATATATAAGAAATATACTCCAGTAAAAGATTAGATACCCCATTCGAGGTCAAGCATATATATAAACTCGACCGTGCCTTATAATCTATAGTTTATGTAATGTCAAGTCTAATATAAATATTGGAATCTACACTGCTTTTATTTTCTTTGTCATATCCATTTCTACTTTTGTCTTAATTAAAAGCAGTTGAAAGAAAAAACCTATACTTTAAAAGAAACCTCAAACAACTTAGAAATTATACTCCGTGGCTCCCTTTTAATACACAAAGCTTGAAAACATTAGGCTTTGACAATCCATAAATCAACGTTATTTAAAATTTATATTTAAGAAGATATATCAACAGGAATTCTGGGCTGAACCAGATCTAGACCATGAGTGATGATTGAGGCACTTAAACCCGTGAGCCGTCCCGAGGCATGCATATGCTGTTTTATACTTTTTACTATACTAGGTGCGAGGCGATACGTGACTAATGTACCCAGACCAAGTCCGGTCATATTGCAAATGTTACATGTTTGTATACGATAACAAATTGATAAGTTGCTCAGCATAGTTAATTGGTTTAAAATATAAGGCATAAATAGTGGTGGAATATTAGACATTTGGTGTTTGTAACAAAATTTAGGATGTATTTTGTGCGGTGATGGTCAGAGATAACTCAAATGAGGAAGAGAATCTGCCAACCAAATACCAATGCCAAAATAAATCATCATTCGATATTTATGTTATATTTATCATGATTTTTTGAAGTATGCTTAATTTGTTCCATAGAAATCCAATCTAATCTTGATTCAATACCTTCCACAGATTATTTTCACGGTAATTTCGTAAAAATGTTTGGCTCACACACACCTCTCTTAAAGCAACAAAGTTGCCACGTAAGCACATCCTCTCCTTTTGCTCTAGTTACTAGTTATGTATATTATATTGAAGTACTGCTATTAAACTGTGTACACTTTCACCCACCCCATTTCGTCCACCAGATCTTGAAAGTGACAGATTCCCCGAATTGTTTAATTGACACATGATTTTGTAACTATGTTTCATGATAACTACATTCTTACTCCTTCATATTATGATAACCTAAATGGTAATCTTATTATTCTGACAATGTCAACGAGATTCTACACCTTTTGATTAAAGCAAAAATAAAGCAATTACATAACAAATGTATGTGGGCAGAGTTGCTATAAAATATTGTTTGTTATTTTGGATGTTTACATAGAAACCGGCTCTTATTTGCTCTCGTTATTTATTGACAAGAGGTAAAAGTGTCTTCTTGATTTTCATGGACTATAAATCACAACCGGAGTTGTTATTCATCTTTAGTTGTGTACTTGTAGTAATCGTGCATCCCAAATTTGTATCGTAACTAGTGTTGGAACACGGTGTAACATAGTAATATTACTTCTTAATCAATCTTTAGCACACAGTCTAACAAAGTAAATAAAATGATAATAATCACAGTAACTTTGAAGGTAAGATAGCTAGATTTGCAATGAATATAATTTATTTTCTTACTCTAGTCAAATGCTCCACTCGAGTATATTAAAACTGAAGGGCAAACAGACCATGTGCTAAAGCTCCCGCAAAGTGCGGGGTTCAGAGAGAGGTCAATCCATTTTGAGCCTAATATAGACAGTTTTTCTTTACAATTTGTAAGATTCTAATCTACGACTCGAACTCGTAACCTTCAGTTTACATGACAACAATTTTACCGTTGGTCAATGCTCACCATCGAGTATATTAAAACTCTACAATGCTGCTTATTTTAAAGGTAAGATAGCTAGAATTAATAATCTGATTTATGTTTACTAAAAAAGAATCATATTGAGATTCATCAAACAAAGATGCTAAAATCCCAATGTCCAGTTGGTGAATATTCCTTCATAAGACTAAAACTAGAAGCTATTTATATGTAACACCCAGAACTAGTGGGGGGAGAATCTTGAAATAATCAAAAAATTTAGTAGCAAATCCATATTTACAACACATGTTTCACGAATATATAATACTAATATATACCATAAGGAGCTAGTGTGTAATCTATACATATCACCAACCACACCACCTTGCCACCCACTCTCTTCTCAAATATATACCTCAAATATATAGAAATAAAATTCATCTCCATTTTCTCTGAGCTCAACAATAATAGTTCTACTCACACACACACACACACTAAAACACATAGTTAGATACATATATATAAAATGGAGAGGGCACGTAGGTTGGCGAACAGGGCGATCCTCCGTCGCCTCCTCTCCGACTCGAGACCTGCCACATCATCATCATCATCCTCCCCACCTTCTCGCTACATCTCCTCCCTCTCCCCCTCTCTAGCCTCCGTCCGGTCCCTCTCTCCCTCTCTAATCTCCCCCTCTCTAGGCTCTGTTCGGTCAATCTCCCTCTCCTCCTTAAAACCGAGCGACACCTTCCCTCGTCGCCACAACTCCGCCACCCCAGAAGACCAAACAAAAATGTCACAATATTGCGGTTTCGAAACCATCGACGAGCTTATCGATGCAACAGTGCCTAAATCTATCCGGCTCGAAAAAATGCAGTTTTCAAAGTTCGATGAGGGGCTAACGGAGGGACAAATGACCGAGCACATGAATAGGCTCGCGAGTAAAAATAAAGTTTTCAAGTCGTTTATCGGGATGGGGTACTATTTTGCACCTGTTTTTCACTTTTATATATTATTTTACCTGTAAAGATTAATAATATGTAGTAATTGTTAAGTATAAAATTTTGGTGTAAACAGGTATTATAACACCGCGGTGCCACCTGTCATTTTACGTAATATCATGGAGAATCCGGGGTGGTACACGCAGTACACGCCCTACCAGGCAGAGATCTCGCAGGGCAGGCTCGAGTCGCTTCTGAATTACCAGACTATGATCACCGATTTAACAGGTTTTTTGTTTTTGTTTTTGGGTAATTAAGCATATTATAGAATTGAAAAGTTGGACCAGGGGCGGAACTAGTATTTCAAGGTGGGTGTGACTGAATTGCATGTTTATATATTTTTTTTTGTAATATAAGGGTGTTGAAAGCATAGAATCGTCAACTTTTCAGAAAAATAGAATTTTCTTCATATGGGAGGTATTATAGCCCATTTTAGCATGTACTTATTGCTCGCTTTTGTGGGACCTAAGTTAGATATACAATAAAGCTCAAATAAACAATCCATAGCAACAAGCTGCTTGGAAACCAATACTAAACCAACACAAGGAGAAACTAGTCACGGGCTAAAACGGACTCGAGCACCGCCCATATCAAGAAAAAAACTGATCTTTTAACATGTATACTGTATTTTTTTTGTCGATTTAGCATTTCAACACCCTCATAATAAGCACCCCCCTAATAACGAAAAAAAGTTCTAGTTTTGCCACTGTTTGGTTACAAAGTCTCTAAATAGAAATATCAAGCTCACTAATCAAAGATATAACTTAAAAGTAATTTATCAGGTTTGCCCATGTCGAACGCCTCTTTGCTCGACGAAGGGACTGCGGCAGCCGAGGCCATGGCTATGTGTAACAACATTTTGAAAGGGAAAAAGAAAACTTTTATTATTGCTAGTAACTGCCACCCGCAGACGATCGATGTTTGTAAGACCAGGGCGGAAGGGTTCGGAATAAACGTCGTGGTGGCGGATTTGGATAAGTTTGACTACAAGTCTGGCGATGTTTGCGGTGTTCTGGTTCAGTACCCCGGGACTGAGGGGGAGGTGGTGGACTACAGCGAGTTTGTCAAGAACGCGCATTCCAAAGGGGTGAAGGTGGTGATGGCGAGCGATCTTCTGGCCCTCACGATGTTGAAGCCTCCTGGTGAGTTTGGGGCGGATATCGTTGTGGGGTCCGCTCAGAGGTTTGGGGTTCCGATGGGGTATGGAGGCCCTCATGCTGCTTTCTTGGCAACGTCGCAGGAGTACAAGAGGATGATGCCCGGGAGGATTATCGGGGTGAGTGTTGATTCTTCTGGAAAGCCTGCGTTGAGGATGGCGATGCAGACCAGGGAGCAACATATCCGGAGGGATAAGGCTACGAGCAATATCTGCACCGCGCAGGTAAATGTTTGTTATTAGCCTGTTTTTGGTTTTCTTTTCTCAATTCTTTTGTTTGTTTAGAGTCTGTTTGGCTGTGCTTCTGGTCATTGAGAAGTTGAAGTAATTGATTTGATAGAAAATATTTGATTTTTGTGTATTAGATTTAGACAAATGTCGTGTGTCTTTTGTTAAAATTGTTTGTAACAAGAAAGTAGTGTTGCCATACATACAACTATTTGGGGAACCGAACCATTTAAAAGTGCAACATTTGCTGTAGAAAACAGTTGTGAGAAAATTTGATTTAGATGTGTGCGTGTCCAGGGGCGATTCCTATATAGGACAAAGGGGTGCACTCACACCCCCATAATTCATTTACGAAAATGTGAGTCTCGCAACCCCGTTAAATAACATTTTGGTTTGTCCAACCCCATAATGTTATTTCTGGCTCCACCCCTGTGCAAGTCTTTTTTTTATGCTTTTGGAACAGCGTACGGTAGTTGTTTTCCTATATGTAGTACTATTTGTGGAACCATTTGAAGAGCAAATTAGGTTGCAAATTCTAGCCTTTATAGTAGGAAACTGTATTTTGAAAAATAATTGTCACTCCAATATTTCCGAGAGGAATTTTTTGTGTAAATCTGAAATCTCATAAGAACTAATGAATTGTGGCGAAAAGGATATCATGATGAATATCTTTGTGAGGCTCGTTCTTTTTCCGCTTAGAAATGTTAATAGAATGATGACTATTTGTGTTTATAGGCACTGCTTGCAAACATGGCTGCTATGTATGCTGTGTACCATGGTCCAGAGGGCCTAAAGATCATTGCTCAACGCGTACACGGACTTGCTGGCACTTTTGCCACTGGACTAAAGAAACTCGGAACTGTTGAAGTGTCGGGGCTTTCCTTTTTCGATACTGTGAAAGTGAAATGTGCTGATGCTAAGGCAATCGCTGATGCAGCTTACAAAAGCGAGATGAATTTGCGAGTTGTGGACCAGAACACGGTAAGGATTAGAAGGAGATTTATATATTTGTGCTTAATATTTTATATTTTTTTAGTTTTCAGTATGATTGGCTGGGAAATTTGGTTTTTGTCCAGATCACAGTTGCTTTTGACGAAACAAGCACTTTAGAGGATGTGGACAAGCTATTTAAAGTCTTTGCAGGTGGCAAGCCTGTAAGTAATTGTTTGATTTATTGGAATTTTGCAAATATCTTATAAAAAATAGCACATAAAAAACAGGAGATGTGACGCCATTTGAGATGAAAATTTTAGTTATTTTGATTTCAGAGGAAAGTTATCACATGTGTGTTTATGAAACTTTAAAAAAGAAAAGGTTTAAAAAGAGAAGTTGTGAACCTTAAACTCAGAACTGGAAATCTAGCATATAGATAGTTTTGTTTGTCATCAAAAGATTGAAAAAGAACACAAGCCTTAGTAGACAGTGTTTGTTAGCATGTTATCTCTCTCTGCAATCTCTGTAACGATTTAATGAAATGTACACACCATAACGCCATTTTGTTAATTATAAGGTGGCATTTACTGCTGAGTCGCTTGCACCAGAGGTTCAGGACCTGATCCCTTCAGGACTTGTGAGAGAGAGCCCATATCTGACCCACTCGATATTTAACTCGTACACACTCTCTCTCTCTCTCTTTCTCTCCCCCCTAATCTTAGCGTCAGATTTTTGTACCTTGAAGCTAATCTGAATCTTTTCATTTGCATTTTCAGATGCCATACGGAGCATGAGCTTCTAAGATACATCCATAAACTGCAATCCAAGGATCTTTCATTATGCCATAGTATGATCCCCCTGGGTTCTTGTACTATGAAGCTAAATGCAACAACTGAGATGATGCCAGTGACATTGCCCAACTTTAGTGATATGCACCCGTTTGCCCCTGTAGAACAGGCTGAAGGCTATCAGGTAATACCGGGAATTTTTGTAAGCCAACCTATGAACAATTTCAAGTTTGTGAAGCTTCGGTTTCTATGCCAAACTTATTAAAGATCAGCTTTAAGACATTATAAAATAAAACAATGACGTGTGTGTGCCTCTTTCTTAATCAGGAAATGTTTACGGATTTGGGTGATTTGCTTTGTACCATAACTGGATTTGACTCGTTTTCTCTCCAACCGAATGCTGGTGCTTCTGGCGAGTATGCAGGGCTCATGGTTATCCGTGCATATCACAAGGTATGGAGAAGTGAAATAAAATGCTTTAATCTAGCACATTTGTTATTTGAAGAAACTGTGTAAACTGCTACTAAAAATTAGAAGGGTGAGGGCCGTGGAGCGTAATTAGTATTTGACCTCATCTTCTTTTATGCAATTCACATAACATTTCTTTGTTTTTGAGGATTTCTTGCATTTGTTAACTGGGTTACTCCTATGCCATTCACTTATGAAATGTTATGTATGAATTAGAGGTTATTTGGTGCCGTCTCAAAAAGTTCATTTTCTGTATTTTCCGATTTTAAGTAAACCAATTGCCAGCTTAAAAATAACTTTTTGTAGAGAGTTGGCTTTCTTAAATTTACAATACTTGTTTTATGCAGAAGGAAAAAATGCATGTAGTGGTAAAACTAAAAAATAGCAACTAATAAATCTTAGCTTCATATTTAAGCTTTATTTGGACTTCCGAGTGTGGTATAGCCTTAGCGTTTGGATGTAAAACTGCTTCCAGCAAAAATAATTGGTCTGCTTTGAATGGGAATTTTCCTCTATTGAAGATAATTTGTCGAGCATAGACTTGCTCTAAATAAGTTAAAAGTTTATTCGATTATATCTAGTGCGTATCAAAATAGCTACAAAAAGAAGCACGCAAAAAGACAGCGGTGGAAGTATTTAGCAATGATACTTAATTACTGTCGTTTTTACTTTAGGCAAGAGGTGACCATCATCGCAATGTTTGCATCATACCTGTCTCTGCCCATGGGACAAATCCAGCAAGTGCTGCTATGTGCGGAATGAAAATAGTCGCTGTTGGTACTGATGCTCAAGGAAATATCAATATTAAGGAGTTGAAAGCAGCTGCCGAAGCACATAAGGATAACTTATCTGCCCTCATGGTATTTCGTTTTAGTTCATAGTCACATCTGAGTTTTCAAATTTTGATGTTTAGCTCACTAGGTTTATCGAGTGGTTTTCTGGTACTTCTTGTTTTTCAGGTTACATATCCTTCTACACATGGTGTTTATGAAGAGGGAATCGATGACATTTGCAAGATTATACATGAAAACGGAGGACAAGTGTACATGGATGGAGCCAACATGAACGCACAGGTTTGTATATCCATTCATTTGGTTTAATTGTTTAAGGTGTTGGCCTTTTAGGGTGTTTGCTAAATAAAAATTCCAGTTCGTTCTTTGATAAGTAGACATAGTTTATACAGATTAGCATGTAGATTATGTAATAACTTTCCTGCAAAGGATCTTCCACCTCGAAGTCATGTTTTATTTTAATAGAAAATAAGAGTGAGATTTCAATTTTTTTTATTCTTTACATGTAAAGAGAAACTATTCAGTCGCAACTGATGGTTTGCAGTTCCATTGTTTTTCTTAAAGTCAGGTGACCTTTTTTAATACATGCTTTCTTACGTATTTTATGTTTGGTGACATTTTTGCATTTCTTTGCTATGTTACTTTTAATTCATCCTTTCCTTGCTGTGTTACTTCTTTGCTATGTTACTTCTTTATCCTTTTACCTCTTATTTTTTTAAAGTCAATTAAGCTCAAAAACTACTTCATGTGTGTTATAGGTTGGTTTGACCAGCCCGGGTTGGATCGGAGCAGATGTTTGCCACCTTAATCTGCACAAAACATTTTGTATCCCCCATGGAGGAGGTGGACCTGGCATGGGTCCCATTGGTGTGAAGAAACATTTGGCACCCTTCTTACCATCGCATCCTGTGGTACGTTTTTTATTAAAAAATTTGAGATTTTATGTAAAGGGCAAATCCAACATGGATGAGGATTCCACTGCTTAAAGCACTTCCATTTCTTTGCAACTGCTACTAATTAGAATCTGTTGATTTCTGAGATTTTATGTTGATATAATAATTCACTTTTGGTTGCGAAACCTTTTAGCAAGTTTCAAGTTTGTCCCAATACTTAAAAGTCCATCCCTACAGTCTTTTCAGACTTTAAGAAATATCCAACTTTGGTCTCGACCGCTGATTCCATCTAGTTTTCATTTTGAAGAGAAGCACGATTTGTGCATAACTCTCTTTTTACTTTTCATCAATTGCCCCCGTCCCACCATGTCAGTCCCATTTGTGGTTTTAGTTGCTGTACAGTCGTATATCTAATCCTCACAATAGAAGCAAAAGACACTCTTTTGAGTTGCATTTAGTTGACCAAATTCTGGACAAAATGCCACACAACTTACAAACACAATAGGTGAGCATAACGAAGGCACAGCAGAACGTCTATTAAGCATACACTTGTCAACAGTTATTTTTTCCATTATACACTTCATGTTTGTCCCTCGAGATATTAGAAAGGAAAAAAATGGTCTAAGACAACTAAATTTTTTATCAGTTTTTTCTGTTAGTTTAATAATTGATAGCCTGGAATCAAGTTTTTTCAGTTTGTAGCTCCTTTCAGGCGGGTTTAGTGTGACTCTTATTTAGGGTTTGAGAATAGTGATTCAGGAAAGTTATATTTTAATACGAAATTAGAGAGTTTCTTTTATAAAAAAAAACTGGGGATAAGATCTCTTTTAATATCAGGTATGTGCTCTCGGTGATGCTCAGGGCTGTACTCTTTTTTTTCTTTTTCTTTTTCTTTGTTGTTTATTGCTCAACAATGCTTAATGATACGCTCATCGTAAAAATAAAAATAAAACATACGAGTTATTTTATTGTTAACTCGATGAGTACGTACTGAATATTTTGCTTTGCATATAGTATTTATGCTTAAAGTTTCATCTATAATTAAGGAGAATGCGCTATATACGTGATGGCGTTATTAATTTATTCCACTTGGTTGAAGATTAAGACCTGTCTACAGGGCCTTGTTGTCATTCATCTGCCTTCCATATATATTTAAACATCCTTTTGCATATGAAGAAAATGTTTTCTCGAAGTTTTTAATGTTCGGACATCATTTGCATATTATCATTTGTTATTTAAGTTATTTCCCCTTTCTGTTTTGTGTGCTACAGATATCAACTGGAGGTATACCTTACCCAGAGGATGCCCAGCCACTTGGGACTATATCTGCTGCACCTTGGGGCTCTGCACTTATTTTGCCTATTTCATACACTTACATTGCTATGATGGGATCTAAGGGTCTCACTGATGCATCAAAAATAGCCATCCTTAATGCAAACTACATGGCAAAGCGACTAGAGGTGCCCATTCTTTCTTGTGCATGAAGTGTAATCTTTTGTAAATTAGGACTTCTTTAATATTCTTTTAAAGAAAATAGCCAAAGTTCTAGGTAAATAGTATGACCCTCAACCCTTGGGTTTTTTAGCTGATTCTTTTTGATTGCGAGACGAAGTTTACACCAGGAACTGGACTGTAAGGTGTAACTTAATAAAATTTGCTGCTCCTAGTTCAGTCGGGAAACTTTTTAATTCTTTCAAGTGTAATTCTCTCAATGATAACTACACATTTTTTAGGGTATACGACTTGATGGTACTAACTTGTAAATTAAATATCCTTTGAGTTCAGTCAGACCTATGTTATGTGCTGTATACTAGATCTGTCTATATTTCACATTTCCTTGTATCAGTCCACGTCTTCATTTTTCTAGCTTTGGTATGGCAGGACCATTACCCCGTTCTGTTTCGTGGTGTCAATGGAACAGTTGCCCATGAGTTTATCATCGATTTAAGAGGTTTCAAGGTGACTATTTTTCTTTTCTTTTTTTTAACTTTCTTTTCATTTTTATCCCTAAACTCTCACATTTCATGTAAAACTGACATTCTACTTTTTTTGTAAAAAAATAGAATACTGCTGGGATAGAGCCTGAAGATGTTGCTAAACGTCTTATGGACTATGGATTCCATGGCCCAACAATGTCATGGCCTGTTCCGGGCACTCTTATGATTGAACCGACAGAAAGTGAAAGCAAGGTATAAAGCAACATTTATGGTGTTTCCCTTTCCCTCCCCAATCCATTGTCATCATAATTCTTGAAATTTATTTCTTTTGCAGGATGAGCTAGATAGATTCTGTGATGCATTAATATCCATTAGAGAAGAAATCGCTCTTATTGAGAATGGAAAAGCTGATGCCAACAACAATGTCCTCAAGGTAAAGGGAATATTTATCTCCTCATGAATAGATTATCATTCAATTTTTAGGTACTTCTATAGAGAAAAAAGGCATACTACCAGACTACCAGTATACTACTTTGTTTTATTAACTGTCTGTTTGTCCCCTCTGTAAAAATTTAGGAGGTGCGTTGGCAGCGTGTGATATTTTAAGCATAAATATAGTCAAAATTTGTATGACAAGATTATCAGCTCAGTTGAAAGATTACCCTTAATTTGACGTCCATGTATATAAAAAGGAAAAAAATGTTAAACCCTCTAGAACTACCCATCACAAGAGTATCAGCTCAGTTGAACATAAATAGTAAATAAATTGTTGAAAACCAAGTGCTAGACTAATGATTATTCCCCCTGCGGCTACAACAACAATGATGTCCTCAGTCAATATATCTCTATGGTACATCTTTATGCTTGCAACAATTTGTTTTACTTCTCCACTTAAATTCGTATTTAGTAGATTTAATTGTTTGTGACATATGTGAATTATACTAAATATGAAGAAGTGCCAGATAAACTAATGAGAAAAGTAAAAAATTGCAGGGAGCTCCTCATCCTCCATCACTGCTGATGGCAGATACATGGTCAAAGCCGTACTCTCGGGAATATGCAGCCTTCCCTGCTTCTTGGCTCCGCTCTTCAAAGTTCTGGCCTACCACAGGTGCGTTATTTATTTTATTAGGTATTAGTATTACTGCAAAATAATACTCTTATGATATAGAAAAGCATTACGCCAGTTTTCTTTTCAACATATTTTCTTCAACATTATTTGCTTTTTGTGTTTTTTTTGTCTTCTACCGTAAGCACAGTTTTAGGAATAAAAATGTATACCCAAATAATATTAGAATATTAAATAATTTAATGATATCAAGTGATGATCCATTTTTTCGAGGTTTTGTAATCTTACTGGATTTCACTTGGTAAAGATCTTTTGCAAGACTATTGGGCTTTTACATCTTTCTGTGTTTGACATTGTGTCCTCAATTATATTATAGGATAAATCTTAAAAGACAAACAAAAGATAAAAGAAACTTATTTTTATAATCAGGTTTAATTTTGTTTAATTACTATGACCTGTTAACGAAGACACTTCAAATTTGGAAGATGTCCACACTTATAATTTACTCTACGATCTTTAATTTGTTTCATACTTCTATATTCTTAAGTGAAATTTATTTATTACAATAAACAGGACGTGTGGACAATGTGTACGGAGACCGCAACCTCATCTGCACTCTCCTTCCCGCCACACAGGTGGGTGAAGAACAAGCAGCTGCTGCAAATGCATAAGATTTACAACTAAGCTGTTAAAGCTTTATTGTTCTTTACCACGATTACTTTCTCATTATCTTTCTTTATATTCTCATGTATATAAGTTTCCTGTTTTACATACGCTTCATTACAGAAGCTGACTTTCAGCTTCTTATTTATATGATGATCAACTGTATTGATGATAAGTTCAGTAACAGTTGTTGCTAATTCACCTCTTCCATCCTCCCTTTTTGTTTTTGCTTTCGGCTACATGAAGGATATACTAAAAGTCTAAAACTGAAACATTTGGGCTATAGATGAAAGATAAATAGTACTATATTACATGTCCGAGGGATAAAAAAGAAATTCTAGCTGAGGCAATGAGGTGACATACATGAACTTTATAAGTGCACGTCCAGAACACGATGACACCGAAATCTGAAAGAGCCTAAAATTTAATGAATCCGAAACCCAGAATGGACAGTCTCTACAGAGAGGAGACCATCCATCCAAAACCTCTCTCTAACAGAAGTTTAGATAACATTGTACCCTTGGATGGTCAAAAACATCTCTAAGAACACGCTATCAGAAGTCACCAAACAATTGAAGTAACGGCATGTCGGTAGACAAATTTGCAACATTCCTAGCTGTGGTCAGACTCATTCGAATAAAGTCGGATCATTTTGTTCTAGCCATTGTTCAAAGGAAGTGCCTTTAAGCTGAATAAGGCGAAAAAACTAAACACATGTCTTCATCGTGCTTTCGTTCTACAGAGTGTGTGTATGTCGGAATGAATATGTGTGTGTGTATGAGTTGATCGGGATCTTTTGGTGGGTTTTAACGGCCAGGATTAATTGTTCTTATCTGGGTGAGTAGTTTTTCTGTATTCCTTTCCTTTTCCTATTCTTTTGCTGTATATCATTCAGATGTTGTATGGTCTTTTCAACCCGGGTTTCAATTTTTGATAATTTGTATAGTTATCTATTCTAGTTTTGTGATTATGAAGTAGAACTAAGATATTGAATGGCACAGTACCACTATCACTAATACTAAGTCTCAAGGGATTTCAATCAAATTTACCATGAGTGGATCGAATGTTATAATATGTTTTGTAACATGAAATGTAAAGCTTATATTATATGAGAAAAAAATTCATTCTAATTTTACCGGTGAGGCATTATCGTGTTTGCTTTGATAAAACTAGGTATTTCTGAATAAACTGTGTTCTTTCAAAGTTTCAGATAGCTGCATCTTTAATTACCTTGGCAGTTGGCAATCTTGTGGGCACCAAACAATAGACTAATTAATTACATACTTGTATATATATCTCCTTAATCAGGAGAAACACACAATAAATTGAAGCCTCAAAACAATATGGTAGTACAAGACTACAAGTCTTCAAAACCAACTTAGCCTATAAACAATACAATTCCGGAATGGTCAAAGTTAACGGTATTTTAAACGGCATACCGGGTACTCCAAATGCCTCATCGTACCGGTATTTAATACTCTGAAAAATTATTTTCGAAACAAACCCGTGCTACACAGGTACTGTGTAATACCACGTGACATACAAGAAGAAATGTACACAGAGTACTTACATTAAATAATACTTTTTGACACATGTTCGCCGAGTGTCATTTAATTAATGTGTATTGAGCTAGATGAACGGACCTCGGTGAATTGGGTAATGATATACACACAAATCATTCACTAACATAATATACAAATAACTATTGTGAAAGTAGTAATGACAAAAATGCCACAAAACCTAACTGATTTTTTACTGTATTTCCTTCCATAAAGAATGTAGAAGTTGTGTACAAATAACTATTCATAAAAATGTACAAAATCCAACTAGCATTTTCCAAGCTTATGCTCTTTCATTCATTAAATGTTCTAATTAAAAGGCGCAAAACAACTGGCTTGTCTGGTGTCTAATCCTGCATAATAGTCTAATCCCACTTAATCTAACAAACACGTAGACCAGGTGTAATTTGTATATATGTTTTTCTTTTAGAACATTATTCCTTATATTTTCATCCCATTTCAAGCGGTGGATATTGAGGTTCGGAAATATTTATGCATGGTAAGCATTAAGCGTGTCTTATAAAATCGAAAATTATCACGGAAAAAAAAAAGGTAAAAAAAAAATTAACTTAAAATCATTTTGTGGTCATGTGTTTGTAAGGTTAGTAAATCAATAGAAAATAAAAGAAAAAAAATACGAAACAAAGATAGTTAGTCCCAAATTTTATATTAGCTTTCATTTTACTCTAAATTTTGAAAGTAAAATGGTTTATCTCATTTTACACACAAAATTTTCACTCACTTTCTTTTGTTTTCTTTTTCATTGGTTTTCTTATCTAATCAAAAAAAAAAAATGTTTTATCGATAAATTATTTTCATTTTCCCATCCATTTTACATGTTCCAAACACACATTCCATTAGATTTCCTATAACATTGTTTTTATCAGGTATAATGAAAATTAATGGAGTATTTCAACAAAACAAGCTTCCAACTAATTTTTAAAATCAAAAGTGGTTGGTACAAGTGGTTGGTAACCGCGTATACCATCACCACCACCAGAATTCGATCAAAGACGTCTGCGAAACAGTTTACCTTCCGACTCGTAGAAACGAGGGTTATTAATTATAAAATAAAAATAAAAAACTAAATATTAATTTTTAATTGTAAAGAAGGAACCCCTCGTGGCTCCGTCCCATCTACTTTCACTTTTTAACTCATCTTTTTGTTTTGTGAGCTTCACATCTTTATACCACACTCCCTCACTCTATCTCTGTGTATATCTGTATCTATCTACAACAATGGAAGTAGATTCAGTAGTAGTATCTTCCATCTCACTATGGGATTCAATGCAGAGTTGGTTAACACCCACATTCCTTTTTCTTCTTTTAAACCTCATGATCGCCACCATCGCTTTCACTTCCTCCTCTTTCTCTCTCTCTACTAACTCCACTAACACCAACACTTCCGTATCCGATCCCAAATCTCCTCCTTCCTCATCCCTCCTTCACCGTCTCCGCTCCCTCTCCCTCTCCCCCTACAAATCCCTCCCCGATAATACTCACGGTATTAGCGACGCTATTTTACGTGACGAGATTACTAGCGACGCTTTTTCTCAAAGGTTTGTCACGGTTTTGTCTATTCACTACAAAAAAATATGTCTCGATAGTGACGGTATTAATTGTAACGAGGTTATGAGCGACGACCGTTTTTCTGACGGGTTTGTGAAAGTTTAGGGTCCGCTTGGTTATCAGATTTTTTTTAGCTAAGTTTTGGATTGATGATTTTAAAAATCTGTGGTGTTTGGACAGTCAGATTATTTAGTGACGGTATTTTTCGTGACGAGGTTACTAGCGAGGTTTTTATGACGAGTTTGTGACAGTTTAGGGTCTGTTTGTTGTCAGATTTCTTTAGTTAGTTTTTGGATTTTGGATTTTGGATTTTTGAAAATGTGTTGGTGTTTGGATAGTCAGATTATTTAGCTTCTAAAAAACGGTTTTAGCTAGTTTTTGGAATTTTGATTTTAAAAATCTGTTGGTGTTATTGGTGTTTAGACCGTCAGATTTTAGCTTCTAAAAAACAGTTTTAGCTAGTTTTTGGAATTTTGATTTAAAAAAGTTGGTGTTATCGGTGTTTGGATCGTCAGATTATTTAGCTTCTAAAAAGCAGATTTTTAGCCTAAAAATGCGAAAAATCCAGATTTTTAAAATCTAGATTTTTATTGGATTTCTGAAAACGATCTTGGACCAAAAAATATGTTGCCAAACATAGTGTTAGTCAACTTGTGACAGATTTACGACAACTTTCGAATTAGTGACAGTTTTGTGTGTGACGACTCTCACTAAATCAACATTGTTTTGTAGTGTCGGCGTAGTAGAGGTAGAGCGCTCCCTCGACGAGGTCTTCAGCGAAGTCGCTCTCCCCAGGATTAAGAAGTCTTCCAGCATGAAGCTTTCGCGCTCCGCGCATTCCCATGATGCTGATGTGGCGGAGGTGGAGGCCAGGAGACCAGCTACGGTACGTGAGAGGAGGGGGAAGAAGGCTGTAGAGGGAGATGAAGAGGTGGACGCCAAGGCAGACGATTTTATAAACAGGTTCAAGAACCAGCTCAAGCTACAGAGGATGGACTCGATCGTTAGGTATAAGAAGGAGATGATTGGGGGTGCTAAGTGATCGGTTTTGGTTTTCGAAGGGTCGTGAAGTAATTAGTGTCTTAGTTTATGGGTTAGTTCCGTTATTTTTTTGGCCTTTCAATTTTGTCCTCATGGTTTTAGTTGAAAGATTAATGGTCCCTGGGTTTTAAATTTTGTGGTGATATGAGATTTAAGTGACTGATTTTGAGGGTTAAACATTATTTGATAAGCGCATTGTAGTTTTCATAGTTAGGAAAGCTTTTAGGAAAAATCAAATATATGAGACTACATTTATCTACCAATATTATCTACCGATTTTTCAATATTTGGGGATAATTAGGGTTGCAATGGAAAAAAAACGATCACTTATTTGATAGCTTCTAGTAGGTGCTCGTTATGGTTTTAAGTTTTGGAAAAATTTACAGGGAAAATCAAATATGTGAGACTAAATGTTCTACCAAAATTTCTCAAAATTTGTGGATCACTTATTTGATAGCTTCTACTAAGTGCGCATTTCAAGTGTTGGAAAATTTTATAAGGAAAATCAAATGTGTGGGACTTTTTCTGTCACTTTTTCCAAAATTTAGGGACTGTTGGATTGCAGTGGAAAAAAGTGGTATCACAGAATTTGGGTTGAAACTATGGGGACCATTAGCGTAATCAACTTATTTTCATTTGGGGAAGAAGTAGATCACTCTATTAAATTTTGGACCGTGCCCATGAATGTAGGTGAAATGTAATTTGGTCAATTTGACACAATGGTAGTAATGTGGACAAATATTTTCCAAGTCTTTGTTAATTCAGATTTAGCTGATTGTTTATGACTAAAATTGGCACCAGTTTGTTGGTATAATACTGCTGTTTCTTGAAATTAACTCTGAACTCATGTATCATTTTTTTTTTGAGAAACTTGATGCTCCTTACCCTTGCCTGTATTTGCGTGCATGTTTGCCTTCTCTTTTGCTAATATGGTCAATATTTGGTCATTTTATGGAAGAAGACGAGGCCTAGGCGGAAATTAGGGACTTAGAACCTCGCACATTAGGAGGGATTAAGCAGATTAGGGGGTGCTTAAGCAGAATTAGGCAGGATTAGGCGCTAGATTTCCGCCTAAAATCTGTCTTGCGGGAATTCAAAAATTGCGCAGAACAGAATAGACTTTCAGTGATACTCTCCCCTAATTGTTCAGAGGGAGTGGCCAAAATAGTAACAAAGTTTCATGACTATAATATTTAGTGCTTCTATTTTCTTTAATTACTATTAGGAGCAGGTTGAGACTGTGTGATTTCCTTGTTCATAGCTGGAGTTAGAACAGTGGTGAAATGACTGTTACTATTTGATAATAATAGAGATATTATTGGTCAATTCTATAGGTGGAAATACGTTTGTAGGTGGATATAGCTTGGTTTAAGTGGTTGGTAGTTTTATTTTTTTTGGAAGGAAGTGGTTGGTAGTTTGGTAATCAAAAATTTAGAATTAAAATCACATGCCATGCCAATTCATCATAGCGGTAGTTGGTAGTTGCACATGGGGCTGAGGGTGAAGTTACATTTTGAGTAGTTTCTTGTTAAAGTTTCTACTTACCCAACAAACGCAACTACCACTTTAGAGTGACCAATCACCTAACTTAACAATAGAAACTCAAACATAAGCCCACTAAATAGGTAAACTTGGGTTCCATCTGGTCTTTTCGCCCTAGATTTAAAAGCTAATAGCATGAATTCATTGGCTAGCCTCGTGTTAGCCAAATATTCGACCAAACCGGGACCATAACAGATCTTAGTTCCCAGTATGAAGTAATGCATTTTGCTTTAAATATTTGACGCATACGATTTTAACTGTGAAATGCTTGGAATGCCACTTTAATGTAGTTTTGAGCAGAGGAATGCATGTTCCTTGTGTCTTAGTTGAGTAATTTCATCTATAGATCACATGGAACAAAATTATAGAGTTTACATACCGTAGTTAAGGCTGTTTCATAAAAGTGGTGGCGAATGAGGAGTGTGGTATGACCATGTCCTTACTTCTCCACAGATTCTGGCTATTGGCGGGACCTTCTTTGAAAGTTGTCAGCTAAAAACAATCTTCGCCTTTCAGTTTTATGTTTGAAAAGATGTCAAATCTAAAGCATTTTGTGACCAAATGCTCCCTATGAAAGAGCCCTTCCCGAGGGGCACCCGGTTTTAGTCCTCTATTTGCATTTCCTCGATTATGGGTCAATGACTTGTGCCAAGCATGACTCAAGTTTTAGTACTTCCGAGCTGCTTGCAAGATCTAAAAAGAGTTTGGACCTATTCAGCCTCTCCTGAAAGGTTAGTCTAGTGCCGGATTGGACTGGCCGAAAACCTTCCGATGCTCATATCAGCATGTTGTTAAAGAAGCTTGTATATTGTAGGATGATGACACGTGACAAAATAAACGTCCATGGTGATGAACCCTTGTGTGTTACTGTGAACTGTCACGTGAAGATGAGCGCAAAATTGCTTGGATAGCTCATTTCCTTTAACAATACTTTACTTCAGACAGTGTCTCAATTAGTCCTTGTATTTTTATGTTTACCAACTGCTCCTACTCTCATCGGTTTTGATTTGTCAGTCCGAGGTGACTATTATGGCTGTGAGATATGTTTTGTTTTGATTTTTTGCTTGAACTTTTGGGTCTCAGATTCCCACTCAGATGGCTTTTAAATTTGATAAGACTTCAGATTGTCCAATTTCTTTTTCGCATTGGTTTGATTTCGTACTTGTCCACTCAGTTTGCTTCTGAACTTGATACGGCTTCAGACCGTCTTTCTCTTTCATATTGCATGCACATATACGTTTATATAAAATTAAATGTTTCCATTTAGCCTTCATTTCAACGTGTTCTCGCTTGCAGCTTTTCAATTACATGGTTAAATAAAACTGCATCTAAACCCCAATTTTCTTAGCGTTATTCTGGCGATTTAAGTCACTCTGGTGCATGCTCTATTTTGGTATGTGTGCAGCCTTTAAACTTCCATTTTCCTATCCTATAAATTCTGAATCCTTCTTTCAATATTTCTAATATTGAATCAATCTTATTTCTTTACTTTCTGTTTTGCATCGACTATGGCTATATCTGTCCATGATAACAATATATTAAATAGCCAATTTGAAGCATTGGCTAGTCAAGTCCCCCCACCTACGCATCAGGCTTGGGGATGCTCAGGTTTAGTGATGTTGAGCGTTACTTACGGGTCAGTCAGCACCCCCACACCGGAGCCCTGTGGAGGCTTCCTCCATTGTGGGTCATATCCAATCAATTTGATGCTCTGAGCTACCATTTTTTTTTATAATGATGCATGCATGAATGTTTCTTTTTGTTCATGAACTGATATATTTGCTCACAGTGTCTTTATTTCTGATGCGCTTGTGAATTATGTGTTCATCACCTTCAATATTCCAATCGTCCCGATGTTACGTTACGTTTATCCCTCCTGCCATTTTTTTTAATAAATCCTTCTGAGTTAGTTCATTCTTGCACTTGTATATCATGTCTCCCACCACCATGTCTGCTTAAAATGAAATGGTTTATAAAAAGAAATCTATTGAAGACCTTATCTCAATGTTAAACAAAGATAAAAGTTTGGTTGTGCCCAGAGTGATCTTGATTGCTTATAAGGTTATTTGCCAGTATTTTGGCCAGGGACATTGCGTCTGTTGATCAATGTACCGAGATCAAGTAAACCATTATGAAGATGGAGGTGAAGATGGGTGTGTTGGAAAGGAAAACGCGGAAGGAAAAACGCTCTCTTTCATGCACGTGCTGAGATAAGAGTCTTCTCCGTGGATCTCATTTATTTGTCTTAGTGTTTTGCTTGTTTCTTTCGTTCTGTGCTATTGATCAAAATATAGGATAGTATAAGCGTGGATCCAATTTGTTAATAAATAGTGTTGTGAGTCTTGACTAGTAACTATATACCATGTTCAGATCGCATAAAAACTCGCTGGTGTCAAAGGTTTGTCGGAGCTCAGAGAAAATTTCTTAAATTGCTTTTCATCGAATATTTTGCTCGAAATCTAACGTCTTGTTGTCTGGTATTGATGTTTTTTGTTCTCGAACATTTCTCAAGGTCACCAAAATGAGAACCCCATTTTCTAATTTTTACATTTTTCTAGAAAAAAAATTATACTTAAATTGAATATTTTTCATAGAAATTTGCGAGCCTATTGTATCATGAAAATCACATGAATTATCATTGATTTTTACATCCCAATATCCTTTTCTTTTTTTTTGCATACAGTGGGTCTGGGGTGGTCAGCAACTCAACAACTCTCAAGTAAAAAGTAAAAGTAAAAAGTAAAAAGCATGTGGATTGTCATTGAAAAATTATATGAAAACCCAGACTGCCTCTACTTGTTTGGACTACCACCGCCTCTCATGCCCTGGAGCTGAGCTAGTCTTAACTCTTATGTACTCTTTTTTTTCTCATAATATTACCCGTCTTTTAACCTTTTTACCACTTCATAGTTTTTTTAAATAAAAAAAACTTTTTGTTTCACAGAACTTTTTCTTGAAATCTACAGGCGTTACCTTATATTTGGAACACAACTAATAGAAGCCAACTCAAATTGCATAGATTTTTTTTATAATCATAAACCCTCGTTTGGAAGTAAACCTGATTCGCAGACGCCAGAGTTTGAATCCTGATGGTGAGCGTGGTATACTCGGATGCCAATCACTTGGACCAATCACTTTTGCTCAAATTGCATGGGTTGATATAAGAAAAAATGACTTGTTCAAATCTGAAGGAACTTAAAATTCCAAAGCATCACCGGACGTTTTTTCCCCTTTCTCGGAGTCGTGCGTCCAAAGAATGGCAGCCGCAATGGAGCTGTTTTTTTTTCCCATGTCTCCTCTGAGTCATCTCTTCCCCTTCTGTAGAAAGGGGCTCGGCCCAATTTTCTGTTTAAAAAAAAACAAATACAAACTTTCGAGAAAAGACTAACCGGAATGTCATACCTAAGCATAAGACATGTTAAAATAAATAACCTGAATGAATGAGTCTGTACCTACTTGTGTTGTCATTGAATAAGAAAATGTCTCAAAGTTAAAGAGACCGGCAAATGTGGCGGCTTCTCATCTAGTTTGCCATCTTGCTCGATGATGAATTTCCTCAACAAATTAAAGCCGATGCAGACGTAAAGAAGGACATCTTTACGGGAAAGTTACGGTTTTGACAGAATTGGTCAAACAAAAGCATATACAAATTTCCAATAAAGGAAAGGAAAAATGTGACAACGAATTTATATGATGCAAACAAAATTACACAGCAAACAAGACGAGTATTAAAGAAGTAAAAGGAAATTGACAATAAATACTAGTAGTAGTTAATTTAAGGAAAATGGGGTATCTGACTGTGTAAAAAACAGTTAGAAAAACTGTGTTTACATCTGAACCGTCCGATCAAATTATCCGACGATCCAGACTTAAATACAGTTTCTCTGACTGTGTAAAACACAGTCAGAGACACCTTTTACTTAATTTAAGCATTTGATCAATTTTCTTAAATTGATGTCTTTTTCATTGATTTATATTTTAATTCTTACTTCCCCCCATAAAATATGGTTTGAATGATTGAATGCTTATTTTATTTGCAAAAAAATGTTAATTTGGTCTTTTTGTATTGAGATTGGATTTTTATACTATATTTTTTCTGAAAAACGCACAAACCGTAAAAAAAAACTACGGTTTGCAGTGAATTAATGCATACCGTAGATTAAATCTACGGTTTGCAGCAAATCACTGTAAACCGTAGATTAAATCTACGGTCTGCAGCAATTTTGCAGAAATTACACAGTCAGTCCCCATTTTTTAGAAATTACACAGTCAGTCCCTGCGTCAAAAATTACACAGACAGTCCCTGAAAAATAGAATTTTACGTTTTAAAAAAAAAACAAATTTTTATACTACACTCTCTCTCTCTCTCTCAAAAACTCAAATTTATCATCCAAAAAAACTCAAATCAATCGACCACAATAACTATCAACTTTCTTAACAAAAAACCCCAAATCATCAATCAAATTTATCCCTAATTCAAGGTATTTCTTTATTCTCTAATTTATTATTTATTTTGTGTAATTTCAATTTGTAAAATAGGAAAAAATATATAAAATATGCAAATTGATTATTCACTTAGCTATATATAATTGTTTGTTGTTTTTTTATATTAATTATAGAAATTATAATAATTGTTGATATTTGTCCCATTTTATAAAAAAATTAGGTTTTTATTCAAATTTGTTTATTTAGATATTTATTACTAATGGTTTTGTTGGCCCGGGTACGGCTAAACCTTAGAGGGGGTTGAATAAGGTTTCTAGTCGTTTTTGGCCTAATTAAACTTAAGTGCAACTAATCACCCAACTATCGCAATTCTAATCTTATACGTTTAACAAAAGTTAATATAATACTAAAAGTTCTAAACACATGCACGAAATAAGCAATAATTAAGTTGCGGAAAGTAAAAGGAAGGGAAAGAAAATGACACCGTGATTTTATAGAGGTTCGGCAAACGGCCTACGTCCTCTCCTCGCTACTACCGAATATTTCACTATAATTTTTCTTCCCGATTTTACAAATCCTTATCGAGCTCAATCGACCGATTGGCTCACCCTCTAGCCGATGTTCCTACTCTTGATTCAAGTGCAAGCGTACACGTCTAATGAGTCAATGACTCCCCCTCAATCTATGAGTACCCAAGTGTTTAACCTAGAACTTTTAACCAACACTTTGGCTTAAAAGCTTCTACCCAAACACTCACTCACAATGAGCTTATAAAACGCCCTTTACAATTTTATCGAAAATTAAAACAACACCCACAATTGATTGCTTCTTAAATAAGCTAATTTGTGGTTTCGATGATGTTTGATCTTCGTTGGAGCTTGTATCGATTTATCTTCAATTTCTCTCTTTTCGAAATCTTTCACCAAAATGGTGATTTTGGGTTTTTGTATATGAGAGAGGTTGAAGGATTGATTATGGGAGCAATGGATGTAATTGGTGACTTTGGAAAGTGAATTGGGTTGGTTTATATAATCACCAAAGTCTGTTTTTCTGTATATGACCGTTGGCAGTGGTTGAGGCTTTTATTCAGAGGTTTTAAGCAACTTTCCAGAATAAGCTGAAAAGCTGTTTTCGAAATCTGCAGAAAACGATCGGTCGTTTTCTACAGTCGATCGGTCGTTTTCCAGAAAACGATCGGTCGTTTTTCTTGTGAACTCTCTGGAAGAAATTGGTACAAAAACGATCGGTCGTTTTTGTACAGACGATTGGTCGTTTCTTCAGTTTTCTCTGTTTTCTCGTTAATCTTCAAAAGCCCGTAACTCCTTCGTTTTAGCTCCGATTTTGGTTCCGCTTGAACCTGTGGCTTCGTTTTTCTATGCTCTATCTTTCTGATGTTCTGAAATTTACATTTTCTACTTTTGTAAAAGACAAGCATTATATCATCGAAAATCGAGAAATCATAAAATCATTAAAAACATAATCAACGTTATAATCAAAATCAATTATTGAACTCTAAATTCAACAGGTTTGATTATGATGTTACAGGTTTATGATGCTTATTTGTTTTGATTGTGAAAAATAAAAATAGTTACGCTTTATTAATATTTACCCGTTTTGAAAATTAGGTGTTTTATAAAATTATGTTTTTTAATTAGTTTGCTTGTCCAAATCACCAATAAAAATTGGGGTTGTTGATATTTTTCCCGTTTTATAAAAAAATTTGAGTTTTTATTAAAATTTGTTTAATTAGATAATTAGAATAATTGTTTGGTTATCATTAAATGTGTATGTTTCTTATGTTGTTTTTATTGTTAAAAATAAAAATAGTTAGGATGGCAGAGCCAAGTCCACAGATTAAAGGCAGGATGAGCATTTTACGACAGACCGGTCATATTTCAAATCAGACTTGGAATGATGGAAGAGAAGCGGATAGAGGAGATGCCCATAAAATTAGGATTTATAATTATAGTTGGCAGATACCGACGTCTGACAGAGTAGTTGAAAATATGATTAGGGCTGATTTTTATGGTATTCACATTATAGGTCATTATAGCGTAGACCGAGACTTGCTTACAACCTTAGTTGATAGGTGGCGTGATGAGACGCACTCGTTCCATTTTGTCGGTGGAGAGTTGGGGATATCGTTACAGGATGTAGAGGTTATGCTTGGTCTCAGGGTGGATGGTCTTGCTGTTACCCGATCGGAGCGGAATGATAACAGGGCGAGCAAGTTGAATATGATAGAGAGTTTGTTGGGTGTTAGACCTGCTGACAATCAAGTCGATACAAACTGTTTGACAGTTAGTGTAACATCCTTGACCTAATTTGGGAGTCACACGGCCGAATAACACGTGAGGCGTCACGTGCTAAACAAAGCCTAAAAGAATAATTTTATAACAATACATAAATAGATCATTTATCAACTCAAATTTCTATCAAAAGCTACATTAATTGTAACATCAAAAATTATATTCATTACAAATAAACTTAATCTCTTACAAGCTAGACCAAAATTTCATTGCAGCGGAAAACTAACTTAAACGTTTATGAAGTCTGTCTGGTCCCGACTAACTTGATTTCAACTCTAAGTACCTGAAAAGGTTATAAAAACGAGGGATAAGCTAAAAGGCTTAATGAGCGATAAACCTTGCAATACAATATAGGGTCGAAAATATATTTTAATCCTTTAATCATTTTCCTTCGAAAAATTAATATTTTTAATTTTACAAAATTCCCAAAGCATAGTTTAATATAAAAAGTTTCTTGAAACTGAAATCTTCTCGAACTTAGTAAAAATATTAAATATTTTAAAAGGTGTGATCAATACGATAATATAAATGAGAAATTAAGCTCGATTGGCCTTCCCAATCTCCTAGGTGGGTTCAGACTTCCTGATCCTCTTTTATTCGTTGGATCCAGACTTCCTGGATCTATTTTATTCGTTGGATTCAGACTTCCTGAATCTCTTTTATTCGTTGGATTTGGACTTCCCAAATCTCTTTTATTCTATAAACTTAAAGCCAAATATAAATCATAGAGATCACCTAAATAAAATAAACTTTCTTAAAAATCTCATACGTTTATCAACGCATATAAACATTTCACATTCCTTACGTTATAAAATAACCTTCCTGTTTTGAAACCTGCAACTTTGCAATGATATATACATATATAATTTTGATACTTTTCAAAATATAAATTGATCTTGCAACACTTGTTAGAAAATGCAATGAGATTTTATAATAGCAAGTAAGAAAACCACTCACTCAAATACCAGATTGAAAATAGCTCGGGACACCGAAAACCTAGAAATATAATTATCAACTAGTTGTCAATATACCGTACGGAACCCCTAACTATTTTACTTGAACTCTAAATAACTCGACTATTCCCGGCCTCCAGAACAATTAAGTTCTATATAAGTTGCAAAGTAATTTTTGTTCTGTACCTAAAATAAAGAAAACTAAACATAATCAATCAGCTAAGGTATAACTAGGTTGGGTAAGATTATAAAGGGTCAATTCCTAAAACATACAATGTGTTATGAAATATTACCAAAACATACAACCAAACAAATTATTCCCAAAACATACAATTGACCCAAAATAGAAAAAAATATATATTTCTTTTCAGCTATCAAAAAATTTCTCTTTCTCCTCTCTCTCCTCTCTCTTTCTAAATTATCATTTTTTTCCCACAAAATACTATCTTATTTAATGTTAAAATGACTTCTAAATCGAAAAAAATAAAATTACAACAAAAAATAAAAAAAATTCAAAAAAGTCGAGATGCCGAAAAAACCAAAAAAATGCAGGAAAAACCTTTCAAAAAGTCGGAAACCCGAAAAAATCCAAAAAAATGTTAAAAAATAAAAAAAAACCAATAAAAATCCAAATTCACAAAAAAATGAAAAAAGTTCAAAAAAGTCGAGAATCCGAAAACACCCAAAAAAGGCTGGAAAAACCTTTTAAAAAGTCGGGAACCCGAAAAAGCCCAAAAAATTGTTGAAAAAAGTTCACAAAAATCGAGAACCCGAAAAAACCAAAAAAGTGCTGAAAAAACCTTTAAAAAGTCGGGAACCCGAAAAAACTCCAAAAAGTGGCAAAAAATAAAAAAAAAACCAATAAAAATCCAAATTCACAAAAATAAATAAAAATAAAGTTCAGAAAAGTCGAGAACCCGAAAAATGCCCAAAAATATGGTAAAAAACAAAAAAAAAACAAGAAAAAATCCAAAATTACAAAAAAAAATGAAAAAAGTTCAAAAAAGTCGAGAATTCAAAAAAATCCAAAATATGCTGAAAAAACTTTTAAAAAAGTCGGTAACCGAAAAAACCCAAAAAATTGGTAAAAAAACCCAAAAAATATCCAAAGCCACAAAAAGAATGAAAAAAGTTCACAAAAGTCGAGAAGCCGAAAACACCAAAAAATGCTGAAAAAAACTTTAAAAAGTCGAAAACCCAAAAAATCTCCAAAAAAGTGGCAAAAAAAACCAAGAAAAATCCAAAATCACAAAAATATATAAAAATAATGTATTATGTATGCTCGTATTAAAAAACATGTATAAATTATGTATTGTGTATGCCTGTATTAAAGAGCATGTATAAAAAGTGTATTGTGTATGAATAATAAGGAAAAAACAAAAAAATGGACAGTGTCAATGCATACAGAATGTATTGTGTATGACTGTATTAAAGAGCGTGTATAAACAATGTATTGTGTATGCCTGTATTAAAAAGCATATATAAAATATGTATTGTGTATGTCTGTATTAAAGAGTATGTATAAATAGTGTATTGTGTATGCATGTATTAAAAAAACATGTATAAAATGTCAATGGATACAGAATGTATTGTGTATGACTGTATTAAAGAGCGTGTATAAACAATGTATTGTGTATGCCTGTATTAAAAAGCATATATAAAATATGTATTGTGTATGCCTGTATTAAAGAGCATATATAAAATATGTATTGTGTATGTCTGTATTAAAGAGCATGTATAAATAGTGTATTGTGTATCCCCGTATTAAAAAAACATGTATAAACTGTGTATTGTGTATATTTGTATTAAATAGCATGTATAAATAATGTTTTGTGCATGCATGTATTAAAAAATATATATAAACTGTGTATTGTGTATGCATGTATAAAATATGTATTGTGTATGCATGTATTAAAGAGCATGTATAAATAGTGTATTGTGTATGTCCGTATTAAAAAACATGTATAAACTGTGTATTGTGTATGTCTGTATTAAAGAGCATGCATAAATAATGTATTGTGTATGCCCGTATTAAAAAAAAATGTATAAACTGTTGTAGGATATTATTGGGTCTATCTTGGACTTTCCTAGCATATGTAACTCTACCCTCTATTATATAAAGAGGGCCAGAGGTCTCTTGATGTATCTCTCTACAATCATATTAATGAATAAACACTTCGTCTGTTGTTTCTCCTATCTCTCTATATCTATACATATATCTATATAACGAGCTAATATGTCACACAACACGTTATCAACACTTTGCTCGCGAAGAATAGGATATACGCTCACGGATATTGGAGATTTTTGGTAAACGGATGGATATTGGGTATTTATAAACCTTGAGGTTTATCCGGATTTTAGGGTTTTGCTATATCGACCTTCATCAACATACCGTGCGTAAGGTACCGAATTCAAAACTTAATTTATTCCATATATGTGATCGCACGTATTATTTTATGGATAACTAAAACATGATAAATATCCCGTAGTATATAATCCATGTGTATTAAGGTTTGTTACTTGTATGGATAACTATATATGATCGTAACACACATATTGTTGATTATAAAATCATATTTGTTGATAAGATCATACAAATAACCCAAATCATGTAATTGTAAAACATGTATTAATCTGTCGGATTAAATCTGCAACAAACTGAAACGTATGTACTGATTTGTAATTCTCTGAAAGCTGTAAACTATTCTGGAAATTACTCAAGGACTAAACTGAAACTTGTCTGAAATTATGGACTGAAGCAGTAATAATGCTGTAAATAGATATATAGTTTGCTGAAATTACACGGATAGTCCCTGTAGTATATTACATGTATAAAAACAGTATATATGTGTTATAAAAGTCAATATTCGGTCTAAATATTCACCCACATGCATATATATATATATATATATATTTTTATTATTAAAAGGCAAACGAATAAAAAAAGATTGCATGTAAATTGATTTGATTATGTTAGAATCTTCATGTATTGATTGATAATCTTAAATTGATTTGATTTGATATGTTAGAATCTTCATGAATTGATTGATAATCTTAAATAGATTTGACTTGATATGTTAAAATCTTCATGGATTGATTGATAATCTTAAATTGATTTGATTTGATATGTTAGAATCTTCATGAATTGATTGATAATCTTACGTAGATTTGATTTGATATGTTAGAATCTTTATGGATAGATTGATAATCTTAAATAGATTTGATTTGATATGTTAGAATCTTTATAGATTGATTGATAATCTTAAATTGATTTGTTTATAACACCAAATCTACTGTATGATTAGATAGATCCTAAAATATATTTACTGCATGTTTATATATATATGGTTAATATAGACAGGTACAATCTATATTTAATTTATTGCCATGTTTATGATATGGTAATTTGCGAAATCATATATTTTCATATTTAAGTTGGAAAAATTATGAACCTTCCCCAACTAGGCTCACCTATTTGGATACGATGTCTAGGAAAGATATAGGCGGAAGTCGATATCCTAATGAGGTCGGGTTTTAAGTGGCATTCGTGCCCTCCACCCTCACCGTCTTTCCTGGTCGTTTTTCAAGTAGAGCTACCGAAAGGGGTTGACTAAATAATAATTTCCCCGAGTGTGTTTATATAGTGATGTATGTTTCGCCGAATTGGTGTCTCTGTATCGACCTGTCGTTCGATCAATGAGAACCTATTCACATTAAAAGCAAAACTATTTTTCGAACCTGTCGTTTCGAAATAAAGTTTATGCTTGTGCAAACCATAAACATATAAACCAGTCGTTTTATATGAAAAATAATCCAGAACTCCCAACACATGTTGGATGCCATCTATGATGAGAAAAAAATCGTAAAACATACTTGCGACTGTTTAGACGTTGATGTTATTCCGTCACCACATGTTACTCACCCTGATGTGTGAAAATGTGATGCCCAAAATTTTTTTTTGGATTCCATCTTTGATGAGTAAAACACGAGTTTGTTGTTACCCTCGAGATGAATGCTAAGGCATTGATTTTATTTCGTCGCCACATTTGAGACGTGATAACGTCTATGGTGAACAAATGTCTGAAATTGACATATTGGAGCTATCCTTCACCAAAATACTAGCTTGGAAATTGTATTCCATAAGCAGTATCGTGAATTTATATTCACCATGTTCCTTTATCGCCCATCTGTTATTGGATAAGAAAATTACCCCGGTGAGTAGTTTTAATCCTATTGGGTCAATGGCGAATTGTTTGCCTGATATTAATGCTCTTCGTGTAAATTTTTTTTCACGAATCGAGAACCGAGACAAGTGTTATTTGTCTCGAACTGTCACGATCCCGATGAATCGCTTAGCCAATCGTCGAAATCGAAACCTGTGGCTCCAAGACAGTAATTGAAAGGAACAATATGGCCCGTTGTCACAAAACAAGAGATAATGCTCAAGTAGCCAACTCTATGCTATATAGACAAAGGTCATGCACGGTTACTCCTTAAATAGTTCACAACTATTATAAAGGTGGAAAAACTGATGTTAATGTGGTTAAAGCTAACTGAAAGTAAACTCTTGAGACCCCCGATTTTGTGGCTCAAATGAGGTTGATACCTTTCTTTATAGATTTTGATAAATCATTGAGCCATTTTTTCGCTCATCTGGATTATGTTTTCCATTTGGAATATTATTTTTCCATTTGGACCATACTTTTGGATTATGGTTTGACTGTTTACGAAATTTCTCGAAATAATTTAAAGTGTTATTGAGCAAATTCCTTTGAAAAATGTGACCAAAGTTTAAATTATGAAATTTTAGGCAATACTTGTGGTGTAGTTGGTTTTTTGGAAATAGTGGGTAACAGTGTACCATATAATTTCACCAACTACTTGCCTAAAAGAGCACTCAGTGACAACGATTCTGGACCTGTCGTTCCAAAATCGAAATCTTTGGTAAAGCCAAATTGATTTGTCAAATATGAGGCGTTATACTCATGCAGGTCCTGTCGTACCTTGTTGAGTTATAAAATATTCGAGAAAACCAGTGTTATCTGGTAATAGCTCATGAAAGAAATGAAATTTCTTTACATAGCCTCCACTCAAAAACGTATTTTAGAGGAGTTGAAATGTCTTTCAAGTGGTTGCTACCACATTCTTTAAAGCATTCAAAGTTACCTTATCATTTCGCCTGTCGTCGAATGATAAATGATTTAGATGCTAAGACATGATTGTCTGTACTATCATTCGCCTGTCGTCGATTGATAAGAGCATTCTGATATTATGGCATTGACCGGATGAGATATTCCCGGGTCAAAAGACGATGCTTGATTTATAATCACATAACATTTGGATTCTCTCTGAGAATATATTTCGCAATTAATCCGAAATTCATGCCATTAATGCTCAAATTTGAAAGACTAGTATGTGTAAAGATCACGAAATGAACTCGTAGAATTCTTGCAAAGAATTGAAGGAGTTATTGTGGACTTATCCAACCATAAAACGGACCATAAATATAAATGGTTATGGTTGATGCATCGATAATAAGGTCACATTTTATTGTTGTCCACAGAAATGCAGCATTTCCCAAACTTTTAGCCCTATCATTAAGTTGATGGCTCATGATCCGGATTATCCTGAAAAGTCTAGTCGACTTGATAATTCCGAAGAGTAATAATCGAAATTTCGATTTGAATTACTTGAGTTTGGAAATTCAAATTGAACATCCTGTCGATTATGTTCAGACCCAAATGGACTCACGGAAAGTTTGTTGATGCGACTGCAAATTATTGCACGCACATCTTGGTCTTGCGCACCAAGATTTATATTTCCGTGTGGGTTATGCTATTTTGCTGCATTGGTCCGTTATGAGGCCCATAGACACTCAAACACCATATGCGTACCAGCTGGTTACTGGTTATGAGCCAGAAGTCTCATAATAACGCGTGTTTAGAGTGATTAATTAATATTTTGATTGAGCCGTTCTAGCGTTCAAAATCTGGACCTCTGAAGGGGACATAAGTCGATTATGAATCTCCTGCCTATCATTTGATAGAGTAACCTTGGCAAGCGATCTCTTTACCGCATGATATGCGAAAGTGACATCGCTAAGACTGTTCTCCCCGTCGTTAGGGGGAGATTTGCACGTTACCGTTGATAAGGAACGACGTGAAGTAACGTGGCATAACCCACTCAGTCTTAGCTTGATCCCCAAAACCGCACTTAGTGATAAGTAAGTGCATAGACTCCCTCAAGTCTAACTAAATGCCAGACGCATTTAATGACTTTATGAGATGTCACGAGATCATTTATACCAGCTGCAAAATGCTTGCAAGGATAGACGTCCCTGTCGGACGTCGTGTTCCTGTCGTAACACGTTGCTTTGGCCGAACCCGCCAAGCAAAGGACGCTGCCGTCGGCCGTCAGTCTGTCGTCCTTCCTAAGATATGAGGAAGTTGACCGGTTCTTAATTCGTTCAGCCCCAGAGGTGGTGAACTGAAACTCGTTTGTCGCACGAGATTATAAAGGATCAAGGAGATGTGTGATTTCCTCCTCATCCTAAGAATCTCGAAATATCTGTCGATCATGATATCTTAGACGATATTGAAGCGAAACGAGACTGTCATTGATTACTTGTTCATATATTCGGTGACGACTGATAATATGAACAAATTATGATAGGGAACCATCTACCGTTGCCTGAAGTCAACGTAGAATAGACTGGACTAATGGAAACTTGTAATCCAAGTAGACTCCTTAGCGAAAGTGTGTTCGGACCTGTAGCTCCAACACCACCAATGTTAAACGAGTTCGTTTATTTGGTTATTCGTAAGGAAGAGTGATGAGAATAATGAGATTGTAGAATGCTCGCCTAGTAGCGCAAGGCTTCTCTCACACCTTGGAATTGATTACGAGATGGTTGATTTCCTCGTAATGGACGTTATAACGGTCCCCTACTTTACTAGTTTAGTAGTTTCCGAAAAACTGAGTATGCAGCCATGAATGTGGTCACGGTTTTATCTCTATGGGGATTTAGACAAAGAGATATAGATGAAGGTCCCTGTGTGACTTCATGTGCTTAAATCAAGTAGTTCCTGACCACGGAACACGATCTCAATTAACTGAGACGTTCACTATATGGATTAATATAATCCGAGCGGATGTGGTATACCGCCTAGGTGAGTACTTGATTAGCTTGGGATACTTGAACAAGTATTATGTCCTTGCGTGTTTTATTACGCGATCCATTTTTGGATTTGCCTTCAAGATGAAGGATCTTGGGAAGAAACGGTAGTGACTCGGCCTGATGATCGACTCCCGTAAAGATTGAATCTAAGTCCATGATTCAGACTACACCCAGAAGGTGTTATGACGTTGTATTCATCATGACGCTAAGTCGTCAGATTCTCCCATGATCGTTCGATCACTAGACATTGATATAGACCCATTCCGTCCCTGATGTGACGATGAAGAGATATTGAACCATGATGTTCATATCTAAGTACAATAAGCGCATTATTGTACTTGGTCTAATGTGCTAGGACGAACATCTCGTCTGTTGTGAATGGTATAGCTCGACACAACATCGCGCTAACACGCTGCCATCGAAATGGCACTAAAGACACATTCCCTTACCTTATGGTAATTTTGGAAGTGGGCTAGTTTATCCCATTTGCGTCATCGAGTGTACCTACCCCCTTCGGTACTCGAATTAACGCAACCCTTTTTCGGTTATACCGATGCCGGTTACTTATCAGACCCGCATAAGGGATATTCCTAACATGGTATGTCTTTACCATTAGGAATAAGGCGACATCTTGGAGGTCTTGGAATGACTCCAAGTGAATCACTCTGATCTATTCGTGCTCTATGAGACGACTAGAGAGTGTATATGGCTTCGAGCTAGTATTAGTCATATTTGAATTACATATGTTCTGTCTCACGATCCAGATAAAACACTTGTCATAGAAGACAACTTGTTGTTATTGATCAAGAGAGACATGACTACATTATGCTATTTAGCATTTCTCGCCGAAATTAATCTTCACAAATGAAGTTTAAGAGCATCCAGTTGAATGCTCGTTCTATTCCACGTTAGATTTTCTTGCATCCAGTCGTATGTAAGTAAATGAGGCATCCAGTCGAATGCTCGTTTTCTTTCTTGAAATATGAAATCTTTGCACCCAGTCGTGTGCAAGTGAGGGGGAGCATCCAGGTGAATGCTTATTTCACTAATTACTACTTAGTCGAAATCCTCGCACCCTGTTGTGTGTAAGTGAGGGGGAGCATCCAATCGTATGCTCGTGTACTCTTTTTGTCCTTAGACCAAGGTTTTTTTCCCACTGGGTTTTCCTTGGCAAGGTTTTTAGCGAGACACGTTCCCATCTTATCTCACTTAAGATTGCCGAAATTAGGGGGAGTATCCTGTTGTATACTTCTTACCACTGTGTACTCTTTTGTCCTTCGACTAGAGATTTTTCCCACTGGGTTTACTCTAGCAAGGTTTTGATGAGGCACCTGTTTTGTGGTTGATCCCTACGACTACCATTGTTGCACTCTTTTTTCCTTCGACTAGAGATTTTCCCATTGGGTTTGCTCTGTCAAGGTTTTGATGAGGCACACTGTTTTTTTGTGGTTAGTTACTTATATGATATTTCGGCCTATATCATTCGGCTACACAGTTTCTCCTAGGTACCGGTTTTGTCCCACACTGGGTTTTCCGGCCCTAAGGTTTTTATGTGTTTAGCACTGCGAATGAACTCGACTCACATCGACAGCATGAAGACGAAGAAATCAAGACGTCCAAAGGGGGAGTGTTGTAGGATATTATTGGGTCTATCTTGGACTTTCCTAGCATATGTAACTCTACCCTCTATTATATAAAGAGGGCCAGAGGTCTCTTGATGTATCTCTCTACAATCATATTAATGAATAAACACTTCGTCTGTTGTTTCTCCTATCTCTCTATATCTATACATATATCTATATAACGAGCTAATATGTCACACAACATAAACAATATATTGTGTATGCCTGTATTAAATAGCATGTATAAAATATGTATTGTGTATGCTCGTATTAAAGAGCATGTATAAATAGTGTATTGTGTATGCTCGTATTAAAAAAAACATGTATAAACTGTGTATTGTGTATGCATGTATTAAAGAGCATGTATAAAAAGTGTATTGTGCATGCATGTATTAAAAAATATGTATAAACTGTATATTGTGTATGCCTGTATTAAAGAGCATGTATAAAATATGTATTGTGTATGCATGTATTAAAGAGCATGTATAAATAGTGTATTGTGTATGTCCGTATTAAAAAACATGTATAAACTATGTATTGTGTATGTCTGTATTAAAGAGCATGCATAAATAATGTATTGTGTACGCCCGTATTAAAAAAACATGTATAAACTGTGTATTGTGTATGCCTGTATAAAATAGCATGTATAAAATATGTATTATGTATTATTGTATTAAAGAGCATGTATAAATAGTGTATTGTGTATGTATGTATTAAAAAACATGTATAAATTGTGTATTGTGTATTTCTGTATTAAAGAGCATGTACAAAAAGTGTATTGTGTATGTCTGTATTAAAGAGCATGTATAACAAGTGTATTGTGTATGCATGTATTTAATAGCATGTATAATTGTATATTGTGTATGTCTGTATTAAAGAGCATGTATAAAATATATATTGTGTATGCATGTATTAAAGAGCATGTATAAATAGTGTATTGTGTATGTCCGTATTAAAAAAACATGTATAAACTGTGTATTGTGTATGTCTGTATTAAAGAGCGTGCATAAATAATGTATTGTGTATGCTCATATTAAAAAAACATGTATAAACTGTGTATTGTGTATGCATGTATTAAATAGCATGTATAAAATATGTATTATGTATTATGTATTACTGTATTAAAGTGCATGTATAAATAGTGTATTGTGTATGCATGTATTAAAAAACATGTATAAATTGTGTATTGTGTATGTCTGTATTAAAGAACATGTACAAAAAGTGTATTGCGTATGCCTGTATTAAAGAGCATGTATAAAAAGTGTATTGTGTATGCCTGTATTTAATAACATGTATAATTGTGTATTGTGTATGCCTGTATTAAAAAGCATGTATAAACGATATATTGTGTATGAATAACAAAAACACAAAGAAGGGGAAGCGTTAATGAATACAAAATATATTGTGTATGGCTAGGGTGGAAAATGAAAACGATAAATTCACAATTATTTAATTACTTACCAATTATGCCCCAAAAATGAGCATCGTTCCGATAAAAAAAAAAAATCCTAATTCATATAAAAAAAATAAAAATGAAGTTATTGGGGGAATGAGTTTTGATCGGACTGTGGAGATTGGGGTTAAAGTAGGAGTGTGGAAAAGATGGAGGGTTGAGATTTGAGGAGGTGGTGACGGGATCGGAGATGGATGGAGGTGCGGCGGAAGATGGTGGAGATAGGTGGCGGAGGGAGGAGGACGAATATTGTAGTTGACATTTTTATCTGTGTAATTATTTAGAGAGAGAGAGAGGGGGGAGGTGTTAAAAAAATATAAATTATTTAGTATTTATAATTTTAATTAGTTGTATGTTTTGGGAATAAAGTGTTGGGGTGTAATTTTTTGGTAATTAGTTTAAAATAGTTGTATCTTTTGGTAATTTTCCCGATTATAAACCATGTCAATATTAAGGACACTTAAACTAAGTAACTTATGGAAGAAGAACATGTCACATACATACACATACATAAACAAGCTACTGATATTACAATTAATCATTTCGCTTCCTTTCTTGATAACTCACACGATTTTAAACACCATAAAAATTGCAGCTATGTTCACTTAAGCCTAAAATAACATGAGTACTAAAATTGCATAATTAACAGTGTGTGTCAGAATTAGTTCTTCCGTTTTATTGATTACAGCAATAAGTTGCTTATTACCTTTTTATTATTATATCATCTAATCATAAAGTTCAAAGACCAATAAATTCATTCAATTTCAAAACACTATCAGAATGTAACATAAGACACGCAACTTATAACATTTACCTGTTTGGTATCTAAAACCTAATTAATCTATATATTTCAATTACTTCCAATTATTTTAGGAAAAACATATGTATTATATCATGCTTTACTTGTACTGTCAATAAACCAAACACCTTGCAGATAAGTACTATACTATACACACATGTTACTACTTCCTGTTATATCAATAAACGTTCGAGTTTTACCAATTAAACCAAAAACTAACTTATACTCAATTTAACAGCAGCTGAAACATATATATGAAAATATAAGCAAGTGGTTACCTCGATGAAGAAACCAAGACCTGAATTGACCTAGCTTTCTCTCTCTTGATTATATGTGTCTTATTTCTTGCTACTGTTATACCTTCTCCCTTTTCTCACATATATACAAGGGCAGAAAAATAAACGGCTAAGTAGCTTAAAAGCTGTAACTCTCTCCCCTCTATGCGTTATAACTTATAAGAATTTAAGTACGGTTTTGATTACCTATTTAATCCTATTCACTAAACCATTAGGAGAATTACTCAATTTAGACCTTAGATTTTTACATAATTACATACTACTCTCAATAGTTGCTGCTATATTTAACTTGCCCCTTAATATAAGCAAAATTAATAACTAGTACCTCTATTTAAATTATTAATAAATAAAAAAAATAAAAAAAAATACGGGTTATAACATTCTTCCCCACTAAAAAGAAGTTTCGTCCCCGAAACTTACCTCAAAAGCTTCTCAAGCAAGTCGAGGTCAGTTAAGGGTATTTCCCTTTTGAGCTTCTTTGTCTCCTCCTTTTCCTGTCAAGGCGAATACCCTTCCTTGCTGTCCCGGCCTCTGACCTTCGTTCCAGTTTCGGCCACGAGTCGGACTTTGTTGCTGAGCTCGAGGACCAAATCTGCACTCATGTTGCAGGTAGCCAGTTCTTCCACAGTTGAAGCATTTACGAGGGTACCCGTCACATCAATATGAATATGCGTGCACACGATCACACTTAGGGCAGGCTTTTTGGGATGGATTTTTCGATTCCCCATGAGGTTGATCAGATAAGTTCTGAACCTTATTAGATCTCCCTCCACCAGTCGCTTCTCTATCCCTTTTGGTGCCTTGTTCTCGCAGCTTCTCAATTTCCATTCCGTCCTCTGCTAGGGTGGCCTTTCTGATAGATTCGCCATAAGTTTGGGGCTCCAACATTTGCACCTTGCTTAGTATTTCGGGCCGTAAACCCCTCTGGAACATAAACATTAGGTCTTCTTCCTTAGCAACCTGATTTGGCGCAAAACGGGACAATTCAACAAACTTTGTTTCGTAATCAATCACTGCATGTTTCCTTGCTCGAGGCTGTGAAATTCCATCTGTTTCTTTCGCCGAATGTTTGCTGGATAGTACTTATCGTTGAACAGTTCAAGGAACTTCTCCTAGGTAAGCTCGTTCTCTCTCCCTTCGCGAATTGTCGCTTAATCATTCGCCACCAATTCTCCGCAGCACCTTGTAACTTATACTCCGCAAATCTAACCTTTTGCTCGCTTGAGCAGTCGAGTATAGTAAAAATCTTCTCAATCTTATTCAACCACAAATCTGCCGCCACCGAATCATTTGGGTCACTCAGCTCTAGGGGATTTCCTTTAAGAAATTTGTCGAATAAAGAACCTTTGTCTAGCGTTATTGCTCCTGGCTCGGAAGTAGAGGCCGGTGCAGGTTGCGACATTAACTTAGTAAGAAGGCTCTGAAAGGCTTGTGCTACTCCATCATCTATCTCAGGGGTTGACGAAGAGGTAACGAGTTCTTCATTAGAAATTTGTGCTATTTTTTTTGTTTGTATATTTCAATACTAATAAATCGTTTTTTATTGTTTTGTTTTTTTCAGAAAGTGATGTTACGCCGCAGTTTCAAATCGTTCAAACGGCTGAAATCTAAAACGGACGTGGACTTAGTACGTGCGGAGTTCAATGAAATGGGAATGAATCCGTATGAGTCAGGTGATGAACAGTCGGATGAGAAGGATGACGATGACGACGATGGTGATGACGATCAAGGTTACGACCCAAGAACTTACGCTAGGGCTTCAAGTTATCGGCATACCGAAAGAGGCAGAGGGGAAGGCGAATCTAGTAGCGGCGGGCGTAGCGGGGGTAGAAGAACGAGTGGAGGTCGACGCCCGACTACAGATCAGGGTGGGAGTTCAAGCGGTCATCGTCGTCGTGCTTCTTTTGCTGGGTCGGACTACGTACACGACGATGTTCCTTCCGATTATCATAGACAATCATTTGGGTTGTACGAGCATCATCCTAGTCAGCATTCAACCGACAGTTGGGCTCGAGGATTGACAATTACATCACACGAGCGTGCTCCGCATCCAGAATCGCAGCATCGAGATAGATGTCGTTCGGAAACCCATGAAATCGAAGAGTCCACTGAGCTGTCATCGGACAGATTAATATCGGCGGGAAAGATACTCCCTATGTCCAACTTTAAAGGATTTAGTCGTGCAAAAAAAAAATGTCATGTGTATGTTTGTATGTTTGATTTTGAAGACCAATATTTGATTTGTATGTTTGATTATTATGTTTGATTTTTTTTTTTAATTTGATAAATGCTTTTTTTTTTAAGTTACCAATATTAGTATTTTAATTGATAAGACCAATATTGAGTTTTTACGAAATGCAGGGACTGTTATGCAATTTCTGAATTTACACACAGACCGTACATTTAATGTACGGTTTGCACAGAATTCATACAAACCGTACATTTAATGTACGGTTTGTGTGTAATTTCAGAAAAAATGTAGTAGAATCAGTAAAACTCTTTTGTATTATCTCATATTTTCGAGTATAAATCAATTATTTTAATTGTTACTTGTTGTTCACAGATACAATGTTTTTTTTTTCCCTGTAAATAAAGTTATTCCCTCCCCATTTCGTTAAAAATCATGTTTTCAAGGACGAACTGAAACTGTTTCGAACTCAGAGCTTAGGTACTTAATTTATGATACCTGGCCAACAATAATTGAAAAATAAAAGTAGGAACATCCCTCGTCCTCTTAAATATAGTGAGACTAAAAAATTATGCAAAGTATAAATGAGTACTTAAACGTAAAAAATTAATATTTTCATTCATTATAGAAGTAAATTTACGATGAGTCTGCTGTGAATACGACTTCAATATCAGGCTATCAGCAGTTGGGGGTGGGGGATGGGTTGAGGAACAAAAAAATCCGAAAACCCAACTCATAACCCAACCCGTACGGATTAGAGCGGGTTGAGTGTAAAAAAAAAGTCCCGTTCCAATTCGCGATATATTTTACGGTTTGAGTTAGGGTTGAGATTTTCAAAACGCGGATTAATTGGTCACAACTCGTTTCAACTCGTAATATATATAACTATAAATATATATCATATCATACTATTAATATAACCAAACTCAAGAAAAGTCGAGTCTGCCAAATTTTATCCAATTTTTACAAAAATACCATCACTTTATTTTAATAATTATCAATTTACCTAATCTAATTAATTAACAATTTGTTTTCACTATATTTTACTAATTACGGATATAGTCTAAATTAATTAACAATTCATTTTAACCTGCATAACTACAATAAATGATACAAAATCTAAATATTATGTTTAAAATAAAATATATTACAAGATTTATGTCATTACGCGTCTCACACGCAACGAGTGTGTAACTTTTACTATTATTTATACATATATTGTGTGTATTTCAAGATAATAACCTTACATTTTTGTTATATTTTAGTTTTGTTATTTGTTCGCGAATGTTTTAAACGTATTTTGATTTGCTTTAATTTATATTTCTCTTTGAAAAAATCAATTTATTTTAAAATTTAGTTTGATTATGAAAATTATAAAAAATAAAGGACCAATTGAAAATTTAAGAATCAATCTCAACTCACAATTTATTTGGCGGTGTTGGTTTGTATTGGGGTTTTAATTGTAACGGATTAAGTTGAGTTTGATTGATATTTAAATTTTATTAATCCGCCCCAATCCGTCCCGCCATTTATTTTACTGATTGAGTTACAATTGAGATCAGTCCGCACTCATCTGTTCCGTGCACACCCCTAAATTTTTATATTGCATCATCCAAATGATTTTTTTTTACGTTTGATCATATTTGTCCCCAATCCCATGGATCCATAAGCTTCAATAAAAAAAACAATCAACAAATTATAAAACGAAATAAACCAACGTCTCTTATTTTCTTCCATTTAACACGGACTCTCATGAAACACCCACAAAAATTAGAAAAAATAAAATTGTCCATTGTTAACCATACCATCCTCTATATATATTTAATCGGAAAAAAATACATTTAGTTTACTATACTACCTGTTATTAACGACTTAGTTATCAAACTAACAAATTTAACAATTGACGTATTAAACTATCATAATGTTCACAATTCAGGTACCGCTGTTAAATTAGTTGGATGAAAGTTAGTTTCACTTTGGTCTTATTAATTGTAACTTGTATAAATCTAACACTTAATTTTCTGAAATGTCTCATTTTATTATAAATTTAAAAATATATACTTATATCTCTCTCTCTCTCTCTCTCTCACACACACACACATGTTATATTAATGTATGTATAAAAATATATATAATATAATGCATTTATACATATTATTGCAAATAATGTAAATTGTAGATGATTTTTGTGTATAAAAAAAATTATAAATAATTAACAAATATATTCTATTTATAAAAAATAATACTTTTTTTGAAAAAAATAACAATATTCTTGCCATTTTACACACACACATATGTTATATTAATGTATGTATAGAAATATATATAATATAATGCATTTATACATATTATTGCAAATAATGTAAATTGTAGATGATTTTTGTGTATAAAAAAAAATTATAAATAATTAACAAATATATTCTATTTATAAAAAATGAATACTTTTTTTGAAAAAAATAACAATATTCTTGCCATTTTTTCGTGAAAATATTCAAATAGTGATGCGGTCTCAAATAATTTTTGCTCGAGTTTCATAAATCTAAAACTTACTTTATTTTCGTTTTAGAGAAAATGTAAATAAAAATTATAATTTTTTTTATTTAAGAAAAAAAATCAAAGAAAATCTAGTCAAATAATATGTTTTTTAAACTGAGATAATTATTATATATGTATATGTATGTGTTTTAGTAGAAACATTATAAATTGTAATATTTCAAAAAGACATGATTAAATTTATACAAATTACAAAGAATATGACCAAAATGAAAAGTGAAACTAAGTTTCATCCAACTAAATTAACGGCAGTACCTGAATTGTGAATATTATGATAATCCAGTCCGTCAATTGTTAACTTTGGTAGTTTGGTACCTAAATCGTTAAAAACAGATAGTACAGTACACTGGATGTATTTTTTTCCTATTTAATCTTTAATTCTCTCGGCTAACCCAGTCAATATTTCGAAATCTACATGGATCGGTAAAAAAAATGTACCCCTATTAATTAACTAGCTCAAATCCATTGAAACACTCGCATGATATTTACCCATATCACGTTTTTTTAACTAATTGAGCAATTTTCTATGTAATTGCTCTTAGTATGGCTCTGATCATTTTAATTATAATTTTTTATTGGGTATTGCCAAAATCGGGTTAAATGAGAATATTTTGAGACGAGTTTAATAAATCATCAACAATTCTTTAATTGTTTAACTGTTTATTTTGTCTATGATGTTATGTGCCTATTTTGTCAAAGGAATTTGTGTTTAAACAGTGTTAATTGTGGTCATTTGTGAATATAATTGAAAAGAGAGACTAAAGAGATAGATCGATTATTTTTGCAGGAGATGAAATTGAATTCTACGGGCCCATGGGGTACTCTTTTTTTTCTTTTAGTTTTATTACTTTTAATTCTACACCCATTAAATATTAGATATGATCAAAGGCCAAAAAAAAATTCATTGATGCGATACAAACATTTATTGGAGGGTGTCCCTTACTTTTTTTTCGATAGGATTACAAATACAACTAAATAAGCGCTGTATTACAAATGGAGGAGGGGTGTCATATAGTCTCGAAAACTCTCCCTGTGGCACAATTGGATCTTACAGTCTGTGGGTTTCTCTGTTGATCAAATGGTTCCACAGAGGAGAGATAATTTTTCATTTTCAGCCTTATAAACTTTATCCATTTTCATTCCATTCCAGGTAACGAAACTGGAAGTTCATAATTCATATAAATGAAGGTGTTATGAAGATGAAGTCATGATGTAAATAACCCAAAAAAATTAGGAAAAAATTATTTTTCATTTACTGCAAAGATAAGGTTTTAAAAGGTTAGAACAACTTTCTACAACAAAATGAACACTAAAATTACAGAAAGAAATAAGATTTGTCCACTTACTTCATACAAATAAAAAGTTTGAATATGTTGTAACAAATTTTCACACCATGATGAACGTAAGGTTGCAAAAAAAATGACAAACTTACACATATAAAAGGGCTTTATAGATATTTTACGCCTAATCCACCATTCACTAATTCTAATACCACCTATACATGATATTAGAAATGATGCTATTCATTGATATCTAATTGGATTATATATCCCAATTCATTTAGCCTAAACAAACACATGACTTGTGGATCTACATGATAACTAGTCTAATCCCATGAATATAATAATCATATGAATATAATTCTTCTAGCAAACAAGACCTAAGTGTGTTGAGTGTCTGAGTCCACGTCATTTAAATAAAAATCCACCGGACGATAAAATATGCAGTTGAAAAAGAAGCCATTCAATTTTTATCCAAGAGAAAAACGAATCTGCCTCATTTTCTATATTTGCCAAATGCCAGGTACCCTTAAATTATCAAAAAAAAGACAACTGTATAACTACAACATTTGCATGCTTCAAACGTGTGACATTCCCCAGAAAATTTTAAATGAGAAATCATATTGGTACCCATAAATCTTAACCAAAAACATTACATGCTGACGTGACGGATTATGTGTACCAATTAGTTTTGTTTTGATATTAAAAACATATTTTTATTTAAATTACAATTGATCCACATAATCCGTCACGTCAGCGGATAAAATTTTTGGATGACCATAGCAATACTCTTTTTAAATATTTTCAAATTTTGGAAACCAAAAGCATCCGTATCTGTTACTCAAAACATATTTTTTCCTAAAATTTAATGATTATGGTATAAAAAGTGACATGCACCAAGAACCCTACCAATTCCCTAAATTTAAGAAAACACAAAATTCACCTCATATACGAGAAATACATATGATTTTCTAAATTAATACTTGTTAGGACCAGATTTCTGGCCTATGAACTATTTGTTGTCTATTGGTTTGAACTAAATAATCATACTTGATTGTTAAGAATTGAGACAGCTTTAAGTTTACAAGTGAGGTTGAAAATGTGGTTGTAACTGAGGTTGCAACTGTCTATGATGGGATGCCATTGAGGTTGCAACCACAGTTCCAACCTGCTGTTATGCAGGATTCTGTCCAGTTATGTAATTCTACATTACTATTCTTTAATTCTTTAATGACGTTTATTTGTTTTAAAGTATGCAGGATATATTATCATATGTTCTTAAAGATTTAGTTTGTGTATATTGAGAATATTAAAGTGATAAGGAAATATTTTGCTTAAAGGATATAAGTAGACTAGTTTATAAAGATATGTTTCATTTAATTAATCAAACTAGATCTATATTTTCGTGCAAGTCTTTATCACTTAATTCAGTCTATGTTACCTATCAAAATCAGATCTATTTTAGATTGAATAATATATGGAGTTAATGTTTCAAAATATATTCAGAAAGATTTTATCTCTAAAAAATACTATCTTATATGTTACTTGTTTTAGGAAAAGATTAACTCGTATTTGCAAGATAGTTATTAACATGTATTAACTTATGAAGATTGATGTCAATCATACGCTGAAGTATCTCGTACAATATGGAAAGATTGAAGTCAATCAAAAGAGTCAAAAGCAATCATTAAGATATTGAAGAAAAAAGATTGTTTTTATAGTTGATAAATTTGCTTGTAAAAAGTGTGTTCTATATTATAAATAATTCATTCTTGAGAGAATACACCGTGAGATTTTAAATGAAAAACACTGGTGGGATGCCATTGATATTTTGAGTGATAGTTATAAGATAGGAGCAATATCGAGATAGGTAGAAAAACCTAGAGTGAGTCTGAGAGTTTTTCAATCATTATACTTAGGTTCCAACTGTGGTTGCAACTATACTTGGAACCTAACTGCATAATAGCAACTAGAACAGCGGATAGGAATTTCAATACTCACTCCGTCCCTAAACAAATGTCCTCTATGAAAATACGTACAATTTTGACCGATAATTTTTTCATATTTAGATTGCCGGAAAAAAATATTTTAAAAGTTAATCATGTAATTATGAAATTTTCAATTTTTTCATTTCGGTAATTTTGATATGAAAATTTTGATGGTCAAAGTTGCATGTATTTTCGTAGAGTATATTTATTTAGGGACGGATGAAGTATTATAGTAATAAACTATCATAGGTACACATTTATGTGGTTATAAATATTGTTATGATTATTAAAATATAATAAAAAAATAATAAAAATAATGTAGGGTTATTATAAGAAAATTAATAAGTAAGCTGAAATTTTGTGTAAATGTAAACGGTTTCTTAAAAGATATAAAATGTGTTAGGTTTGAATAAATGACGATGCTCTAAAGACTTGCCACGCATAAAGCTTAATCGGCTAAGCTGGAAAAGTGACCAACAAAAAATAACAAAAATAAAAAAGCAAGCAACGTCTTAAATCAATTTAATATAAACTAGTTCTATATTTTTTATACATTGTCCAACAGTGACCAAAATTTAAGCTTTTAGGATGAAAATGTCCCTAAGAGTCAAGAAAACGTAAATTAGAAAAATAATGCCTTGAATCTAATATTTTCAAGCAGTTCAGTAGGCCAGCAAGGACCAGCTTTTAACGTGTACGATGGAAATTCCCCTCAATAAAAAAAAGCAGAAACATTTAAAAAAAAAATAAGCTCTGTTGAACCGTTGATTTCTAACTACTCGTAGTTCCAAAGTTCCGAAATTAGACCAACAATCACTAAAAGCTAAATTCCTAATATACTAACAAGTAAAATTTCCTTCAAGGACGAGATTTTAATTAACTTGTAGAATGGAGAATCCCCTCAATAAAGAAAAAAAGTCGACATTTTTTTTAAACAAGCTTTGTGTTGAACCTTTAATTTTCGAACTAGTTCCAAACTTATGAAATTAGACCACCGATCACCAAAAGCTAAATTCCTAATTTAGTAACATGGAAAATGTCCTTCAAGTACCTAGAAAGGAAAAAACAAACAAAGAAACCCTCTTGTTTCTTGTAAATTGTAATCAGTTTTTTTTTTTATAATAGTAATTCCATTTTAATCAAATTAATTTATTAAGTAGACCCCCAAGGCAACAATGATTGAAGCTAAAGTTCCCTACGTATTAAACACGGATTGGTTTTGTTTGTTATAAAAAATTCAAATCAACCGGTCTTAATTTTCAGGACAGCAAAACTAATTCCAAACGGATCCATTTAGTATATTTTTGCTTTCATTGTTTTTATTATGTAACACAATCAAAATAATAGTGTATTAGATTCACGATAGTGTTAATCGTTCGGTGTTCATTCAAAAATACACTATTATTTAGGGTGTGCCAACCAATAGTATTTTTTAGTTTTAATTTTAAATTAATTTTAGGGTAAATATTTTTTGGTTCATTAACATGTGTTAGATTTTTAGTATTTTTTTAGTTTTAATAGTGAATTAATTTTATTATAGATATTTTTTGTTTCATTAATATGTGTTATATTTTTAGTATGAGACACACCCTAAATAATAATAGACTAGATTCACAGTAGTGTTAATCGTTCGATGTTGATTCCAAAACATTAAAATAAAAATGTAACATACAAAATTACATTATTTAAAAAAAAAAACATATTTTGCTGTCTAAAAAATTCAAGAAAGCGTGCTTGAAATTAAATGCAGCAAAAATGATCGAACAAACACCCTCAAATAACAGAGAAGCAAAGTTGAAAAAACTATCAATTTTCCAATCAAATCAGATATTTTCAAGTAGTTCCAAATTTCCAATATAAACTTGCCTCACTGTATCTGTGTGATATTGATAACGTGATAAAGTGATAACGTATCTCCGCCTACCACCCCTTTTTTTAATATTTCCTAAAAAAATAAAAAATACTAATGAAATAATACCCCTCTCTAAATATATATATATATATATATATAATCCCAAACAAACACTGTCACTTTGCTTACACTTGCAAAACAAACTCAACCCACGTTACTTATCCCTTTTCCCCAAATGGAAAACACATCTTCACCACCACCTACTAACACCAATTCCAACCCCATGACTAAGACCATTTACATAACCAGCTCAGAACTTGAAAAACATAACAAGCCAGGTGACCTATGGATATCAATTCACGGTCAAGTTTACGACGTTTCTTCCTGGGCTGCGCTTCACCCGGGGGGCATCGCTCCCCTCCTTGCCCTCGCTGGACATGATGTGACCGATGCTTTCCTCGCTTACCATCCCCCTTCCACCTCCCGCCTCCTCCCTCCCTTCTCCACTAACCTCCTTCTAGAAAAACATTCCGTGTCCGAGACCTCTTCCGACTATCGCAAACTTCTAGACAGCTTTCATAAGATGGGCATGTTTCGTGCCAGGGGCCACACTGCCTACGCGACCTTTGTCATTATGATACTTATGTTGGTTTCTTCTGTGACTGGGGTGCTTTGCAGTGAGAATCCGTGGGTGCATTTGGTTTGTGGAGCGGCAATGGGGTTCGCCTGGATCCAGTGCGGATGGATAGGTCATGATTCCGGACATTACCGGATAATGACTGACAGGAAATGGAACCGGTTCGCTCAGATCCTGAGCTCAAACTGCCTCCAAGGGATTAGCATCGGGTGGTGGAAGTGGAACCACAACGCGCACCACATTGCCTGCAATAGTCTGGAGTACGACCCTGACCTCCAGTACATTCCCTTGTTGGTCGTGTCCCCGAAGTTCTTTAACTCCCTCACTTCTCGTTTCTACGACAAGAAGCTGAACTTCGACGGTGTGTCGAGGTTTTTGGTTCAATACCAGCACTGGTCGTTTTATCCGGTCATGTGTGTTGCTAGGCTGAACATGCTTGCACAGTCGTTTATACTGCTTTTTTCGAGGAGGGAGGTGGCGAACAGGGTGCAGGAGATTCTTGGACTAGCGGTTTTTTGGCTTTGGTTTCCGCTCCTGCTTTCTTGCCTTCCTAATTGGGGTGAGAGAATAATGTTTTTGCTCGCGAGCTACTCCGTTACGGGGATACAACACGTGCAGTTCAGCTTGAACCATTTCTCATCTGACGTTTACGTGGGCCCACCCGTAGGTAACGATTGGTTTAAGAAACAGACTGCAGGAACACTCAACATATCGTGCCCGGCGTGGATGGATTGGTTCCATGGCGGGTTGCAGTTTCAGGTCGAGCACCACTTGTTCCCGCGGATGCCTAGGGGTCAGTTTCGGAAGATTTCTCCTTTTGTGAGGGATTTGTGTAAGAAACACAATTTGACTTACAATATTGCGTCTTTTACTAAAGCAAATGTGTTGACGCTTGAGACCCTGAGAAACACAGCCATTGAGGCTCGGGACCTCTCTAATCCGATCCCAAAGAATATGGTGTGGGAGGCTGTTAAAAATGTTGGGTGAAATTGACTATGTGTTTTGCGATTGGAGCTTCAATTTCGTGATTGTCGTTTAAGGGGGTATACACAATCACCAGATAATCAAACGTTTTCTGTTGTATTTCGTTCTTGTTATTTACATTTGTAGATTGGCTCAAGTAACTGATTTGTGTCGAATCGTTAAGCCTAAATACAAGTGTAACAATTTAGTTTCTGTCCAATTTGAGAAATAGAAAAGTTTGGTTGAGCCTTTTTTTTCTTCTAATTTCTTCAACAGGCTTATTGAGTGCCTTATTTGCCACATACTTAAGCGAAATGCTCCAAGTGCGCTAGCCGCAGATGTATAAATTGTCTTTTTCGGCTTCAAGTTTTAACTGTATAACGTCATTTCGGCTTATCGTAATGGTTCAAATTAGCTGCTTTTGTTTTGACAATTGCCCTAAGCAGGCACTGATCAACACTATCAGTTGTTTTTTCCCTGGTAAAAAAGAACTGTTGAATTTAAATTATGGTCTGGTAATTCCTGTTTGCATTTCAACTCTTTAAATCGTTGTACATGTTTTGGATTTTGAAATTTGTTTAATTCCGAGTATCATAGGGGATACTTCTAATCGTTGTTTTAAAAAGCTTGATTCAATTCGAAAGATCTTGATTCAAAAGTCAAATCTGAAAAGATGGAATAAGTTAGGTATTAAAACCTGTATTTCGGTTTCAGATACACCGATCTTAAAACCTTGTCCACAACCTTTTTTGCAGTGACCATGTGACAGGTTTTGTTGTACACCAGGTTTATGAATATTATTTCAAGAAACTGCTAAATGACTTGGCTCCAAGTACCAAGAGATAATATCACAAAGAAACCAACAAAAAGACAGATGGACTTAACTAAAGAGATTAATTACACAATAGTAAGTGTGTGGATTTAAAATAGGTTGAATCAGTTATTCAAGAGAACCAAATAATTTTTTCAATAATAAACCTAAGCAGTCTTTTTAGACCAATTTTAAACAAAGCTTATTCGTTGTATCTAGACAAACCTTAGCAAAGCAAGTGGTTGGTAGCTATGTGGTTGTTACCCGAGTATACCATGCTCACCGCCAGGATTCGAACACTGTCGTCTGCGAAGTTTCGTAGGTTTTATCTCCAAATGAGAGATAAAAAAAAAAAGAAAAAAGACAAACCTTAGCATCATCACTTTTATATTACCTGGAAAACTGTGAAACGCGTATGACTGTGGAATCAGACCGGTTTTGAGAACAGAATTTAGTTGTTTGTAGATACCTTCTAGTGGAAATATTTGCAATCGAACAAATTAATACTCTAGCACGAGTAGTCAGCTTAAAATAGTGCTGAGTTAGTGGGAGAAGGTTCATAGCTGTATGTTGAATTTAAGCTTTAATGAAGAGTAAAAATAAATATATCAACAAATTGAAATATGTTAACAATATATGTAGCAAACCATAGCAGAAAGAACAGAAACTGTGTTGAAAATCTATACATTATGCATTTTAGGAACTCAAATGGGTACAATAATTAATTTCGTTGGAGTTGTTTGGTCACTTAATTTTGTCTTGGGTACTAATTTGTTGGCTCTTTATTTGTTTAGACCTTTGATTTAAGTTATAGAGGTATATAATGAAGGCTCCCTCTACTAGCTTCTCTTCTTCCGTGTTTTTCGCCAAATCACGGTAGTTTCTCTCCTCTGTTTCTCCAAATTAGTCCATAAAAAGCCTTAAACAGTTCCCAGTTCCAGTGATTTGTGATAGTACAATGTTAGTTTCATATCATTTCTTGACATAATATTCACAAACATAACTACATGAGAACAAATGAATACACCAACTACCAAGTATTTAATGGGAAAAGACTGAAACCAAGGATAAAAATTAATTTATGTTTAAAAGAACTTCCCGTGAACAATAAGTGGGCTAAATTCATCATATTATGCGTTAATTATCCACATATTTTGGAATGTATTAAGAGAAGTAAATATAGACCTGCCAGTAAACGAACTGTTCTTTTTCTCAGACGGGGTTACCACTTGCTCAGCCTATTAGAGATGTCTGGGAACATAGCGGACCCACCACTAAGTATGATATTCCCATACGAGTCTTTGCTGATATCCATATTGCTCTTCATGATCGATTCGCGAGCGGTCTCGTGAATGCCAGCAGCTTCCTTTCCAATCAGTGATGGCTGGAATAGCACCTCAACGCAAAGGAATATTTCCACGCTGATGGTGATGACCTTATAAAATTGGAAAAGATTACTACTTTTATGTTGCCACTGTGAAAATGAGTTGCTAAAACACACCTTGCTTCACGAGAAGATATAAGTGAAATAATTTTAATATGCACTGTATAAATTTGGAGAAACTAACGTCTGCCACCTTTTCTCATGACTACATTTTTGGTGCGATTGAGTAAGCCACTTCCAGCCGGGGTTGGTGTTTAAGGAATACTTTTTTCGCTCGAAGTGTTAATATGTTTGATGTTTGAAGTGCTGCGTTGGTTTTTCTTATGCTGAATTAGAGGTAAAGAAAAGACACCTTAATGTCTGCCACTTAACGTGTACATCAACCAGCTTGAAACCGTAATCAACTCAATTGCACCATATGTCTTGTAATGTGGAAAAGCGGCGGACATTAATTCCTCTATGCCTCTACCCAGCTTCATCCACTATGGAAACCCCCTTCGTGTCAATATTAACACGAAGGGTTTTTTCCATTTCATCCCATTCCTCAATGACTCCGTATGCAATTGGATTTTTAAAAAATGGAGCATCTCTTTTTGACATGCTTCATCACCTACATATATATCTTTCTGATCTGTTGCGATATTTGGGACAATAGCTAGTGGAGAATCATCACCTATAAATTGGCCTTTGACTGTTCTAGTTACGCTGTCGCAAATATTGGTCTGAATATCATCAACATGGGTCATTTAGTAAAAGTTATTACGGAGTCGCAGAAAAGACTCAACTTCTTTGTTTAGATGAAAAAGAATCAGGAAATGAGAATCATAGCAAGAATGATGAAGGGTGTGGATCATGGATTTTGATGGATATAAAGAGTCTAGCATAAATGATAAACCTTCTGGCTTTTCCTCTTCTTAATTCTTATCAAAAGCCAGTTTGGTTTTATTATTTACTGATGAAATCACCTAGAATCTATTTTTGTTTGACCTTTCTGTATTTAAAGTTTTAAACAGGTATCAATGCAGAAACATTGCGAGTTTGTCGGTCTTAATTCGAAGAGGGCCGCAGAACTCGTCAAGTAAAGTTCTAACATTTTTAAAACCCGAACAAATACTACATATGTTCCATTTTTCAAATACTACATTGTATAAATGATTAAGAAATTTATCAGAAAGTATTATACGACCACCATCTATCTTACCACTTATTTTATAATTTCTTACAGAAATACGAACTTCCTATTCTATATTCTCTATTCAGATTACAACAGCGTCATCTGTAGATTGTTATGCGAGTGACCATTCTGACATTCTAAAATCGCAACAACAATACTCATTTGAATTTCTACAACGCCTTTATACATTTTCAAAGTGATCATTTTCCCCAAAATAATATGTGCAGTTATTGATACCAAAGCATTTAAATATTTTCCCTTTTCTATAGTTTACTTCCATGAGGAATCAACAAATTAAGATCAAGCGTAAATAGGTCCAACAAGGGAAATCGAGAAGAAACGTAAGTTCCCTTGAAAACGAATAACCATCTTGAAGTTACATCTCTCTCGAAAGAATAAGTATATACAATTTCTAAAAAGCTGATCTGGCTCGAAGCTAAAGGCTACGCGATTAAGGTAAAGTTTCCCAAGAACCCTATTTGTTAAAGATGATCAAGAAACAGAATTTATCTTTTCTGAAGAAAAAACGAGGCAAGATAGGCGCAGCTGAAAATAGGTTAAAATATACTTCCCATGTATCGTATTTTTTCAAGGGGTCTGCTTACTAATATCAACTAGGAATTAGTATGAACATAAATCAAAGCCCTGATTATGCATTCAGAACTTGGAATGTACGAAGGAACATAAATTGGAAACTGAGATGAATTGATCAAAGCGTTAGTTTAACGGCTCATGGAAGTAACAGAAGAGCAGTTAACAAAATAATAATACCCGCTTAAAAGGACATTAAGATAATCCAGTACGATGGTATTGTTTACATGCTTCAACAACTGCTATAATTAGCAAAGAGAGACATAATATGGGGTGGCTAAGTGGCTTAACAAATCAAACAATCGAGCAGCCTTACGGAAGAAAAAAAAAGCCATCGTCAAACTTTTTCTATTTCTCAGATCAAATGGAGTAGTAGAGTAGATTGTTACATTATGTTTTGGCACTCTAATAGAACAGCCTAACAATGGTTTGTCACAGCCAGAATTGAGCCCATCCGACAAATGTAAATAACAAGAAAGAAATACATTGCAAAACCCTACCAGCAACAACACCGACGAGCACGATCATATCATGGTGTATATGCCCCTAGGAAGACAATCAGGATAACACATCGTACACAATTATAACTGAATAAAAGCTTCAACTGCCATCCAAATAACCAACAGTACTACCCATGGGTATTCACAGCTTCCCACACCAAGTTCTTCGGGACCGGATTGGAAAGGTCACGAGCCTGAATGGCCGCATTTCTCAACGTCCGAAGCGTCAATACGTTGGCCATTGTAAAAGACGCAATGTTGTAAGACAAATTGTGTTTCTTACACATATCCCTCACAAAAGGAGAGATCTTCCTGAGTTGACTCCTAGGCAAACGCGGGAACAAGTGGTGCTCGATCTGAAACTGCAAACCGCCATGGAACCAATCCATCCATGAAGGGCATGATATGTTAAGTGTCCCTGCAGTTTGTTTCTCGAACCAGTCATTGCCCTTTGGCGGACCCACGTAGACCTCTGCCGAGAAATGGTTCAAACAAAACTGCACGTGTTGGATCCCCGTAACAGAAAAGCTCGCGACCACAAATATTATCCTCTCGCCCCAGTTAGGAAGGCAAGAAACCAGGAGAGGGTACCAAACCCAAAACACGCCTATCCCGAAAATCTCTTGAACCCTATCGGGCACCTTCCTACTCGAGAAAAGCAACATAAACGACTGCGCAAACAGATTGATCCTAGCTAAGCACATGACCGGATAAAACGACCAATGCTGGTAGCTAACCAGAAATCTACACACTGAATCAAACCTCAGTTTCCTGCCGTAGAAATGAGAAGTAAGGGAGTTAAAAAACTTTGAAGACACGACGAAGAAGGGCATGTGCTGGAGGTCCGGATCATAATCTAGACTGTTGCAGGCGAGGTGGTGTGCGTTGTGGTTCCAATTCCACCACGCGATACTAATCCCAGCAAGGCAGTTTCCGCTCAGGACCTGCGCGAACCTGTTCCATTTCCTGGTAGACATTATCTGGTAATGCCCGGAGTCGTGACCCAACCAACCGCTCTGGATCCAGGCCACCCCCATGACCCCTCCGCTAGCCAAATGCACCCACACATTGTCGCTGTAGAATATTCCAAACAAACTAATAAAAAACAAGGCTACCATGGCGACGAATGTCGCCATGGTAGTATGGGACTTGGACTTGAACAAGCCTAGTTTATGAAAGTTGTCAAGGAGGTTGCGGTAGTCAGAGGAGGTGGGCGAGACGGAGTATTTTTCTAGAAGGAGGTTGATGGAGAGGGGAGGGAGAAGGTGGGAGATGGAAGGGGGATGGTAGGCGAGGAAAGCATCGGTCACGTCGTTTCCTGCAAGGGCGAGGAGGGGTGCGGTGCCTCCTGGGTGAAGTGCGGCCCAGGAGGAAACATCGTAAACTTGGCCGTGGATTGATATCCATAGGTCACCTGGTTTGTTATGGGTTTTGAGGTCTGAGCTGGTTATGTAACTACTGGTCTTGGGGTTTACTGGTGGTTCAGCCATTGTGTATTGTGCGTTTGCTTGTGAGTGGAGTGTGTGTGTTTTGTTACTTTTGTAGGAGAATTTGAAAATTGATTTTAAAAAAACAAATTTAGAGTTCTATTTATTAAAAAAAAAAATTTAGACTCAACAAACTTATCGGTGGATGTTGTTAGCATGTGTTATTTGTCAATATTTTTATTTTATTTTGATTTGAAAAATCAATCTTCATATGATATATTATTGGTCGACTAAAATCAATCTTCATATGATATATTATTGGTCGACTTAAATCGTCACATAATGGATAAGGTTAAGCAAGCTGGTTCATCCAAGTGGTTGACACCACGTTCATTACCATAGTTCGATTTCTAACGTATGTGAAACAGGTTACCTCCAAAATGAGTGTTAAATCATCCGCATCTGATACATCAAATCATAATTTTACTTAAAATTTAATGATTATGGTATAAAAAGTGACATGTATCAGAATCTTTATAAATTGACTAAATTTCAGGGAAAACAAAATTCATCTTATATAAGGAATTTATATGATAATATAATAGTAAGAAACTATCTTGTGATCCACATTTTTGTGTTTGTAATATTATTATGATTATTAAATAATAATAAAAAAATAAAAAAATGTAGGGTTATTATAAGAAAATTAATAAAAAAATTAGAATTTTATGTAAATGTAAACGATTTCTTAAAACATATAAAATATGTTAGGTTTAAGTAAATAGTCAAAGATTGCTATGCGATTGCTCTTATTAAATATCAAAAACAAAGAATAAGGTTTTTAGAAAAAAAATAGAAGATGAGTAAATGAATAATAACCGTGTTTTGTAGATTTGTCTAGTTGGGGGTGAGTCGAGAACAGGAAGGCAAAAAATTTGGAACTACTCGAAGTTGCTACAATACTCAATAGTGTATAAGATAATTTTTCAAAAAATAAAATAAAAAAAATCATGTATAAGATGGAGCTGTCAGGACTTCACGAGGTGTTTTTTGTTTCTGCTTTTCCTACGTATACTGATCGGAATTCTGATAGTTTGAGAGTTTAATTGTATTTTCAATTAATGTTTGTATTGCTATAGACACAAACTTGTTGTAACGGAGTGAGCTCTCGTATTATAGTATAAATTATAACTCTGTAAATTTTAATTTTGCTTGATTTACCCGACAAATAGAAAAGGAAATTATCATTTATACAGGCATTTACTCACTTCCTTGATATTGAAGTTTTTTTTTTCATGGATCGAATTTTCGTTTGCTCGTTTGATAAAACAATGATAAATTTACCATTTGAAATTGAAGCAAACTTGTAAATAATTATGGACCAAAAAGACTCATCTTTACAAAACAAAATAGAAGGATGAATTAACGTGGTTCGTAAATGGTAACATGAACAAACTTTTTTTCTAGATTTTGACGCCCCAACACCATAATATATAGGAGCAATTAACAAAAACATACTCTATCCCTATTATATTACAAAAAACATACCCTAATAATTTAAATTACCAAAAATATACCTATACATACTTATTATTTTTTAATCTAATTTATCTCTCTAACTTAACATATATCTCTCTCACCTAACACCTCTCTCTCTAATCTAACATATCTCTCTAACCTAACATATCTCTCTCTAATCACACATATCTATCTAACACACGATAATCGCACCTTTTTCTAACACGTGCTAATCACCCATCTCTCTCTAAAAATGATTAAAAACTCACAAAATATACATATGCTAATTATAAAACGTCATACCCTAATTTTAAAACTTCATACCCTGATTTCAAAACTTCATACCCTAATTTCAAAAATTTCATACCATAATTTCAAAACTTCATACCCTAATTTTAAAACTTCATACCCTAATTTTAAAACTTCGTACCCTAATTTTAAAATTTCATACCCTAATTTTAAAACTTCATACACTAATTTCAAAACTTCATATCTCAATTTTAAAACTTCATACCCTAAATATGAATTTCTTTCAAATATTGTACCTATGGATTCTTCTCTTTCAACTTGAAACTCACAATGTTTACAATAGTCTCAAAACTCAATAAATAGAAAACAATCTCACAATTTCATATATTTTTGATATATTACGGGGTATCAAATAGTGTAATATTTGTGTATTACGTATGTATATATCTGTATTTATATGTATATATATATCTATATAATCTAAATGGTGTTCGATAGTTAGTGATGAGTTTTCGTGGTGGATGAAGAAAGAGATAGATTGGTATATTAAAAAAAAAATAGAAGAATGGATGAGACAGAGAGTAAGAGAGATAAAGAGAAAAAATGATGAGAAATAAGAATGAAGAGATACATAAAGAATTGATGAAAAAGAACAATGGAGGAGAGAGAGAGTAAGATGTGTGAGAGATAAAGAAGAATGGAGGAGAGAGAGAGTAAAATGAGAGATAGATAAAAAAAAAATAAACAGCATTAAATTTAAATTTGTTTGGTATGTTTTTTATAATGAAAAGTTTTAAGGGTATGTTTTTTGTAATTTAGTTTAAAAAGTAGTATGTTTTGTTAATTTATCCTAATATATAATGTTAAACTATGTGCATGTGTTTGTAGGGTATCTTTTAATTGTTGATAGGGTATACGGTATCACATGGGTTTTCTATTATATTAACTATGATATTTAGTGATTGTTTGGTTGCAATAATACAAAGTCCCTGGATTAACAATCCAATCCCGAAAAAGTATATTTCAGAGTTTCTAAAAATGATATACTCTGCTTTATTATGTTGAAGTGAAAGTAATGTCTGTATATTGATTGGAAAATACGGTATTTTTTTTATGAAGCTAGTAATATGGATTGCTATTTTTGGTTCCGGTTTTTCTACCTGTCTTAGTGAGTACAACAAGGTTTATCATAAATCTGATTCATAGCATTTAACCAAAAACTAGCGACTGCTATATTTTTATTAGTCATCCAACTTTGGACACTTTTTCACACCAAGAAACTATAACGAAGTGAAAATTTCAAATGTATTTCATGCTGGAATATAACAATTACTACAGTTTTCTTGGCTTGTTATACTAAAATTAATCAGAATGACGATGCAAGAAAATTAAAATACATAAATATACCTAAATTGGTAAGTTTTTAGGTAGGTGTACATTACCAATTAAGTTATACTCCTACTACAATATTATGGTTTATTATATCCAATAGTATGGATTAGCATGTGCTACATAAAATTAGGGGTGGGCAAAAAATCCGCAAACCCGTCCCGTAACCCAATCCGTGCGGATTGGGGCGGATTGGGGCGGGTTGAGTGTCAAAAAAAGTTAAATCCGTCCCGCCCCAATCCGTAAAAAAATTCGTGGGTTGGGTTAGGGTTGGGGTTTCCAAACCGCGGGTTAATCCACCCCAACCCGTTTCAATCCGTATATATATATATATATATATATATATATATATATATATATAAATTTTCTGAAGATCTTTTTTAATAACAGTTTCTATATTATAATAGTATTGATTTAAGAAAAATTATATATATAGACAAAAAATCTTTGGATTGTCCAAACTTAAACTTAATGATTCGATTGATATATTGTCTTATAAATTCAATGTATCATCTCGTACTTACAAAAAGAATGAATTTTTAATCTGGGTCTATGTAGTATGGGTGGTTAATTTATTTTTAAAAACTTTATTTGTAATTGAAATATAGCCAAATATGAAGTTATATAAATTTATTACGAAATCTGTAGCTATTGAACTTGTGGATTCAATTAGCTATTAAACTTTATTTTGATTATGTTGATGAAGAATAATTTGTTTTGTTTTAGCTTTGTTACTTGTTCCGAACATTCTAAACGTATTTTGGTTGGCTTTTAGTTTATATTTCTATTTGAAAGATTTATTTTTTTTAAAATATTTAGTTAAATTATGCGAAATAATAAAAAATTAATGACTAAAATGAAAATTTAAGAAACAACCCGCACCCAATCCGCCCCGCTTGATAATGGGTTGGGTTGGGTTGGGTTGGGGTTTTAATTATAATGGGTTGGGTTGGGTTGAGATTTTAATATCACTAATCCGCCCCAATCCGTCCCGCCATTTATTTTACGGGACGGGTTAGGATTACGACCAATCCGCCCCGTGCCCACCCCTACATAAAATGTCCATCTGTTATGCACTAAAATCCCTGAATTAAGTTAAACACAGCTGCCATCTACCAAACAACAATTAGGATAGCTCTTGAATAGTAGCCATATCTCATTGGAGTGTCAGATATGTAGGCCACATTTCTGTTAATAATGTTTTCGAGAGAAACATGCCAAAAGTATTTCGTGTCGGTACCCAGACTTTGCACATGCCGAGTATATATATATAAATTGACCTCATGCGTGTGTGACATGCAATACAATTAAAATATCAAAAATAAGTGTAATTATGATACAAATATATGGATAATAAAAAATCAAAAAAATAGTATAAGATGATAAAATTTAAAAGAATGTTTAGTTGTTAAAAAGAGATAAATATTGTTATTAGTTATTAATTTTTGTATTTTTTTATGTGAGTATGATATTATTGTAATTAATAAAAAAATATATGAGTATTTTTAAAAAAAATGACTAAATTGGACAGACTCATTTGACTTGTGTTGACTTATTATAATATAATGATATAACTAATATTATTATTATTACAGTACATAGTTACTAGTGATATATACACTTACACGTGTCGAACACGGGACATGACAAATTTACATGTCCGTTATGATTTGTGTTTTAGTCACTTGCACACACGTGTCGAACACAGTTCAACGATAACATGACATGGCTAACACAAAAAATAAGTTTAATTTGTAATTTTTTAACATGAAAACCATCCAAGTGACTTATAAAATGCGTGTTCGAACACGGTTCAACGATAACATAACATGCCTAACACAAAAAATAAGTTTAATTTATAATTTTTTAACATGAAAACCATCCAAGTGACTTATAAAAATGTAGATTTAACATAAATAAATCAATTGACATGTTTAATAATACTATTTTGGTTTATCTGTTTAAATAAAAAATATTTCACATATATGAAAAATATAATTATATATTCTATTAAATGCAGTGTACTTGTCGAGTCGTGTCCTAAATTTTAGAATTTTACCGTTTTGATGTATCCGTCCGGTCAGTGATACTACATCTACATGACACTAACTTTTAATATACTGGAGTAACAAGTAACTATAGTCCAAAAACTTGCTATATTCCTAGTAAGAGTGAGGATAAAAATTCAACATTATGCTGTGTATTTCGTCTGACTCGAAAGCATAGCAATGAGTGGTAGTGTGTGTGCATATAGCTACATCAATAATTGAGATTAGGAATATTTAAAATTAAAAAACAATTTGGTCCTACAACATAGACATAAGAGTACACTATCATATGATATAATGATATACCTTTTGACATAGACTATCGTAAATATTTAAGACAATTAATTTATCCTCATATGCATGATCTGATGGTCCACATTGAGTCTATTTAAAAAAATATCTATTTATATCATTACTCAAAGTTTAATACTCCACTAAAAATCCAATTTCAACAACTCTTCTGAAATACACCACCATGGTCCAAGAAAACCTGTTTCATCCTTAAGAGGGATTAAACCATCATTTTTGTCAGATTTTGACAATTTCTCTGTTCACCTGTGCGTATTCACATTGTATGAGTGATAACCGTTAATTCTGAGTCTCAAGAAACATACTAACAGATTTTTTTATTTTTTATTTTTTATCACTCATTTGGAGGTAAAACCTGCGAAAGTTCGCAGGCGACAGGGTTCGAACCCTGACCGTGAGCGTGGTATACTCGGGTAACAACCACATTGGCTTCTAAAAAACTATAGGACTCGAGATAATATCTAATTTGATTACTGCAGTTGCCCGCACAACACTCCATATGACGAGGAAATATCAAAAGTTAAAACAGAAGTGTACAGGTGATTGCATGAAGATGAAGTACTGAGACAGTTATGAACGTATCACTACCCGTTATTAGATAGTCCAACATGAAATCCTAGAAAGAATCATCTGCGATTTTCACTGATAAATTTTTTGTCGATGCCAAAAGAAAAACTTTTATGACCAAGAGCGAAGAAAACACAAAGGAAAGAATTGGCATCAACCTTGAAACAAGATTATACTATGTTCAATCAACAATTGCACTTGACCTATCATAATCTAACTATGGCATCATCAACGAATGAAAACTGTAGCTTAATATAAAAGTGATGCTTAAATCTGTGGGGGGAAAATCAGTTAGCTGCACCTTTAGTCAGTCAGTAAAGAAACGCCCAACCATAACTCAACTTACAAAAATTAATCCTATGGAAAACAAACATAAAAAAAGAAAAGTATTCTGCCGATCTACTGGTCTAAAAGCAATGTATGAATGACAAAAGCGAGTTGAGCATTATTATTAAATTTACACTGCGTCTCATTGGAACAATGAAGTTAGGAAAAAAGGGGGATTGGCAAACAATAGTTTGGGAAATTAAACACTTATAAATTACACAACTCTGCTAATAAGTTCACTGACAGAGAGAATCTAAAATGAAAAACTGATACGGTCCTATGAAAACATAGATACAACTGCATTGGCATGGTGAAATATACAGCAAATATCTTTGCTTCCACCTCCAAACTCAACATGGTACACAACAGAATCTCATAACAGAAACTGTAAGTACAAGTCCTCAAGAAAAGAAAAAACTGATCCATATTGATCAAGTATAAAATTAATCACTTTTAAGGAAATCAGACTTACCAGCTAAGATCCAACAGGAGCAACTCCCTTCGCCTTGGCGGCAGCTGTTGCCGCTGCCGCTGCCGCAGCAGCAGCAGCCGAAGCTGCCGGATTAGGTGTTGAGGGTGGGGCTGCCTGCTGAGGTGTAAAAATCTCCACAATTGGCTGCTCCTGTTGAGTGTCGTCTTTCGCGAGCAAAGCTGTAATCTGCTTCCCGCTTAGAGTTTCGTGCTCCAACAAGGCGTTGGCTAAAGTATGTAGCTCCTTGCTATGAGTAGTAAGTATAGTCTTCGCATTATTATATGCGCTCGCAAGCAACTCTCTCACCTCTTTTTCTATCAGAAGTCTCGTCTCGGTACTCATGCTCTTCCCATTATCATCGTAGTTGTGCGTCACAACCCCGACTTGCTTACTCATCCCATATTTAGTTACCATAGCCCTAGCAAGACTAGTCGCTTGTTGAAGATCTGACGAAGCCCCAGAAGTGACTTCGTTTTCTCCGAATATGAGTTCTTCGGCAACACGGCCTCCCATACAGACATCTAGCCTGGCAAGCATCTGCTTACGTGATATACTCGTTTCGTCCTTATCTGGCAACTGAGCGACCATTCCGAGAGACATGCCTCGAGGGACAATCGTAGCCTTGTGGACAGGGAGAGCGCCATCTGTATGGATAGCCACGAGGGCATGGCCTCCCTCATGGAAGGCTGTGAGTTTTCGTGATTCGTCGGAGATGACGGCGGATTTGCGCTCGCTACCCATCATGATCCTGTCCTTGGCATATTCGAGATCGTCCATGCTCACCGATTTTGCACCGTCCATTGCGGCTTTAAGAGCAGCAACGTTGACCAGGTTTGCCAGGTCAGCACCAGAGAAGCCAGGTGTCCCTCTGGCTATGATCGATGAATCAACATCCTCTGCCTTCAGGACCTGCCAAACAGAATTCCCATCAGTAAACATTTAAACAGAAAAGATAAGAACAAAATTTTCCATTATATTTATTGACAAGCATTCAAGCAGGGTTGGCAGAGGGTAAGCTCCATACACCAGGTACAATGAAGAACTGGTCATACAATCACAATTTTCAAGTGTATACTTGAATAACTTACCTCATCTAACAGTAACTGATGCAAAAGATCGTATAAGGAAGCACATGCTTGTCCAAATCTGTGAGCTATTATTATCTACTATGGTAATATATCAAGTGTAAATTGATATTGCAGAGTCACATTTACCACTACGCGCAAACTAAAGATAAAAAATTAGTTACATATCCTAGCTTAGCAGCAAAGCTGCAATCATTCTGTACAGTGTTACATGTCAATACTATGTTTCATAAAGACAATTCACATTTTTGCTTCTTCTGTTATTGTATCTGGCTCACAACATCTGATATGCTGGGTAGGGTAAGTGCTTGCTCAGAGGCTGTAAAGAACCCATCTCAGGGGGGAAAGAGAAAAGGATAGGGCCCAGGGATAAGTGAAATCTATGAAACAATATTAAGGGTTCAAGCTATGACTTTTTCTTAAAATGGCCTAGGGATAAGTGAAATCTATGCACGGGGCAGTAAATAGAAAGTATGAAAACTCAGGCATCTTTCTCCAGTAACCAGAAAAAAAAACACTCATCCCCAGCTTAGTATTCGACGTCCACTTTGATTTTGAGTTGTAATTTCAATATTTACTTCTACCGTATCTTACTACTGTTGAAGTGTGTTATTTTCTTCTAAGAACCAACAACGAGATGAGATCATACTTCAGAGAGTATGAGTCTAGCCGTTTTCAATATAAATATCATAGCCTTAAGTCGGCTTATGGGTACTTTATTAATTTAAATATCGAGCCACTATACACTTGAAGACTTCTCACTGTAATGATGAAACCTTGATTATACTGAACCTAGTCAACTACAAAGATGTTTTCTCTTCCCCTTTTTCTCACCGCCACTCTTTCATTTATCTACTCATTTTATTGCCCACCCTTCCTTCTTATCTAGTTAATATTTAAGTGTATTTGCAGCAGGTTTGCACTTTGTATTCGTTGCATAGATCTATAATCGACCTCTTTCCGTCCAACATATGAGATGATAACCGTTGCTAACAACAAATTGGATTTGTTTATCAAAGTCTCTGATGGCCGTGTGGATCTCATCCCCTCGTCACGGCTGTGGTTTTGGGATTTGGTTTGGCTCGTGTTGGGAAAAGCAATGGAAACCACATTTGTGTACTAGTTCTAGTTATTTCGGGATACTTTTCGATGCATGGGTGAGTTTGGTTATTTCAGACTATTAAGCGTGCTTTTATGTTGATATGACAGACTGGCAAAAATTTACATTGTTAAACTTTGTTTACTGGTCATTTGGATATGGGTGTGTTTGAGGAGAGTCTAGCCAGGTAAATGCTTGTTTGGGATTCTATAGTTGTTGGGTTGATGAACTTGTATGGTGATCTTTTTAGTTTCTGGGAGTTCTCACGATCTACAATAGCGGGTAGGAGATCTGGTCACAATTCGTAGGCTCGAATTAGGAGATCTGGTCACAATTGTGAGACCCAACTAAATCAGCTTTCACATGGTTCTGTTCGAGTTAAGACCAACTACTCGCAGGCTCAGATTAGAGTGGACAAAGGTTGTGGTCTGCTTCTAATCTCGTAGTTAGTTGTTTAGCAATTTACTTTGTTATGACTTTGTGTTATTTAGTTACCAGGCCTAAGACTTTATTTGTTGTTTGTCCGAGCAGATTTGTTTCATTGGATTGTTCTCATGTTTTTCTTTGTATATCTGGGTTAGATCCCACTTTCTTTATATGATAATGTTACTTGCCTAAAAAAAGAACTACAAAGATAAAACCTGCTTTTCCTTCAATTATAATTTCCCAATAATAGTCAACTCTCCTAGCTAAACTCTACAATTTCAAGATAGATGACTCAATATGAAACAAAGCTTATATACATATGCAAAAAAACGAGTATATATTCACAACGAAGGAAGTACCTTGGACATATGAATTTCCAGTATTTGTCTGCGCCCTTCCACATCAGGATTAGGAACGACAATATGGCGGTCAAATCTTCCAGGTCTAACCAAGGCCTTATCCAACGATTCAGGGAAATTAGTTGCTGCAATAACAATAATTCCTTCATTTTGTTTAAACCCATCCAGCTCAACAAGCAACTGGTTCAAAGTCATCTTCATATACTGCTGGTCCTTTGGGTTGCGGCTTCCTCCGATGGCATCGATTTCGTCCATAAATATTATACAAGGTGATCTTTTTTTTGCAGCTGAAAAAAGATCTCTGACCCTTCGAGCTCCAACTCCAACAAACATTTCTTCGAATTCACTGCCACTGCAAGAGAAAAAAGGGACACCAGCTTCTCCTGCTATAGCTCTAGCTAGCATTGTCTTACCAGTGCCAGGTGGACCTACAAGTAGAACACCTTTTGGGAGCTTGCCACCAAGACGGGTAAATCGCTGCAGAATTAAAAATAGAGCGATAAAATCAAATGGATTTTTATACTGGTAGATGATTAGGTTTATGAAGGATAATAAGTGGGAAAAACAGGAGACATCGGCAGTTTTGAGTTTTACTCTAGTCGTTTTCTCTCTCCCCTGCTAAACAATATATATTTTGTTACTAGAATTAAAAGAAAATGATTAGTGAAGTTTAGAGACTGCAGTAGAATAAAAATGATACGGCTTTTACCAAGCTTGTGTATTCAATAGACATGTGTCTTAAAAAAAATGGTAGCTTCGGGCTAATAGCTGTTAGAATGCTTGTTACACTGTTCTGATATAACTACTGGTAATATCTAAAATTTCCATCAAGTGAAAATTGAGAGCTTTTGTTAGCAAAAAAAAAAAATTGATGGGCAAAAAATGAAGAGATAAAATCGGCAAGAGATACGTAACTGTAACAAGAATGTAACAAGGAACAAATACTATAAACCAGTTTCACAATCTAAGGGAAACAAATCTGCACCCAATGTAGACTTTCTGAATCTAAATTAAAATAAAATCTCACTGGAGACAGAACCTACATAAAATGTGCTAAAGCATGAATAATGTGTACATATACACCAAACTTTATTTTCCTGAAATCAAGCAGCATGTAGCACGGTGCCAATTAACCCTTAAAATGATTAACAATTTCACAAAGTGGTGCCAAGCAAGAGACAGTATCATGATATTCCCAGTTTTTGATACACACACATACCAGGAAGCTCACAGAAATAATGTGGTAGTCAACAGTCATCCTTGGTTCTGCATGTGAAACCCAAAACACTTTCTGTTTGTAGTTATATACCTATTATTGGGCTTTCTCTATCCATTATCATAACAATCGTCGCACTTAATGTAGGAGCCTCACTAACACAGTATAAAAAAGACAACCGCAATAAGCGATATGATACACATGGTTAGTCGTAAGGTCTATGAACTTACATGGACATATAGATGAGATAAAACACGCTTACACATTGGCGAGCTAATTACCTTAGGATCTCGAAGATAGTGAACAATTTCTTCTAGCTCAGCTTTAGCCTCATCAACACCCTTGACATCATTAAATTTTGTGTTGCTCTCGGTGCTTGGCTGCACCTCCTCGTTGAGACCAAGACCTGATAAGTACGAAAAACAAAATTAGAAGTGGCACCATTATCATTATTCACTAAAAAAATGAATTGAGAACAGATAGGAAGACAAAAAACTGCAACATGTACGATTATTACATCCTAGATCCCCTCTCAAATAAACCCAACACAATTATAAGAAACTCAAACAATAGAAGGTGAGTTTGTTGTCCTTCTGTTTATATTTCTAAGTGGCTGCTTCAACGAAATCGAATTTCCAAAGAAAGGAAAGAGATACTAAAGAGATTTTACCAAAGAAAAGGGAAAGCAACAAATGTATGTGTAAATCTACTTAGTAGTGATGCTAAGACAACTAAAGAAACTCTTCATTCAACAACCCAAATTTACAATAAACTATCCCTTTTATACTGCTGGCTTACGGAAGAGTAAAATGGAATTTGCAAAAACGGCCCCTAAGCCCAATAATTCGTAGAAAAGAGTCACACAGTTGTCAATTGCTGACAATTAAACCCTTGACTCTTAAGGTAATAGCTCGGCCCACATATTGCTTCTCCATAATTTTCTCTCTTGTCATCAAATCGTGTCTATTAGAGGTCTAGGTAGTTACCTTTACTGATTCCTCTGTCCTCAATAAGTGCGCCTACGCCTGAAATCAAGAGGAAAGCCATGCCAAGAGTGCGGAAAGTACGCCATAGCTGCTCTTTGAAATGGCCTCCTTCTGCAGCTACCATGTGAATGGGTGCAGCAGCAGTCCCAAGAGCACCATCTTTTGTTTGTTTCCCAACATTTCTAAAAGCTGAAGAAAGCCCACCAAAACTTTCTTCCTCTAAATGGGAGTAAGAACCGGTACTTCCGCCTATCCCTGTATAATTCCAATGTATCAATTAGACAAACCCATAAATGACAAAAAGGATTGCATGAGGAAAAGCACTCACACAAAAAAATATTATCGTTTTCCTACTGACTGCAAAAGGAAAAAAAAGATAATAAATAAAAGGTTTTGATGAGAGAGTTCAGAAGAAACAAACTGGCAGGTAAGATTAAGAGATAATGAACTGTTTTAATCATATCAAAGACATTAATGTCAGAAATTAATATTGCTCCGTTTTTATATCTAAGAAATTTTTGGGGTTTAAACACGTATATACTGTATTGAAAAGTTTTTTTAAAATTAACCGAAAAGAGTGCCATGAGAGATCTTAATTAAAATCACATATAACATTTGAAGCACGTTTATATCAAAGACATTAATGTCAGAAATTAATACTGCTCCGGTTATATATCTAAGAAATTTTGGGGGTTTAAACACGTATATACTGTATGGAAAAGTTTTTTTAAAATTAACCGAAAAGAGTGCCATGAGAGATCTTAATTAAAATCACGTATAACATTTGAAGCACCCACACCAAAATAAAATTCATAATCTCACGCAGAAGAGATCAAACAGTTCTTAGAAAATTCATAAGGCGAACATAAAGAAATGTTAAGAACCAGACCAAAAAATTAGAAAGAAAATATTTTACCATACCCACCTCGTTGCAATGTTCTTAGTAACTCACTTTCATCCAACCTATCAACTTTGACCAATGCTTTGACATATTCAGAAAGTGCGGCTGAGTTAGTATGCAAGGAAGGCTGGCTTTCAAAAAGCCTGATAACAGCCTCAGGATCATTTCGACGATAAAGATCTTTCAGATAATTGGCCTCACTTGATGCATCTGTATCACGTAATCTCCGAGAAAAACTGCCAGCATAACTTGATTGAAACCTTTCTTGAGCGCCCGGAGCTCTAATTCCTGAGCAACAGTAGCTTTTAATTAGCAATCTAGATTATCTTCAAAATTATCTTCATAAAGAGAGAGCATGTAGCATAGGAACCAGAGAATAGAATAGGTAATTAAAAGTGAGGATGAACAACTGTAGGACTGAAAGTTGCAGGAAAGAAACATCCAGTTTATGCAAGTTCATGTTCTATCAGAAGTTTACCTCTGTACTGTGCTTTTTATACTCTACAACCTTTATTTTTTAAAATGTATACAGTTCCTATCCAGTGGTATTTAAGAAATCAGGTTGCTACAAAGCCCATTTATAACAATCTATAAGAGGGTTGACTTGAAGAAACTTGCAATGAATTTTTACACCATGCAATCTCACTATTTTTCTCTTCAACTTCCAGGTTGCTACTCCCACAAAATTTTTCTTGAGTCCTCTATTTAAGTGAAGTATCCCAAAACTAAACGAGTACTTCCGATTTGGGTGGTCATGAATTCTCTTTTGATTTTAAACTCCTGACTGAAAACAAATATGTTTCCTTGGAGTAAATTTGATTCATCAAATTAAAGAAAGACAATAAATGAGGAGAAGGAGAAGGAGAAGGAGAAGGCTGTATCTACTAACATAACTTCACAAATATACACAACACGACGACCAATCTTATAACAGAAATGGAAAACAGATGCCTAACAGAACTTAATTCAAACTTGTTATCGTTCTATTTCAACTGGCAGGAACGGTTATCGAGGCTGTTCTTATACACATAGAACCTAAACATCCCACAAGAGCCAGCTATATCTTGTTAGGGAAAAGCATTATCATTCATGGCAACGAGTTTTAACAAACAACATTCCAAACATCCCCCCTAGATGGCATGTCACAAGATTCGAGGCTACTCCATCTTAAATAAATTAATAATTACCAATGCTGATAAATATTTCTTGATTAATAGTAGGAAAGAAGTATAACCATGACAAATCTAAAGAGAACTGATTCCAGTTCCACCCGGCCCGGATTTTTCTTTCAAACTGAACTTTTTACTAAAAATAAGCTGCAGCACATTTTACATAAATGCTTTAAAAACTAATCTTTTCGCTATTTATATCAGAAAATAGAAACGCAAGAGGTTCCAAGGTATTAAAGTAAACTTAAAAAGCTGCAAATGACCAAAAACATATACTATTCGGCAGCAAATAAGTCACACTTTAAGGATGCAGATGAATGGTTGTTAGAAGAAGAAAAATCTCAAGGAAAATACTCAAAAGAATTAAAATCAAGTGTACCTCCTGTACTTTTCCCGAGAAAACGAGACCCAAGAAGCGAAGCCCTCACTTGCTGTTTAGAAAGCTGTCAAGACAAAACATTCAACAAACAATAGAATTTCAATAAACGTTGATAATGCCCCTAATTGAAACCAAAAACTGCAATTGGCCAAATAATGAAATGCAAACAACTGCCCTATTGACCTTAACTTTGAACCCTGATAATTTTTACAGCTTCTGTATTTACCCTTATCCTTTTCTATTCTACCTTGCAGTCCATTGGCTGCTAAAATAGAAAGTCAATTTTTTTTTTAGAAAAAACATTATCTTTAGTCTAAAAGATGCTAAAAACCCTTATACTAATCTATGCCTTAAAAATCTCCCTTCGTAGTGAAAGAGCTCGATTCAAAGCTTAAAAAATTTGCTTTTCCGCTTTTTAATCGGCTAAAATCTTACGCTGTTTACACTTTCAGCGTAGCTCTTGCAAAAACGCTTTAGCTAAGTTTTTGCTTTTTAAAACACTGATACTAATAATCCACAGCTTATGTTTACAAGCCTCAAAAAATTTAACCAGGCCCAACAAAAAAAAAAGGATAAATTAACAAAACATACTACTTTTAAAACTAAATTACCAAAAATATACCATTACAACTTTAACTATCAAAAACATACCAAACAAATTTAAATTTAATACTGTTTATTCTTTTCTTTATCTCTCTCTCTCATCTTACTCTCTCTCTCCTCCATTCTTCTTTCTCACCAATTCTTTTATGTATCTCTTCATTCTTCTCTCTCACCAATTTTTCTCTTTATCTCTCTCTGATCTTACTCTCTCTCTCATCCATTCTTCTATGTATCTTTCTTTAATATACCACTCTATCTCTCTCTTCTTCCGCCACGAAAACCCCACTAACTACCGAACACCATCTAGATTATATAGATATCCATATACATATAAATACAGATATATACATACGTAATACACAAATATTACACTATTTGATACCCCGTAATATATGAAAAATATATGGAATTGGTGAGATTGTTTTCTATTTATTGAGTTTTGAGACTATTGTAAACATTGTGGGTTTCAAGTTGAAAGAGAAGAATCCATATGTACAATATTGAGAGAAATTCATATGTAGGGTATGAACTTTTGAAATTAGGGTATGAAGTTTTAAAATTATGGTATGAAGTTTTGAAATTAGTATATGAACTTTTAAAATTAGAGTATGAAGTTTTGAAATTAGGGTATGAAGTTTTTGAAATTAGGGTATGAAGTTTTGAAATTAGGGTATGAAGTTTTAAAATTAGGGTATGACGTTTTATAATTAGCATATGCATATTTTGTGAGTTTTTAATCATTTTTAGAGAGAGATGGGTGATTAGCACGTGTTAGAAAGAGGTGCGATTATCGTGTGTTAGAGAGAGAGGTGCGATTAGAGAGAGAGAGAGTTGCGGTTAGAGAGATAGGTTAGATTATGGTTTGATTAGTATTAGAAAAATAATAAGTATATATAGGTATGTTTTTGGTAATTTAACTTTTGAGGGTATGTTTTTGGTAATTTAACTTTTGAGGGTATGTTTTTTGTAATATAATAGGGGTAGGGTATGTTTTTGTTAATTGCCCCAAAAAAAAACTCAAAAGGGATAGTCAAAGTAAACCCCAACAACACAGTATCAACAAAAATACGCAATTAATGGCATAAAGTTATAATCTTTACAACAACACATACACCAATTTGAGCTAAAGAGTGAGAAACATATCAAATTAGGGCAAAAAGGCATTTATTTCACCTAAATAATGAAATCTTCATATTTACACAAAGGTTTCACCAATTGAAGATAATTAAGTACGAATCTAATTAAGGATAGCTCCTGCAAAAACGGTTTAGCTAAGTTTTTGCTTTCTAAAACACTGATTTTTAGTCAAAAAGATTCTAAAAAAATCCTCAATACTAATACTCCACAGCTTATGTTTACAAAATGCAGCTTAAAACCCTTCTAAATTTAATAGCCACACACACACACACAAAAAAAAAAACTCAAGAGGGATAGTCAAAGTAAACCCCAACAACACAATATCAATAAAAATACGCAATTGATAGCATAAAGATATAACCTTTACAACAGCCCATAAGCCAATCTGAGCTAAAGAGTGAGAAACATATCAAATTAGGGTAAAAGGCCATATATTTCAACTGAATAATGAAATCTGACATATTAACAAAAACCGTACACCTATTGAAGATAATTAGGCACGAATCTAATAAAAAAGGGTCAGAGGATACGCCACGTGACGTGAGGAAAAGTACAAAATGTTAACTTCGAACCCTGATTTTTTTTAATTACAGCTTCTGTGTTTATCCCTGTCTTAAAAAGCTTGCTTCATAGTAAATAAGCTCAATAAAAGCTTAAAAAGCTCGCTTTTCCGCTTTTTAGGCCGCTAGACGTTTATGCTTTTTGCGTAGCTATTGCAAAAACGCTTTAGTTAAGTTTTCGCTTTTCTAAAACACTATCCTTATCCTTTTCAATTGTACCTTGCAGTCCATTTGCTGCTCAAATAGAAAGTCAAATTTTCTTTTTAAGAAAAAACATTATTTTTAGTCAAGATTCTAAAAAAAACCTCATACTAATACTCCACAGCTTATGTTTTATCAGACACAAAAATAAACTCAATAGAGATAGCCAAAGTAAATCCCAACAACAAGTATCAATAAAAATAGGCAGTTAATGGCATAAAGACATAACCTTTACAACAACCACAAGCCAATTTGAGCTAAAGAGTGAGAAACATATCAAATTAGGGCAAAAGGGGCATTTATTCCAACTAAATAATAGTAAATCGACATACTTACACAAAGGTTTCACCTATTGAAGATAATCAAGTACGAATCTAATTAAGCGTAGCTCTTGCAAAAACACTTTAGCAAAGTTTTCGCTTTCTAAAACACTGATTTTGAGTAAAAAGGATTATAACAAAACCCTCATACTTATACTCCACAGCTTATACTTACAAAATGGAGCTTAAAAGCCTCATAAATTTAACCAGACACAAAAATAAAAAAAAAATAAAAAAAAAGGAATAGTTAAAGTAAACCCCAACAACACAGTATCAATAAAAAAAATACTCAATTAATAGTTGTAGCATAAAGATAGAACCTTTACAAAAATCCATCATCCAATTAGAGCTAAAGAGTGATAAACATATCAAATTAGGGCAAATCCCCATTATTTCAACTAAATAATAAAATCAACATAATTAAACACAAATCTAATTAAACACAAATCTAATTAAAAGGGGACAGAGGATACGCCACGTGGCATGAGGAAAAAAACAAACCTGAATAATTATGTGGTTCAGAGCCATGAAAAGAGGTGACCAGAGAAGAGGCTTTTTATTTATCTATATTCTATGCTCGATAATATATTTATTTAGAAAGATATGACTTTATTTTATTAAATTGAGTATATATAAAAATTCAGAGAGAGAGAATTGGTTTTTGCAGAGAAAATATTGGGAAGGAAGACGGTGTTGAATCGTAACAGGTTTCCTGCTAATTTCTTGTCTTTTATTTTTGCCTAAATTTTAAATACATAATACACACTACATTTTTTTTTGGTTATAAATATTAAATGCTAGACTTCTTGGTTATAATCATTATATTAAAAAAAAAAAAAAAGAAGGGTTAAAAGGATAAGTTTTTAATAACTAATTTAGTTTTTCAATTTTTATTATATATTAGACAAATTAAGATTTAATAAATTAAAAATAAATTTTACAACACAATAAAAACTCAAATAAAAATATAGAAGCTTAGTGAATAATAATCTAAATTTAATTATTAATCAATTTTCTTAAAAAAATAACAATTGAATATTTATTTTTGAAAAATGGACTTTGTACAGTTCAATTGACTGACTGCACAAAAGAAAAACCAAGTACTCGATATTGAACCACGTAACTCTTGTTTGGTAACTAAAGAAACAGAAGCAGTATGGCTGCCAATCTTACCCGATCCGACCCAACGATTTTTAAGTAAATTGGTTTTGGTTATTGTGGTTTTGGTTATTTACTAACCATAGTTGAACCATAACCGCATGTAAGGGGGGTCTTGCGGGTTTCAGTTTTATGTATGCCCGGATATTGAAATAATAAAATTATTAGTTGCTCGCTTTTTGTTAATGTTCGGTTATGTTCGTTTATTTATAAACGAACATTATAATGAATAATAATATATTGTTCATCTATTAAATGAACTGAACATGAACAAGACTCTGGTCGGTTCGTTTAAGTTCGTGTTCGTGTAGTTATATATAAATTTTGATAAATAAAATAAAAAACTATTAATTATGTAACAAAACTAGTATCACTACAAATTAATAAACTTATTTATGATATAATAATATTAATGATATGTTTGTATTATTCTAAACTTGTTAATATAATTTATATCATTGTACTATAAATACAATCATCGATTTTATTGTTAATTGCTCAACTCGTGAAAGTAATCAATTACATGTTTGTAAAAAAGAATTTATACTTTATTAGAATATATATAAACCTAAAAGCTAAAACAATTTTGTGTTATAATTTCAAATAAATTAATTAGTTAATGATTTATTTATGTGTAGACAAGTTTATTATAGTAAACAATATAATAATAAATAATAAAATTAAATTATATTTTAACATAAAGAAAAGAAAATACAATATTTTTTTTAATTATTGAATGTTTTGAATGAAATTAGATGTTCACGAACAACTCGTGTTCGGTTCATATTCGTCAAATTTTCATTCGTATTTGAATGAAAGTGAACTCAACATGAACAAATATTTTAGTTCATGAATATGAACAGAGCCCTGTTCGATTCGTTTCTCTTCATTTACAGCCTTATAATGGATCATCATCAGGTTATTCCAATTTATATGTTTATAGGACTTAGATATAGCCATGTGAAAATAATGTTAACGGATAGTATAAAATCTATTTTTTACAATAAACATGTTATTACACCAAGCATTATAAAAGTAATATTTATTAAATATAATATCAATAAAACTATTGTGTTTTGAACTGGGTATTGTGCGGTTTCGTGGGTCCGTTATGCGGGTCGGTTATGTGGTTACGAAGTTGAAACCCATAGCCGACCCTAAACCTATTGGGTGGGGTTGGGTGTATCCATTAGCGGTTCCAAAACGCAGTTGGTTTTGCGGTTTTGTGGTTATAGCGGTCCGATTTTCGGGTTGAGGTTATTTTTGACACCCCTAAACAAACAGAAGATACACACCAAATAAACCCACGAACTATGGTTTTTTTTTCCCAGATAATCCTTACAAACTAGGGACGCTTGCAGATAACTCCCATAGTTTATGTACTTTTGCGATTAACCCCCATGAGCCATTCAAAAAGGGCATATCTTTGTGCAACTTGGTCCGCTTTGGACCATAGTTATGGGAAAACTCACTTCCTTTTTCAAAAATATTGTTTCCCGCTTCGCACTTCCTATGTTTCACAGGTAAAATTTAATTTTCCTTTCTCCGAAATTTCACGTTTCTATTTCATGTTCCGTTTGTCGATTCAGTTTTTCATCTTGACAACTATGGTTTGGACAATTCTTTTTATTTTATAAATCGAAATTATTAATTATGTATGTATTCACGTGAGATCGTGTGCATGTTTGACAATAGCTTTTTTAGCTTTTTGTTTACAAAAATTCATGAGTGTTTGGTATGTCATTTTTTTTTTGGCTTTTTTCATATTAAATTTTCCAAAAATAGAAACTTTCTAATAGAATATGTTTGTAGATGCAAAACTACTCATCAATAAAAATAAATTATTAGTCACTCATAATTAAAAAAAGTCACGGTGATGTCAATTGTCAAACACTACAATGCAGCTTTTATTAAGCAGACTTTTTTCTCTTTGCTTTTTAAAAAGTTTTAACCAAAAAAATCTGATGTCATATGGGCCCACTTCCTTGGAAAAGAAGTCATACATTAACAATTTAACACCAAAGAAGTCATGCATATATAGAATGATACAATTTTTTTTGTGGATCGTAGATTATAATAAGATAGATATGAGTTTTTCAAAATGAAATAATATACACCGATATACGTACGTTAGGCATTTTTTAAATTATGAGTCATTAGTGTTATTTGTACACAATGTTGATGGTTTGTGGCGAATTATAATCGACCGAAATCGAGCTTACAGTTGAAATTAAGCCGGAGCTTCGTTTATGATTACCGGACATCTAGCTATTAGGTAATTATATTGATATGATCTCACTATTCATTTTATGCAATTTATTGACAGATTTTTTGTTGTTGTTAATTTTGTATTTATAAATCAATGGTGTATTAAGCACTAGGGTCTTTGATTTAATATGATTATACGGATGCCTGAATAGATGAATTTTGCTTAGTTTATTCTATGCCATGTTGTCTTCAATTAGATTTTGTGTTCTTAGTTAATGGAACTTATTGATTAGTGGTTTTGTTTTGTTTTCTATACTGATAAAGGTTATATGAGCTATTTTAAATTGATTGTGTATGTTGTTGGCTAATACGAAGTAACTGCTTAGTCATTTGAAATTGCATGAACCGTTGATCGACTATTTTTGTTTAGTGATTGTTTAGTGACTTTACAGATTCGTAAGTTCAGAGTGATCAGAGCGCTTGGATCCAAATATGGGTTTAATAGGATGCTCAAGTTCACTCGGATTTCACTAATTTTTTACATTTCACACTAATCAATTGGAAAATTATTCAAACACATTTCACACTAATCAATTGAAAAATTATTCAAACTGAACCATATGTAATTTTAATTATATTATATATATGAACTTTAAAGTGAATCATACCCACTAGTTTAACTAGCTCATATAATCTTCAAAAAAAACTAGCTCATATGCAATTTGGTATTAATGACATGCAATTGTACCGAAAAACATGCACAACCCATATGCATTCTTGCAACATATTATTTACAACACTTGTACTATGCATGTTTTGAACGTTAGACATTTTGAACCTAATGACATGCACATATGACTAAACCTTATTCATTTTCATCTTGACTATATGTGTCTGAGTCGAGCATATTTATCTTCAACTCAAACATATGCAGACAGTGTCGTCTTCCGTGATTTAGAGTCCTTAAAAATTCCAAAGAAGATTCCTCAAAATGGACAACAACAAAATCTAATTTTCTTATACCTGTCATTACGAAAATCCAATAGTTTTAAAAAAAAGTTTAATACTGATAGTAAATTATACAAATTTTTAAGTGCTTTAAAATCTAGTAAATATTCTCAATGAATAAGAGGAGTTAGAGTTCTTTTTTTTAATTGATAAAAAAAAAACAAATAGAAGATACTGAACATTAGATTGTAAAAAAATAGTAATAAAAGTTAGGGTTGGGATTGTACCGTATTATATAAACCAACCACAATTATTGCTTGGACCGTTGTACCTTTATCGTAGTTTCGGTAGTACTGTCTATGTGGTATGGTAATACTGAATTGTTCAATTGAAAAGGTATACTAATGGTATGGTCATGGTATTGCACCATTAATTGTACAGTTACCACTCGTAAAAATTAATAAAAATATATAAATGTTATATTTACAATCTAATTAACTTAGATCATCCACATTAATGCCTTTAAAATGCAGATTAAAATTGAGGGAAGAAGGCAACTTTATCAGTTTTGAGGTACCACTCCTCCTCATTTACTAATATTTTATATAATAGTAAAAACATCACAATTACTGGAAAAAAAATTGTTAACCCCAATTGTATTTAGTTTACAAATACACATATATTTAAAGAAAATTCCAAATGAACTTAATATTTATATATACTAGTAATCGTAGCAGACGCGTTGCGTGTGCAACACGCAGAGAGACGCATATATATGTATAGAAGAAATATAGTTCAGATTTTCAAAAGAATTCACATTAGCGATGAATGAATATATTGAATTAACAATCACATATATATAGAAGAAATAACAAAATGTAGCCAATTTTGTATGCGATTTTCTAGCTAATGAAACCAACTCTCATGCGAGCTCCTGGTGGTTCATTCATTTGACCATAAACTAGAGCCACTTTTGATTTTGCAATATTTTATTAATTAATCACCTCGGATTCTTTCATTTCCATGTAAAGATCGTTTCCGGGTATGTAATAAAATGTATGCAATTTTGTAGCCCAAGATTTTGTTTTGTATAAAGAGCGATAATAATATCATTTTTCTTACTTATCTATTATTTGCATTGAGTTAGGGTATATGTGTAAATACACTACAAAAAAATACCCAAATAGCGACGAGATTAGTGACGGTATTTTTTGTTACGAGCTTATTAACGACGGTTTTTATGACGGCTTTGTGACAGTTTAGTCAATTTGCGACAGATTTGTGACAACTTTTTAAATTAGCGACAGTCTTGTGACAACTTCTGACTCTCACTAAATCAAACATTATTTTGTAGTGATAGTAAAATAGGCTGATAATATTTTTGAAAAAAATGGAGTCAAAATTTGTTAGTCTGGCTAAGTAGGAACTGCATTGCGTATCAAATGGGCTCATATTTAAGCAATCCCTGAAGAACATTTTCAAGACTAGTTATCAAGCAAAATTATTTAAAACTTGGTTGTTCTTGAGGGATGGTCTTCACTTTCTAGACTAGTTATCATGCAAAATTATTTAAAACTTGGTTGATGGATTAGATGGGACGACTACACTCAAACATACAAGATGTTCTGTAGCGAATACGCTAATGGAGGATTCCGAGCTGCAATCAGCCGAAAAGCTGGATGAAGGTCAAGATACACTAGAAATTCTCCACAGTAATACATTATATAGGAATAAACTCTCTATAGAAATAAAAATGCTCGGTCTCAACTCGTGTCAGTTCAAAATAAAAATAACATTCATATTGTAATATTTCATGATTTTTTATGGTCACGCCTTAACACATTTGCCTCCATATAGAAATAAATTACATATATATATATATATATATATATATATATATATATGTTGTTAGAGCAGTCTGAAGTGTCCATATAAACCAACTATTTATGTATAAGTTTATCTAATATTGAAAAAATGGTTATCCAACAGTACGTGTATAAGCCTAAAATGTTATAAGAGTTAAAATATTTTTGCAAAGCTCTCTACATGTAAAGAGAAATTGTAGTGATGCATAAAACACTGTTTCAGTAGGGCCCACCAAACAAAACATTTTACTGTCTCTATTTTTCTTTCATTTACAATGTTATCTTTCTCTCTCTAAATGAGACCTGCATATCTCCATCCTCAAATTCACATCTCCAATCCATTTTCAACCATCACGGCCAAAGTTCACCGTCGTCAAACCCGAAAGATCACCTTTCGTTTTTTTTCTACCTCCAATCTGCACCCAAACGACATCAATTTAGAACCAATTAGATTAGAGTTCATATATTACAAAAACAAGAAAAAATCCGCTCATTATTAACGGAAAAAAAAACGGAGGACGTGATGCTCTCCAATATTTTCAGAGATCGAAGGATTTAAGACCAGACACGATAGCTTGTTAATTTGTTGTGAAGATTGAACAAGTGAATTAGACGTGGAGGAGAAAATAGAAAAGGAAAAATAAAGAAAAATACAAAAGTATTCAATATTTAATTAAATATACAAAAATTTATGCTACACACTGATGTGCAGCTTATTAGAGTTTTGTATAGTTTTTCCTTATAAAGCCATATAAGGCTATATTTATACATAAAATTGAAGTGCACTGATGAGAATGCTCTTACATTAAACTTAAAACGATTTAAAATATTTATCGAATGTACTATGTGATATTGTCTCGATTTTTTGGGTTGTCACGATATCCTTTAACTTGCGGGTACGTAATAGCCCGTCCACGTGAACACTTTCTTGTTGAAACCAAAATAATTCCAACTTGTCAAACATGGTTAACGCTTCTAGACATGAAACTTTTTGTACTTCTGAATTATCATCATCCGGATTATCTTCCTCTTTCACTTGTCTAATTCCAGCAACAATTTATTCGTCCGTCAACGAATACACAACTTGTTGCTCATTTGGATAATTAATAAAAACTTCCATATTTATTTGGTTATGGTAGTGAAGTTGCTTAATCTAATTACTTAATTATTCCGTAAGTATATGTTGATTCTCTTGATCAATTTCATTTGTAATATGTACTTCGTCGACAATAGGGGTGGTCCGAATTTTGCAGTGTTTGAAGCAATTCTGGATGGTCAGTGAATGAAAATGTATGTTATATTATATCTAGTATTTATACATGTAAAAAAAAGTTTTAGATAAACTTTTAGGTGACTTTCCACATTTCTAAATACATGTACTTAATTTTCCAAAATACATATTTACTTAGTTAAATTTTCTTAAATTCATAAATATGCTAGTTTCGTGACTTTTCAACTCTTTTGGATTTATGTGTTTGACTTGTTACATAGATACATGTATTTGTCTTTTGAATATATTTGCTAATTAGTTAAATAAGATACACATACACTTTTTATTATGCGAAAAATTTATTTAACTATTTTATTTTTATTTTTTTATATATCAACCTTTACTTAAAAATAACTTTATTATAAAAATATGTTCTCCCGCTACCGAGGTTATTCCTGTAGAGAGGTTCTACTGTATAACAAATAGCAATAGAGGAGCCTATATTTTTAGTGTCGGGAACTTCATATATATATATATATATATATATATATATATATTAATGAGTATCGGTGGATCCCTTCAACGGGAATTCCATTCAATCCAGATTTGTAGAAACATGCTCCTGCTGGTTAGCTAATCGTTTAAGGTATATTTGTTAAGTTGTTGTATATGAAATATGTTAAATAAATAAATGATGTATAAGTTAAAACACGCCACATAAACATCTTGTGTCATATCTAACATTTTGAAGGCCTAAATTGAACTTGAAACATGGGTGAGTATTTCAAAATTTCATTATATACTAATATTCTTTGGAATTTATATACGTTGTTCATTACAATAACATATATCTTAGACCATGTTTGCATCAAAGGTATCATTCCTTTCATTTTCTTCGTGAACCATACATCGTTCTTGGCATTACAATTACAGAATTGCTCCTAGTTACATAGTATGTCCATTTATCTGTGTACTCCTATTATTTTTTATTATCATATTATTATATCACACGTCATATAAGAAAAACCAAGAAACATTGAGTCTGTCAAAATTTATCATTTTTTTTTCAAAAATGTCTTATTCTAATTTACTAATGACTCAAATAGCTTAATGCAATTTAAATAAGTAAATAAATATTATATTTTTTCAGACATCAATTATCTCACAAACAAATTATCATACATATATTTTTATATTATCATGACAATAAAATATTATATTTTTACGATATTCATTTCATTATTTTTGCAAAACTTTTAAAAATGTTAAATTTATTTATGCTGGATCATATTTATGTCATTACGTGTCACACATGCACACACATAACGCGTAGACTAGAATTACTGGTATAAAAAATGCCCAAATCAAATGTTCTTCGATTGGGTCATACGGTCGTTACTGTGAACAAAACATTGCACAAACACTGCACACATAATCCACGCATGCCAATACAAGTGATTGTTTGAGTGCACTGACATGAATAAATATGATTGTGCTTCGGTTAGGAATAATAATTTCATTCAATTACGTGGTTATAGGAGTGACGAAATCTACTTCTACAAGATGTAAGAATTATTTATAATTCTTATATAAATATTAATTCATTAAATATAGAATAAAAAATTCTCATTAAGGTGGTCTATATACAAATCATGGGTTATGTAATATTTAAACATAAATTTGTGAGTTAAGAAAATCTATATTTTCACCATAATGATCTGTTGAGATTGATTCTATTTTGATGGACGGTAGAAATCGAAAGTACATGAAAAGTCTCGGGTACTCATTCTATCTATATAAAAGTACACAATACCATCACAATTTGTGTCATATATACACACACATAAACAATACATAAATTAGTGTAATGATAGCCTAAGGAGGAGAAACCCAAGTTTTTATCCCGGTGATCTACTTCCGTCCTCCGAATTCAACTCTCAAGTATCGAGATCACCGTACTTCCGCATAAAAGATATGTGTTTCGACAAACCCATTATAGTTTATCATGTAGAAAAGATCATAGATAGTTATGTTAATAATGTGTATAACATAATAATAATAATATAAGTTGTAATTAAATTTACATTTTGTATAAAGAGTCTAGGTTAAAAGATTTCTTATGATGTTCTACATAATTTAAATGGATCAAGGATTTACAGTATATCACATTGACGCATAGAAAATTATAGAATTGTTTGTTGTGATTTATACCATAACCAAGATTTGTTTTGTCACTGTACTTGTATAGGTTGAGATTTTATATGTACATATATACATTATGTTTTTCAATGACAATATGAATATCATTTTTAGTTTATGATAATTGTATAATTAAGTATAAGAATATCGTGAACTTTGCTTTGAAGTTTTAAATGCAAGTTTTAACGTATAAGACATATGGATGGTTATATCATACTATATAGATAAACACAAATGTACCATTTTATGTATATAGAGTACGGTGAAAGCTTATGAAAATGACATAATTGATTAAAACCTTTTAGTAATTTGTTTTTGATAGCCACACTTAGAATGGCGATTCACATGTCCACTGACGGTTGCGCATTTACATGTAATTAGGAGAATAATAATGTCGTATAAGAAAAGTCCATGAAGTTTGACATAAATTATGTGGTTGAATGAGCATTTAAGTTTGTAACATAAACTTTTTATGAACGAATATATAAAGGCACCTTAAAAAAAATACATAGTAAATATTAAGTTCAATAAGTTTAC